>CM060943.1:1055946143-1056413696 GCA_030765085.1 Allium cepa | reverse complement strand
GAAATGTTTTGCGATATGATTCGGTTGAACAATGTTAATGTAATTATCTTTCAAGATGAATACTGTGTAAAGTAACATCCTGTATTAAAAATGGAATTGGATTCCACTTGAATAACCTGGGTTAAGATAACATGGGACTCGAAGAGAACGGGTTGGGTATCAATAAATACCCGAAACCACTTCGATTTAAAATCTTCTATAATTCTTTATAGATTTTGATATGTGTAATCAATAGGCTGGGATGAAATAGTTTAAGTGAACATGACAGTTTGAAAACTAGTAAAGGTACCTAGGAATCGATTGAGTGTTGACTATAATAAGTGTTGAGCATATAAAGTAATATATACATAGTGAAGTACAAGCTACCCCGGGTTTTCTTTTGTGGTTTGAACCAAGTATTTCAAATTTTCATAAGTTTACTCACGCTGGATTCCAGCCTGACTCGGGTGTTACTTTGATGTAATGCTCGGGTCAGACCGAGTATTACAGATTTCTAGGTAAGGACGTTCTGGAGCTCAGGAGGCGAGCTGGATGGCAGGGATGTATGGAGTGTTTCCGCTGTGTTATATTATTATTTATCTGGGATAAGTTATATTTAACTGTCCAGTGATTGTATAAATGTTGTAACTCCGATGTATTAAAATGTAATTGACTGATACAGTTTCCTTTGTAAACTGTTATTTTATATGATATGATATTTGATCTACTGCGAATGTGAGAATCTATGTTTCTTTCCTATTCCTTCTTCTATCTCTTTTCTTTCTTTCCTAACTATCTGGAATTTTCGAGATCAAAATTTCCGGGTCGTTACATTATTTCTCTTAATTCTCTCTCTCTACATAGTAAGGCAAAAATTACTTGCCAGTAAATCCCTTCATGCAACTATCCTTTATTTAAACCTGTTTAAAAATATATCGATTTAGTATATTAATGCACACAAATATAATTTTATGTATGCATTCAAATAATTATGAAAAACTCCCAAACAATAAATAAATAAAATAATAATTAATATTTCTTAGATATTAAATAATTTAATTAATTTACAACATTTTATAAATTAATTAAGGTTTTTCGAAGGACTCTCATTACGGTTGTACGAATCAAATGTAATGATTCAGTCAACAATTAATATTAAACAATTATAATATTAACATTCGCGCATCACCTTAGCTAGTGGTGAGACAATTTTTTCAAATTTGTCGCTTATACATATTTTAGGTAAAATTAAATTTTACTATTTTAAGCGATAACAATTTATCGCTTTGATTTGTGAATATTTAATAAATTTTAAATATTTAATTAATGATTTTTAATAGTCAAATGACCATCTTTTAATTATTATGTAATGATAAGAAATTCATTTTTGAATTTTGTTTATAAAAGTAGACATTTCGATGAAAATTGGAAAATGTGATCGGAAATCGTTTTTTGGATTTTCAACTTTTTATCAAACGAAAGTTGTCACAATATTGTTGCACACATATGCATACACATTTACACATATAAAAAGTGGTTAAATACTATAAGAAGGGTTAGTAAAAGTAAGTATGATTAAAAAGGTAACTGCTTAAGTTAATTGTTTAAGAAAAGACATTTCCTTCTTATTTTATATGTAAGAATATTAAAAGAATTTAAAAGACCTAAGAAAACGTGATGTGATGGCTTAAGAGACATAAAGGTATGTGTTGTCCAATTTCTAAAGGAGGGTGTTGGCTCAAGGGTAAATTAATAATTTGCCTATACTAACTTTTATAAAAAGAACACCTCCCTTTACTTTTCCATTTTCACAAATCCATTTTGCTTTCTTCTTTTCCTTTTTCACATCTTCCATTAATGGATTACTCATTTTCATTCTTTTCTTTCTTAAAATATTCTCCAAACTAAATCAAAATCAAATATAATCCTCTCTACATTATTGCAAACATCTTTAAAACCCCAAATATCCAAACTTTAGCACCCAAACCCTATTTATGGCCTTAGGCCGCAAGCAATTGGAGGAAGGGGTTGCATGAGCATGAGGAGGGCAGGGGAGGTGTTTTCTAGTGCTTAGTAAGATGTGGTGTTGGTTGTTGGGTTTCAGATGAAGTGGTAGCAAGTGGTTTGCATTAAAGTGAGAAATCTCACTTTGGTTTAGTTTAAAGTCGACAAATTATTGTATTAATTCAACGCTTGCTTATATGGTTGCATGTATGTATTGTGACGTGCTTATGTTGTTGTTTGATTTTGATTCTCACTTGAAAGCAGACAACATAAATAACCATTGTATTGTAGTAGAAAAAAGCAAAGAGAATGGAAGTCAAAGTGTCTTCACAGCGAATAGGTCACAATGAAAGCACTTTGAAGAATTAAAGTTTTGTAAAGGGATCCTAAAGGATTCCCGCCTTGTTGATTTTTATTTACATATATTATTTGTTATGTAAATGTTTGTGTATATGAAAAGTGAATGTTGCTTAGTTATAGTTAACCTATTTGTTATTGGTTTTATTGTGACGTTGAAATCCCATGCTCGCTTTTTAGCGATTTACTACTTGTTTTATAATATGTTTTGAAAGGATTTCAGAATTCCACTTTTGTTTTCAAACCTTTAGCAGAGGTATTAACGTAGTTTAAATATAGAAAGAAATGTGATTTATAAGTTTTTTGATTTTCAAAAAAAGTTTTAAAATTATGGTCCACAAATTAATTTTAACTATATCTATTAAATTATGAGTGTATTATATATGAGAGCATGTGTTTGTTAGTCCCATATAAATGTTTTATATTGTTTCAAAAATGGTAACGTAATAATGTTACCTAGGATTATAATTTATATATAAAATATTATTTTTCAAAAAAATTCATATAGTTATTTTTGGTTGTGATTATTTGTTAGGAAAGGATGATATTTATTTATCATCATTTGTTGACTGTTTACTTTTGCTCAACCAATTTATGGGCAATTTTTATTTGTTAAACTAAATACAAACACCTTTAAATTCAGTTTCATGATTTGACTATAAGGCGTTCGTTAATGATGAAGGTTTAGCAAGTTTACTTTGTTAAAATGGTTACTTTAGTAAAGGAAGTCATTATATAAAGGCGATTCTACATAAAATTGATTTTATAAGTTGAGTTTATAAAATGTGATTTATAAATAAAGAGGACTTATTAGGTCTTTGGAAAGGATTTCAAATGATTTTTGGAAAAGTAATAATAATATTACTTGAAAGTATTTATAAGTAAGAGTATTTTCAAAGAGAATTTTGAGTAAGATACATTTTCTTTGGTTAGTTCAAGGAAGCATCTCGATTAAGTTTTACGATAATCTGAATAATCTTCTATGTGACAATCGAATGTTTTCTTAGGTGAACATTATAGAGTAATTAGTAAATTATCCCCTTTGTCATTGTACGATCGAAATAAGTCCAAATCTGAATGAACCTAAAGCAAGTTTTAGTAAATAAAGTGCTAAAGCTATATATATATATATATATATGCGAAATAAATATAGTATTGCTTCAAAATGGGATTCGAAAAAGAAGAAATATTTTAAGTTAACTAGTTCAAGTGGCTCGAAAATGACAAAAATGGGCAAGAGATGTGTTCGAATGGTAAGCATTTCTCTAAAGTATTAACATTCTTGGAAAGAGGATGTATAATACTACTTGGTAGGACCCAGTTCCTTGGTATCATTTTGGTGCTTCTCGGACTATAGTATATTTTCTATGGATTAAAAAATATCGTATCATTTCAAAGAGGTTTTGAAATAAAAAAACAGGTATTTAGTTCTTCGGTTTTCTTTAAGAAAATGGATTCAAAATAAAAAGGCATTTTGACAGAAGAGTGTGTTGATAAATAAATAAAAAATTATTGGGTTAAATTTAATAAGAAGGTTTTAATAAACTTTTTTTATTAAAACTGTGTCTTCTGTTTTAACATCTAAGTTGTATAAACTATTTGATGTTATTAGGTCAGCTAATAAACGTCTTTACTTTAGAGATGTCTAAGAAAAAGTAGACTTTAGGACTGAATTTGAATACTAGCATCCCACTCTTCTTAACTACTTACCAAACCAGATGGATAAAGAGGTCGAAGAGGTTGACTCAGTTTTAAGATCTGGATTTATTTGGGCCCGAATCTAACTTTAAGAAAAGATAAAAAATTTAATTCAAATAGTTGTATATACTCTTAGAATGTAGTAGGGTTTTATGCAAGTTTGAAACTTCAATTGTATTTTTATTAAATGTTTTCATACATAATTTTAGAAGTACAAGAAATTGGTATTTTAAGAACCAATAGGGATAAGTATGTAAGTTGTAGGTAGGTCATTTCTTTTGCAGGCTCTTGATTCAAGTTTCGAGCACATGACTTTGAGGTGATTCATACCATTCCGAATAAGGATTTATCACTCGATTCTTGATGGCGAACATTTAGTGGTGGTTGTTGATATGGTAACAAGGTTTTCTATCGTAATATATGGCCATGCAAGGAGAACGAAGGTTCCTAATTAGGAACATAATCAGAGTCTGCGATAGGGATATCGGGGAAGCGATACTAGTTCAAAAGGAAAGCGTATGATTCAAGCAAGGAATCAAATCAGACATGCGTAAGGATGCCTTATATACATCATACGTTCTTAAGTATATTTTCCTTTAATGTTTTATGGTTTATGAGGGTTTGGGTAGATAATTCTTCAATTTATCATAATGTAGTGTGAATAATCGATTGAGTAACAACCTATGACCATGGAGTGTGAGACATGCTCAGTAGATTGTTTTTCATCCTTATATGATGAGAAGGTTGGAAACATGGACAAACTCTAAGTTTATTTGTTAGTCCTCTAACATTTTTTGGAAATTTGAAGGATTGGTATAGCTAGTTTCTTGGTTGATTATTTGTGATAAAATTTCGAGGTTGAAACTTTTAAATGTAATGACCCAAACTTTGTCGCTTTGATTTGTGAATATTTGAGAAATATTCGATTAATGGTTTTTAATAGTAAAGTAACTCTCTTCTAATTATTAATTAATGACAAGAAATTCATTTTTTAAATTTGTTTACAAAATTAGATAGTTCGATGAAAATTGGAAAATGTGACCGAAAATTATTTTTTGGATTTTCGACCTTTTATCGAAGGAATGTTGTCGCAACATTGTTACACATATATGCACACACATTTATACATATAAAAAATGGTTAAGTATTGTAAGAAGGGTTAGTAAAAGTAAGTATGATTAAAAAGGTAATCGATAGAGTAAGGAAAAGACCTTTCCTTCTTATTTTAAGTGTAAGAATACTAAAAGAACTTCACTTAAGAAAATGTGATATGATGGCTCAAATGGCATAAGGGTGTGCGTTGTCGAATTTCTAAAGGAGGGTATTAGCTTATGGGTAAATTAGTAATTTGTCACTTCTATTTTTTGTAAAAAGAACACCTCTCTTTACTTTTCCATTTCCATTTTCACAAATCCATTTTACTTTCTTCTTTTCCCTTTTCACTTCTTTCAATAATGGCTTCCTCCTCTTCATTCTTTTTATTCTTCAAATCTTCTCCAAATTAAACCGACATCAAATATAATCTTCTCTACATTATTGCAAACATCTCTACAACCTCAAAGATCCAAACTTTAGTACCGGAACACTATTTATAGCCTTGGGCCATGAGTAATTAGAGGAGAAGGGGGGTTGTGTGAGCATGAGGAGGGTGTGGGAGGTGTTTTCTAGTGCTTAGCAAGGTGAGGGGTAGGTTGTTGGATATTAGGATGAAGTGGTAGCAAATGGTTTGAATTAGAATGAGAAATCTCACTTTGATTTAGTTTAAAGTTGAAAAGCCATTGTAATAATTTAGTGCTTGCTTATATGGTTGCATGTATGTATTGTGATGTGCTTATGTTGTTTGATTTTGATTCCCGCTTGAAAGTGGATGGCATAAATAACCATCGTGTTGCAGGGGACAAAACCAAAGAGAATGGAAATCGAAGTATCTTCGTAGCGATTATGTCGCCATGGAAGCACTCAGAATAATAATTTCTTTATAGAGGGATCCTAAAGGATTCCTCGCCTTTTTGATTTTTATTTACATATATTAATGGTTGTGTAAAGTTTGTGTATATGGAAAGCGAATGTTACTTAATTATCGTTAACATACTTGTTGTTGGTTTAATTGTGGCGATGAAATCCCATGCTCATTTTTTAGCGATACTGCTTGTTTTATAATATGTTTTGAAAGAGTTTTCGAACTCGACTTTTGTTTTTAAACCTTTAGGAAAGGTATTAAAGTGGTTTAAATATATAAAGAAATGTGGTTTACAAAAACAAGTTTTAAAGTTATGGTCCATAAGCAGTAATCACTATGGATGTAGTTTTGGAAATATTTGATTTTTGTAAAATAAAGAGAGTTATCTTTCTTAGATATTTTGAAAAGTCTTTTCAAATGTGTTTATAAGTATTTAAAAGGAAGTTTGAAGTTCTAAATATTTCTTTTAAAGAATTTATTTAGTTATTTAAACAAGTGGTTTAAATTTGACGCATTTATATCGAAAGTCAAGTTTTGTTAAAATCGACTATATTTAAAGAGGATGTTTAAATAAAAATATCAAAATTGTTTTTAAATAGTTCTAAAAATAATTTTAAAATAGAAGGGAGTCGTGAATAACAACACTATTGTTGTAATAAATGTTTCCAAGGAAGGGAAAGTGTAACGACCCGGAAATTTCGATCTCGAAAATTCCAGATAGTTAGGAAAAGAAGAAGAGAAAGAAGAAGAAACATAAACAAGTCACATAAATCTCACATTCACAGCGAATCAAAATATAATATCATATAAATAACAGTTTTACAAAGAAGAACTGTATCAGTACACTTATATTTTTATACATCAGAGTTACAACATTACACAACACTGGACATATTAAAACAACATGTCCCAAATAATCAGCAATAATACACACAGCGGAAAACACTCCATACGTTCTTGCCATCCAGCTCGCCTCCTGAACTCCAGAACGTCCTTACCTGAAAAGCTGTAATACTCGGTCTGACCTGAGCATTACATCAAAGTAACACCCGTGTCAGGCTGGAAACCAGTATGAGTAAACCCATCCAAACAAGGACTACGAAGCATACAACTCATATAAAACCCGGGATAACTCGTATCAGTGTATAAATTCCAATTTGTTATAAGCATTACTTATTTCACAAATAAATTTTCTAAGTACCAAAACTTAAGATTAAATGATCCAATTCACTTAAATCATTTCATTCCAGCCTATTGATTTCACGAATCAATTTAAAAGGAATCAAAATGGTTTCGGGTATTTACCAATACCCAATTCCTGTCCCTTCGAATTCATTATAATCTTAATCCAACTTATTCAAGTGAAATTCAATTCAACTATAATACAAGATGTCACTTTTACATGGCAAATCGTCATCGATAGATAATCACGATATCACTATACATTTAAACATATCATATCACGTAATATTTCACATCAGGGATATCAGCCAATTCAAAGCATTTAACATCATTCAATCATTCATGTGCAAGATTTATCACTTTCAAAATTTATTTCATTTGTCTCTAATTAAATTAATTTTCTCTCTCTTTTTAATCACTTAATTTACCTTAACTTAACATTAATTAATTTCAATCAATTAATAAATCATCTTTTTATTATCCGTCTTAATTAATCATCTTTGATTAATCATCCTTTAATTAAAATAAGTAATTAATTCTTCATTAATCACACAAGCTAATTTGCCACTACCCATCCATATTAATTACATTGATTCCTAATTACTTACTTAAATGAATTATTTACATCGATTAACTATCTTTAATTAATCCCACACATTAATTAACTAACCCTTAATGAATCAAGTAATTAACTATTCTTAATTAATTAAACCATTTTCTTTAAATTAATTACATTAGTTAATTATCTCTTAATCACTAGTCATCGACCCTTAATTAAATTAGACTCATTAACCGTTCCTAATTATAATAAATAATTAACCTTTTTAATTTATTTCTAAATTATAATATTCATTTCATTAAACAATACTTAGAACTTTATTTCAAAATTTTCCCAACATATAATTACTAAAAATCAAATAATTTAAACACTCCTTTATTGTTCAGATCTTGAAACTTGTGTGAAACTTGTTTAAACATACGTTGGGAAAAACTAACTCATTTTAAAGTATACTTTAAATCTTTTAAACTTGTTTAAATCGTTTTAGTCTTACTTTATTTACTTTCATAGCCAGATTACAAAATTTATATTTGAACCTACCTATACACTTAGAATCTGACTAAACTTCACAAGCTTTCACCAAAATCTGGAAACCACAATAATTCACAACGAAACACCTTCCTGTAAACCCAAAGCGAACTCGAGCATTTCTCTTACAATCCCGATCTTCTCTTCGAGACCCAACCCGAGTCACCTTCCATCTCCAAAACACTGACACACCAACCTTGTCGTGCACGTACACCGATGCTTCACGACACCGTGACCTTCGCCGATACCTTCCATATGTCGGCGACAAACTCAAGAGTCAACTTCGACCATCAATTCAACACCACCAACCCCGAATCGAATTCGAGTATTCCAGTGGAAACCGGAACCTGACCTCACCAGAAAACTACCCATAAACCACTATCGCCGTTCACCAGAGTTCTCCAAACTCCATCCACGGCCTCGCAAGTCCCCATGCCATCTTTTCCCAGAAGCACTCGCAGCTCGATTCACCAATGAAGCCTCTGTGATCAATTTCCCTAACTTCGAAAGAACTAGGGTTAATCAACTCAAATGAACTATCGCCGACACCACGACGATCTACCCAACTTCTTATCATTTTTCCTAGCCTCAACGATCACCAGGCTAGCTCCAACCAAATCCTCAACCTCCAAAATCTTCCCAGTCACCAGAACTTGATCGAAAACCAAAATCCGATTATTTCCAGATTGCAAACCCAATACCAAACTAAAACTCATGAAATTTGTTTTATAAATCGAGTTTTCCAGAGTTGAATCAACTTACATGCTTGAATTTACAAATTAAATTATTTGATTTTTCATCGATTTTGAAAAGATCAACTGTTTTACTAATTCCAGGTGAATTTTAAACATATAATACATAACTTACTTTAAAAAAACAAAATCTCATCAACACAAACTTATTTTATTTAAAACTTAAATCCTAATATCACATAGAGAAAGAGTTGAGTTGAGTTTTTTTGCTTTGTTTAAAATTCTGCAGTCTAAATAGAGAAGAGTAGTTTAAATCATTATGCACAGAACATATACACACATATAACCAGAGATTCATGCAAATATATACACTTGCAAAGTACAAATCTAATCCAGGAATCCATATGCGCAGATTCAAATCTACTTAAGCTTTTAAAATATGGAATTGCTCACCTGAAAATCAAAGTTTTGGAACTGAGAGCAATACTGTTTTGAACTGTAGTTTGATCTGCCTTTAAAACTTCTTGCTTTGGTTACTTATATCTTGAGTCTGAATCATCATGTTTGCCTTATTTCCAGGATTGAGATTTCCAGCTTTTTTTAATTGCTTTGAATTGTTTGTTATGAATCTGTTTACTGTGTTGTATTTTATAGATTTTTATTTTCAATACAAATTTGAAAAGAGAACATATATGCCACTTGTAAAATTACATGGCATATAAGTTACAATTGTCAACACTGAATTTATTCATTACAAATGTTAATTCTATGCATTTTAAAGCTTACACATAGATATTTATATTATATTTTAATTTTTTTGAAAGGTTTTTTAAAAGTAAATGACATAAAATTCCAATTATGTACTTATAATAGTTATACAATATACTAGTTTTATATATATTCCTTTATTTATATTTTAAATGTTTTCATAAAACTTTTTATATTAAATTCTCTATTAAGTAATTACTTTCCTTAATTAAATAAAATATTTTAAACAAATTATATATATTATATATTCAATTTATTTTAGATATTTTACTCTTTGAATTTCCAATTCTAATTCTAATTCTAATTTAACATTCGAAATTTTAAAAAAAGTCAAATAAACAAACACCAATTCAATTAATTGATAATTCTATTTAAAATCTACTTATCCCTATATATATAAACAACACATTATTATTATTGTTCGAAAATATCACTTTTGCCAAATTAAATAATTATACTAGAAAGACTATCAAACCAGTACTTATTCAGATATATATTTTCATTACTGCAATTATTTATTTAACTTATAAATCAGTATTTCTACTAATTAAATTCAGTTAATTTATCAATTTACAGATACTCTAAAATCCGGTTTATCACATTCCTCCCTCCTTAGAATCTTTCGTCCTCGAAAAGAAGTGAAACTAGAATTTTTAAAATTATCTTTTAACACATTTTTAACTATAAATTCCTTTTTATTCAAAACTTAAAAATACATTAAAATCTATGTAATATTATCAAAATAGCTCTATAAAAATATTTTTTTATTATAACTCGATGTTTCAACCAGTCCATCTTTGTTCTTACAGAAATTCGGTCATACGTTGATCAGGCCTACGACTGAAAATCTATAAGTACTTAGCAGACCCGTTTTCAACATCCAGTGAAAATACTTTGAAAAATAATTTTATTGAAAACCTCTTGAAAATATAGAAAACATTTTGAAAATAGAGGAAACTTCTTTGGTGAGATTGCTCTGGAAATCATCACCCCCATCCATGGTCGCAGTTACATTCCAGGGTTATGTTGCCATTGCAGCAAAAGTCCATGTAACTGTACGCACTCCACGCCCCTCGGTTACGCCATGGAACCCACAACAGATCGCAGTTACATTTCAGGGTTACGTTGTCATCGCAGAAAAAGTCCATGTAACTGTTGGCTCTCAGCGGCACACATGATTTCGTTGTCAAAATGAAACTTCTCCACTCCTACATAGGTCGCAGTCTACCGATATAAAATCAAACGTAGACTGTTGGCTCTCAGCGGCATACACGACTTTCGCTATGTTACCATAGGTCGCAGTCTACCGATATAAAATCAAATGCAGACTGTTGGCTCTCAGCGGCACACACGACTTTCGCTATGTTACCATAGGCCGCAGTCTACCGATATAAAATCAAACGCAGACTGTTGGCTCTCAACGGCACACACGACTTTCGCTATGGTATACTCTACTCATAATCCTCATGAACTAGTTTTGTCCATACTCCTCGTAGGATCAACTTTAGAACCCCCCTTTGGGGCTCAAGGCAGCACCACCCGGTGGCACTCCTGAGAAGTTCATTTCAAAGGAGCGCCTTTTTCCTAGAGCCATCATCAAAACACTTTATACTATACACATATAGTATCTTCCAAATCATACACCTAGTATGAATCTCAAATAAATCTCCTTTCTCAAAATCGATTATCCCAAAATCGATAATTCTCAAATTAGGCTTTTCCAAATTCCAATATTGATTTTACCCAAAAATCAAAAGCCCTATCCAAATCCAAAGCTTTACAAAACCTTTTTCAAATCATTCTCCCAAGATCCTTTATATACATATATAGATATATATAACCTTGAAAAATCTTAGGATTATTTCAAACTTGTATAAAACCCTTTTATACTACAAGCACTTTCAAAAATCCTTTCCTTTCGGCAATAGATTCAACAAGGGGAGATTTATCTTACATAACAAATATATATATATATATATATATATATATATAACTTTGTTTATAAAATATTCAAATTTGATTACTCTATAAGTCACTTACCAAATTACTTACTTCCATAAAGTAAATTTTTACCATAGAAATCTCCAGTTTCCACTTTACATCATCATATATTTCACAGAATATATTTTTACTTCAAAAATCATTTCACATTTCTTATCCATAAATTCCCAGTATCAATTTTATTCACACCCATACGATGTACACATATCATCCGTACGCTATACCAATCTGATCGCTCACTCGATCACACAATTTCATTTCCGAACTAGTATCGCCCACCCGACTTCCTAGTGCGGACTCAGATCTGGTTTCTTGATCAGAAACTGTCATTCTCCTTGCATAGCCATAACTATGATAGAGAATATCCATAACCAATCAACAATCCATATCCAGGTTCGACATCGAAAATCGAACGGAAAATCCCAACTCGGATCGATATAATTATTTCGAAATTTTGTGCTCGAATCTGGATCAAATCACTATGCGAATAGAATAATGTACGTACATCCTACGTATTTATCTTCATTGTTTATTAACCAAATCAATTCTCTTTTCCATTCACATTCACTTAAATTTCTATGCACTTATCCACAATTGCTTAAATTCTCATTTGGATTATCACCTCATTTCTTATCTCAAATGGATATTCAATCATAAACAGTTTGAACTCTGTCCAGCTTAAAATTAGAAATAATTTGGAAAGTTAAAAGTAGATGAAAAATAATTATTAGTTGTAAAATAATTATAAAATAGTAAAGTAATTGTAAAATAGTTAGAAAATAGTCAAATAGTTATTAAAAATTTAAGTAATTACAAAATAGCTATAAAATAGTAATTAGTTATAAAGTAGTTGAAAAACAGTAATTAGTTTATAAAACAGTTGAAAAAATTGTTAAATAGTTCTAAAAATAATTGTAAAACAAGTATAAGAAAATTTGTATAGTAAATAATTTGGAAAAATAGATTTGTACTAAAACAATTTATTTTGAAAATATTACAGAGTCAAACTGTTCGATTCCCAACCTCCAATCCCATCAATTCAGTTTAAATTTCCACTTCCATTTAAATTGACACCATTCCAATTAAATAACTTCAATTTCCATCGAAATTGATTTATCCCCAAATCAAGTTGAATTAACCTTAGTTTCTTTCCAAATTTAACTTTATTCAACTTTGATATCAAATTCTACTAATTTAAATAAATTTCAATTGAACTAGTTCCAATTCTAATTCATTTCAAATCCAGTTTGAATTAATCCCAATTCCAAACTCCATTTCCAAATCAAGTTGAATTATTCTTGATTGCCTTCCAAATTCAATTCAAATTCCATTTGGATTTAAAACTATTTAACTTTAATTACAATTCCAAATTATTCAAATCAGTTTGGACTAATTTCAAATTGAACCCACTTTAATTTCAAATCATTTCAGTTCCTATTTGAATTTGAACTCATTCAACTTCAATTTCATTTCAAAACAATCTAATTCAATTTTACATTTGAATTTTTAAACTTATACATCTTCAATCGCAATTCCAATTAATTCAAATCAAATTCAATTTACACTAATTCAATTCAAATTTCAAATTTAAACAATCCCGAATTATATAAATTCGAGTTAAATTTTTAAATGTTGATCTAACCCCTTAAATCAAATTACCCTTTATTTATTATATATTTTGAAAAAAAATCAATAATCCAAATCTTTAAACAATTTAATTCTGAGTCCTATTCTCAAAATTCCGTTTTAAATTATCTTTACTTAACCTTTTTCCAAGTTCAAATAAGAGTTCAAAAAAATTTTATCTTAAAATTTTAATTTATCACTCGATTTTATCTTCCAGTTTGAAACTAGTTCCTTAAACAATTTTTAATTTACAAATGTAATTATTCAAAATTTTAGTTCAAAGTAATCCTGTATGCTTAGTTTCAAATTAAAGTTTAATTCCCCTTTTCTCAATAATGGAATATCACCACACTTCATTCCTCATTCATTTAAACAAATCCAATTCACAGTTTGAATATTATTAATAACAATAGGGTGATATCCTCCAATTTATTCTAAAACATCCATCCATACTCAATTTTCAGATCTCAAACCCATTTTGAGATCACCCAAACTCCCAACTTAAATTAACCATTTAACTTCCTAAGTTAAATTCCAATTTCATCTTGAAATTTCCAAATAAGGTTGATCATTCAAACTTATTTAACTTCTTCCAAGTTAAATTCAATTTACTTAATCCATTTAAATTTACACAATTTGAATTCCCATTCAAATTTTAAACTTCAGATTAATATCCTTCCTACTTAAGTTTAAAACCTACTTCACTTTGGGTTTCACATCACACTCCAAGGAAAATTCAAAACTCAACCTTAGAGTTTATTTCCTTTACACACTTTGTTACTTTTAAATTTTAAACCACCTTTGGTTTTAAATTCAGACAAATTCCTTTAAAATTTCAAACAACCCTTGTTTGAAATAGGACCCTTTCATTCGAATATATTAAATAACATCTCTTATTTTAAAATAAGATCATATTCAAAATAGTTTGAATAATATTATTTCCTTTAACATTTTGAAATCAATTCAAATGTTTAAATTTAGAATTCAGAACTTCACAATTTGAAACCCACATTAATTTACATTCTTTCAAACTTACAAGTTACTCTCTCTAACTGGTTACTTCCTTAAAACATTTTATTGTTTATTGGAAAACAATCAACCCATTATTAAACACAATAACCATTTTCTATTTCTCTGGTTTGAAACCAATTCTAATTCATCTTATTTCGAAATTCTTCCCCAACTTCAAGATTTTAATTTCAGTTTGAATCCATTTCAAACTTTTCTTTAATTTAATTTCAATTTGGTTGTATTTCTGTTACCACTTAATTTAATTCCAAAAATTTAACAACCAATTATCTTAATATTTATTAGAAAGAAATATCGCTACATATATCAAAATATATTCTTATAAAATCATTTAAAACCTTTATATAAGAAAATAACAAGTACGCTCTCATATATATATATATATATATATATATATATACACACTCAACTCATTCTAGGGTACAATTGACCCTATCCTTAATGAGTATTTCCCACCGGAGCTATGGTTCTCGCTTAACCTTTGCTCTGATACCAAATGTAACGACCCGAAAATTTCAATCTCGAAAATTCCAGGTAGTTAGGAAAAGAAGAAGAGAAAGAAGAAGAAACAGAAACAAGTCACAGAAATCTCACATTCGCAGCGGATCAAAATATAATATCACATAAATGATAGTTTTACAAAGAAGAACTATATCAGTACAATTATATTTTTATACATAGAGTTACAACATTACACAACATTGGACAGATTAAAACATGTCCTAGATAATCAGCAATAATACACACAACGGAAAACACTCCATACGTTCCTGCCATCCAGCTCGTCTCCTGAACTCCAAAACGTCCTTACCTAAAAAGATGTAATACTCTGTCTGACCCGAGTATTACATCAAAGTAACATCCGGGTCAGACTGATAACCAGCGTGAGTAAACCCATCCAAACAAGGAATACGAAGCATACAACTCACATAAAACCCGGGGTTACTCGTATCAATGTATAAATTCCAATTTGTTATAAGCATTTCTTATTTCACAAATAAATTTTCTAAGTACCAAAACTTAAGATTAAATGATCCAATTCACTTAAATCATTTCATTCCAGCCTATTGATTTCAAGAATCAATTCAAAAAGAATCGAAGTGGTTTCGGTATTTACCAATACCCAAATCCTGTCCCTTCGAATTCAATATAATCTTAATCCAACTTATTCAAGTGAAATTCAATTCAACTATAATACAAGATGTCGCTTTTACATGGCAAAATCGTCATCGATAGATAATCACAATATCACTGTACATTTAAACATATCATATCACGTAATATTTCACATCAGGGATATCAGCCAATTCAAAGCCTTTAACATCATTCAATCATTCATGTGCAAGATTTATCACTTTCAAAATTTATTTCATTTGTCTCTAATTAATTTAATTTTTTTTCTTTTTTTAATCACTTAATTTACCTTAACTTAACATTAATTAATTTCAATCAATTAATAAATCATCTTTTTGTTATCCATCTTAATTAATCATCTTTGATTAATCATCCTTTAATTAAAATAAGTAATTAATTCTTCGTTAATCACACAAATTAATTTGCCTCTACCCATCCATATTAATTACATTGATTCTTAATACTTACTTAAATGAATTACTTACAATGATTAATTATCTTTTAATTAATCCTACACATTAGTTAACTAACCCTTAATGAATCAAATAATTAACTATTCTTAATAAATTAAATCATTTTCTTTAAATTAATTACATTAGTTAATTATCTCTTAATCACTAGTCAATGACCCTTAATTAAATTAAACTCATTAACAGTTCCCTAATTACTTCCCTAAGTAATTACGCTTTGATAAATTTATTAACCTTCATTAATTACATTAAATAATTAACCTTTTTAATTTATTTCTAAACTATAATATTAATTTCATTAAACAATACTTAGAACTTTATTTCAAAATTTTCCCAACATATAATTACTAAAAATCAAATAATTTAAACTTTCCTTTATTGTTCAGATCTTGAAACTTGTGTAAAACTTGTTTAAACGTACGCTAGGATAAACTAACTCATTTTAAAATATACTTTAAATCTTTTAAACTTGTTTAAATCATTTTAGTCTTACTTTATTTACTTTCACAGCCAGATTACAAAATTTATATTTGAACCCACCTATACACTTAGAATCCAACTAAACTTCACAAGCTTTCACCAAAATCTAGAAACCACGATAATTCACAACGAAACACCTTCCTGTAAACCCAAAGCGAACTCGAGCATTTACCTTACAATCTCGAGCTTCTCTTCGAGACCTAACCCGGGTCACCTTCCATGTAAAGACCCGTAAATCCGTACTCCTTGAATAGACACTAATCTCCTTTGTTTAATTCAAGATGAACGAAATACGAACCCTTAGGGGTTTAAGAAAAATTTAAGAAAAGAAGAAGAGAGAAAAAGAAGAAAGTAGAAAATGGAGAGAGAGAAAAGAAAACAGAAAAGAAGATAGAACATTTTTTTTAAAATAGAAGAAAAAGAGAATAGAGGAAAAAGAAAAACAGAACAGAACAGAAAACAACAGAACAACATCAGAATCTCACAATTCGCAGCGGAACAACATATAATAATAAATGAATAATCTTTAAACAAAGAACTATATCAGCTATTACATTACATTTCATTACATCATATCATCAGAGTGTACAACATCAACAACAACAAACAATGCAGCGGAAAAAGAAATACTATATAAGTAATATGCCATGCCATCCATCTTGCCTCCAGCAACTCCAGAATATCCAGAATATCCTGATAAACCTTACTCTTGACTGCCCGTGTGGAAATTGGTGGGCACCCAGAGTTTAGGAAGGAAAACAATAAACTCCAAGTCAGTCATGTGACTGGTGTGAGAACTCAAAACAGTTTATTTATCTTTAAAAATCAAAATAGAGGAATATTTTTATTTCAATTCGCAATGCTTTTAAAAATGAGACCACCATAAGGCCTCCCGCACACACACACAATGCAAACGCAGAATCGGAGGAGATTTCTCCTTATGATAGTCAAAGATGCTTGATACGCATTTAAAAGAACATTTCATATTATTACTAGTGCATAGTGTAGGGGAAAAATTCATTTGAAAGTAGAATATAAATCTTAGCCAACATACGACCATTATCGTATGCCTACTATAGCTACCATCCAAACAGTGTTGCGACACCATAAGTGAATGATAGGTTCTACAACTAATACCGTACAAGTCACGTATTGTTTCTTTGGATTTCCAACAAATGGTCAGGCCAAGGAACTTCCCATTGCCACATGAGAATGCCTCTGGAAAGACATCCCCGAGAACCAAACCGGAACTCTGCCAACACAAGGCCGGGTTACCCCTAACTGGGTAACTACTGACACGAGCACGCTATTCCCCGATCGTAAACGACCTTTCTCACGGGATCCCGAAAACCAACAACCACAAAGTAATAAATTCGTAGTAACCACATAGGTTAAATATCTCGGCTCCATACCATGATACCACCTCTATCCAGAAGGAAATGTACATACCCTAAAGGGTGCTACCCCTCATAACCTTGCTGCATCTTTCCTGTTTTGACCATTTCCGGGGTGTGAGGTTCGACGAAGTCACGTCCACAAAAACATACTTTATACAAAAGCCATGCTTTGGGTCAACAAATGATCAACACAATGATCACCAAGATAGACGATCAAATAAACGATCCTATCACAATAATCAACACAATGATCATTTCAGCAACACTCAGCATGTCACATTACCAAATTGGGAATATATCGCTGATAACTTCAACTATATAACCTCTGAGCTCGTACGTCTCAGAGAAGGGTGTTAAGCTAAAAGAATAAATTCTTCGCCACCAACAGAAATATATTTGAATGAAATCGGCTTTATATCTCAACTTGTAATGTCAGACATACAATCCATACAAGTCTGTTCCGGGATCGAACAAAACCGAAGGCACTTACAAAGAAGTCCTTGCAATCCGGATATTCACAATCCTGATCGGATTCACCATCACATATGGAGAACTCTATACCGTAGCTACTCGGTGCAGAGTAAATCGACAGGTCATCCTATCGCTCTCGCAAATACCGGGTCTTCAACACCGATCTTCAATGCAATTCACAACGACGTATCACATATTCGGAATGGGTTATACGACCTCATGGTCCTTTCCCGGTTAACCCGAATAGTGAGCGCTTATTCAAAAATAAGTGTGGCATTCACATTCAAACAAATCACATCAATTACCCATTCAAAGGGAAATATTGATAGTCGGTTATTGAACTATCACTGGATATGCATACATCACCAGATTCCAAATAATTTTCCAAATTATTTATTTCACAAAATATCTTCACTAGATATATAATTTCATACTTCAAAAATAAATCAATATTCATTTTTAAACAAATTCCACTTCCTTTATAAATTCCTTAGTGAATTTATAATTCCAAAATATCAATGAATATTCGGTTTCAATTATTCATTTCAATTTATCTTCAAAAAGATAAATTCTCTAAACGTTTCATTTCACATTGGAAAAACATTTCCATACTTATTTATTCATAAGTAATTCACAAATTTTATTTATTTTCAACACTTAGAAAATATTCAATATACTTAAATCGAGATTAAGTATATATTTCATTCTTTAAGGAAATCATTCTCTTAAACATATTTATTTGGGCCAAAACGAATGTTGCGTAGAACATCGTTACGACAACCCAAAATCACTAGTATAGGGATTCGAAATTAAAATAGATATATAAATCCCAATACTATACAAAACATTTCCTTTCGGAAATCATTTACTATAACAACAGTGTTATAGTCCATCATCTCCTTTTATTTCTCGAAAACGTCTATTTCAACAATAAATGTCGAAATCTATGGTTTCGAATCTCAACACCTTTTTAAAACATCGTTAGATCGTTTTAATTCAATTTAAAACATCATATCTAAAACAATTTCTTTAACATATTATTCACTATTCAAAAACATGAATATACTTCTTTAACAAATTCCATCCTTTTATTCATTTTAATTCAAAGGATTATTCACTATTCAAAAGCGTGAATATAACTCCATTAATAGGTTTCAACAAATTTACTTATCAAAATAAGTTGTTTGCGAATTTATAAACAACGTTTATAAATTCCATTTCTATTTATTTATAAAAACTTCCTTTTTATAAATTCTTTTATTAACCTATTCCAGTTTATAACTCGATTATAAACTAAAAGTTCATATTATAAGTAATACTTATAAAACGATTATTTTACAAAGATCGTTCTTTTAAACTTCCCAAATTATAAATCTTATAACTTATAAGATTCATTCATTTATCCAAAATCATTATTTTAATAACTTAATAAATTTTATAAACCTACTGCTTATAAAATTCCATTTATAACTTCACCGTATAAAATTCTATAAATTCCATTCAATTATGAAATTCATTTTCACTTCATTCAAACACTTATAAAAACTCGTTTTATAATGTCAATAGTTCAATTTATAAATATCCATTTATAAATCTCTTAATATAAATCAATTTATATTATTCTTTTAAAACTTCTTTAAATTCCTTTAAAAACTTCTTCCTTTTGATTCATAAAATAATTAAATTTTATAAATCCTATATTTCAACTTTTCATAATAAATTCAAAAATTCCGATTTAACTATTTTATAAAATCATTAGCATCATATTCTCAAAAATCAGTTTTTAACTATATTTCTCAAAAATCATAATTTTTATAACATTAAAAATTATAACGTTTATTTATTTAAAATAGATCAAATTCCAAACATATAGTATATTTTCAAAAATCACTTTATAAATCATTTTAAAATCCCAAAATCTGGGTCCAATGATGCTACACACCAAATAGTCAATCACGACAACAACGATATCATATATCAATATGAAAATCCATCAAATATCAAAATATCTGAAATTAAATAAATACTGTTGAGGAATCCAGTTGGATCCCTCCAACCTGTTTTCCTGCATCCAAAAACATTAGCACAATACCAATTTCGCTTCAGTACGAAATTATCGCGGTATATGTTCTTATTAAATATTATCCGCTTAATAACGGCGTAAAAGGGTCTCATCCGCTAAAAAAATGCGGGAAATCAATAACTGCAATATATACATATGCCAATATATATATATTGATATTATTTATAATACCAATTTCACTGTTTATGAAATATTCGCGGTATATGTTTTTAATAAATAACATCCGCTTACTAACGGCGTATAATGTCTATTTTAACAATCAATAGATATTAATCATCATTCAAACATGCATTCAAATATTTTAAATCTAACTATTTAAAATAAAATCGAAACTGATTCGATTGAGTGAGAAGTTCTCACCTTGATTTATTTCCGTTTTAGCGATTTATTTCGAATAAAATTAAACGGACGTTTAATTCTACCCAAAATTCTCACTAACTCCAAACGACTCCAAACCAACTCCATCGCGTAGTGCTCGTCCATACGATCCCAACGCAAAAAATCTCGTCCGAAACGGACCTCGTATGAAAAAGTTACGAATTTATGAAGTTTGTACACGATTTATATAAACTTTTACAACATTTATTTAAATTTCTTTTACATACCCCCATCATCACCCTTCATTCCCAATCCAACGGCTCCCCCCTTTCTTCCTCATCATCACGCAAATGCCCAGTATGAAGCCGAACCCATGCTCGAAACTAGGGTTAATTAATCCTTCCTCCACGATGATCTATAGCACGATCAATGACCTCCATCACGTAGCCCATAACACCAGCTACCCACGGCCACCACCATGCCAAGCTCGGTCACCATATATGCCTCGAAACGCGCGCGCAAATCCCAGGCGTCGGCCCCCCATTTCTCCCCCTACGATGCTCCAAACACGATCAACTCCGTATGGATCTGAAGCCCTCTCCATCCTCTACAACCTTGCAGTTGAACACTTCGCCTAATTGTCGATGGATTGTGAGTGATTGAGGGAGGAAGTGGAGATAATTTCTGGCCATCCATCTGTTAGGTGGCGGCTAGGGTTTTATTATTAGGTTTTTATTTTATTTTTTTTATTTGTGAAGGGTGGTGCATATTTATAGAGAAAATTCGAACACTATTCATCCGGAAATTCCGAACTCCGATTTACGCGCCGAAACTGACGTACCTAGGGTTTATCCCGCGTTCCGTACACAATGGAACAGGTTTCGGAAGCTAATTCGGAAGTATGTGCGAGTTATGGCTATAAACGCTCAATTTGAATTAAACCGATTTAAGCGATTTTCTAGGCGTTTTAATTTGTAACGGACAAACGGTAAATCTAATTGTCTTGAAATTTGAAACCTTACAATAATATCACATTACGGATCCGATGAAACTGGTTTCGTCTAAATCCGAGACTTTTTGAAAAATGGCTATTTTCACTCGTCAAATTTAAATTAAAAATAAATCGATGCGTTTCGAGCTGCCACGCTCAAACGATAACTCCGATTGACACGAAATTTGAAATCCGGTAATAACTAACTATTACGGATCCAATGGAACTGGTTTCGTTCAATTCTGAGACTGTTCAAAAATTGACTATTTTCACTAGTCGATTTTAATATTAAAATATTCAATTTTCACAAATTAACTCTTAATTCGATTTTAAAAGTTCTAAAATATCGTTCTAACTTCCATATGATAAAATAAAATTTTACAAATCATTTTCAATCATATTTAACTATATTTTCAATTATTTCCATAATTTAACGTATTAAATTATCGATTTAATTATTCAATTAAATTCAATAATTCAAATAAAAATTTATTTGACTTATAAATTCACTTATTAATATTTAAAATTAATTAAATATTCAAATTTTAATTTCTAAAAATTCTGGGTCGTTACAATCTTCCCCACTTAAAAGAATTTCGTCCTCGAAATTACAAGTAAGAAAAAATACAGAATATATTAACTTTCCAAAATTCATAATTAAATTTCTTACAAAATATTTACTAAGTTTTCCAAATCATACTTAGTTATCTTTTCAAAAACAACTACTATTGTTTAACTTTCAATTCCAAAATCAAAGGTTAAAGTTTTTTTCTTAAAATTTTCCAATTTTTCTCAAAATTTTCTAACGCCTTAAATTTCCGGAAAAATTCGCCATAGTCTCCTTTGCGCGGCTCGATCCGAAAAAAAATGACAGTATATATATCACAAATATACATCTCATCAAGTAATGAGGCATCCCGAAGGGAAAAAAGTGTAAAAGTACGGTATGAAATCCGAGATATGTACCTTATATTTTATTAGCAAGCATATACGGCTAATATAGCGCAAAAGCGAGCTCCAAATGCGAAGCAAACGCGATCCGCACCTACTAATTACTCAACAAACAACATGAGAACATGCATATATGAAAATAGTATCGATATACAACATATAGCAACATAATAACTATATATGCCAACATAGCAAATGTATGAAAAGCAATATATTCAACCATCACCCAACTATCATCCATAACCAAATCAATATTCTTTTATATTCTCATTAATATTCAATGAATTGGTTTTCAATTTAAATCACATTTGATTTATTTACATTGGATTTTTATCAACATTCATTTTCAATTAGTTTATATTCACTAATTCATATTCAAGTTGGTCCACTTCCAATTCAAATTCAATTCTATTCAAATTTCACTTAACTTCCAATTGAATTTCAATTACTTTAGCTTTCAATTTCATTAACACTTAATGAATTATATACAATCAACTAACAATCATATAACAATCAAAGTATATTCATTACAACCAAATTCCTTTGCTTATATTCATTTAATTTAGTTTCAACACCATCACTTTCAATTGGTTTAATTAAATTGATTTTCATTCAATTATTCAACTTTCTAATAACATTAGATTTTAATGAATTAACACTTATATCCATTATTTCATATCAATTTAATTCACATTTAATTAATTAACATTTAATCCATTAATTCAATTCAATTACAAAAGTTGAATTTCATTTATATAACTCAAGTTCATATTTATCACTTAACTTTATTAATTTACTTTGATACTAATATCAACTTCATTCAATATCACTTAAGTTATATTCCATTTATAAACATCACTTGTTTTTACATAACTTAAATTCATTTTTATTTACAACTCATATTCATAAATATATTCATATAGTTTCACTTCTTATATATATATATATATAAGTTTATTTCACAATTGTAATCACTTTAATTATAATTCCATTCTTATAATTCATTTTCTTATACAATTATTCTTTTATTTAGTTTATTCAAACAACTAAACAATCAACTTATATACACTTTAATAATTCTGAAAAATTATTCCTTTATATACAAAATATACTCAAGGTAAGATTATTTCATTTACCCAATTTAAAAACAATATTGTGCCGAATTGTTCTATTCAAGTGTTTAGAGATCCCTATCAACAACGTTAATTACTCGTATTAACCAGAATCTATATACCACTCAACAAACCAATCATCACAATATAAAACAATTTATATTCACTAACAAATACGCTCTCATAGCTATTATTACACTCAAATTCATTCTAGAGTACTACTGACTCTATCTCTAATGAGTAATACCCAACAGAACCATGGTTGTCGCTTAACCATATGCTCCGATACCAACTGTAAAGACCCGTAAATCCGTACTCCTTGAATAGACACTAATCTCCTTTGTTTAATTCAAGATGAACGAAATACGAACCCTTAGGGGTTTAAGAAAAATTTAAGAAAAGAAGAAGAGAGAAAAAGAAGAAAGTAGAAAATGGAGAGAGAGAAAAGAAAACAGAAAAGAAGATAGAACATTTTTTTTAAAATAGAAGAAAAAGAGAATAGAGGAAAAAGAAAAACAGAACGGAACAGAAAACAACAGAACAACATCAGAATCTCACAATTCGCAGCGGAACAACATATAATAATAAATGAATAATCTTTAAACAAAGAACTATATCAGCTATTACATTACATTTCATTACATCATATCATCAGAGTGTACAACATCAACAACAACAAACAATGCAGCGGAAAAAGAAATACTATATAAGTAATATGCCATGCCATCCATCTTGCCTCCAGCAACTCCAGAATATCCAGAATATCCTGATAAACCTTACTCTTGACTGCCCGTGTGGAAATTGGTGGGCACCCAGAGTTTAGGAAGGAAAACAATAAACTCCAAGTCAGTCATGTGACTGGTGTGAGAACTCAAAACAGTTTATTTATCTTTAAAAATCAAAATAGAGGAATATTTTTATTTCAATTCGCAATGCTTTTAAAAATGAGACTACCATAAGGCCTCCCGCACACACACACAATGCAAACGCAGAATCGGAGGAGATTTCTCCTTATGATAGTCAAAGATGCTTGATACGCATTTAAAAGAACATTTCATATTATTACTAGTGCATAGTGTAGGAGAAAAATTCATTTGAAAGTAGAATATAAATCTTAGCCAACATACGACCATTATCGTATGCCTACTATAGCTACCATCCAAACAGTGTTGCGACACCATAAGTGAATGATAGGTTCTACAACTAATACCGTACAAGTCACGTATTGTTTCTTTGGATTTCCAACAAATGGTCAGGCCAAGGAACTTCCCATTGCCACATGAGAATGCCTCTGGAAAGACATCCCCGAGAACCAAACCGGAACTCTGCCAACACAAGGCCGGGTTACCCCTAACTGGGTAACTACTGACACGAGCACGCCATTCCCCGATCGTAAACGACCTTTCTCACGGGATCCCGAAAACCAACAACCACAAAGTAATAAATTCGTAGTAACCACATAGGTTAAATATCTGGGCTCCATACCATGATACCACCTCTATCCAGAAGGAAATGTACATACCCTAAAGGGTGCTACCCCTCATAACCTTGCTGCATCTTTCCTGTTTTGACCATTTCCGGGGTGTGAGGTTCGACGAAGTCACGTCCACAAAAACATACTTTATACAAAAGCCATGCTTTGGGTCAACAAATGATCAACACAATGATCACCAAGATAGACGATCAAATAAACGATCCTATCACAATAATCAACACAATGATCATTTCAGCAACACTCAGCATGTCACATTACCAAATTGGGAATATATCGCTGATAACTTCAACTATATAACCTCTGAGCTCGTACGTCTCAGAGAAGGGTGTTAAGCTAAAAGAATAAATTCTTCGCCACCAACAGAAATATATTTGAATGAAATCGGCTTTATATCTCAACTTGTAATGTCAGACATACAATCCATACAAGTCTGTTCCGGGATCGAACAAAACCGAAGGCACTTACAAAGAAGTCCTTGCAATCCGGATATTCACAATCCTGATCGGATTCACCATCACATATGGAGAACTCTATACCGTAGCTACTCGGTGCAGAGTAAATCGACAGGTCATCCTATCGCTCTCGCAAATACCGGGTCTTCAACACCGATCTTCAATGCAATTCACAACGACGTATCACATATTCGGAATGGGTTATACGACCTCATGGTCCTTTCCCGGTTAACCCGAATAGTGAGCGCTTATTCAAAAATAAGTGTGGCATTCACATTCAAACAAATCACATCAATTACCCATTCAAAGGGAAATATTGATAGTCGGTTATTGAACTATCACTGGATATGCACACATCACCAGATTCCAAATAATTTTCCAAATTATTTATTTCACAAAATATCTTCACTAGATATATAATTTCATACTTCAAAAATAAATCAATATTTATTTTTAAACAAATTCCACTTCCTTTATAAATTCCTTAGTGAATTTATAATTCCAAAATATCAATGAATATTCGGTCTCAATTATTCATTTCAATTTATCTTCAAAAAGATAAATTCTCTAAACGTTTCATTTCACATTGGAAAAACATTTCCATACTTTTTTATTCATAAGTAATTCACAAATTTTATTTATTTTCAACACTTAGAAAATATTCAATATACTTAAATCGAGATTAAGTATATATTTCATTCTTTAAGGAAATCATTCTCTTAAACATATTTATTTGGGCCAAAACGAATGTTGCGTAGAACATCGTTACGACAACCCAAAATCACTAGTATAGGGATTCGAAATTAAAATAGATATATAAATCCCAATACTATACAAAACATTTCCTTTCGGAAATCATTTACTATAACAACAGTGTTATAGTCCATCATCTCCTTTTATTTCTCGAAAACGTCTATTTCAACAATAAATGTCGAAATCTATGGTTTCGAATCTCAACACCTTTTTAAAACATTGTTAGATCGTTTTAATTCAATTTAAAACATCATATCTAAAACAATTTCTTTAACATATTATTCACTATTCAAAAACGTGAATATACTTCTTTAACAAATTCCATCCTTTTATTCATTTTAATTCAAAGGATTATTCACTATTCAAAAGCGTGAATATAACTCCATTAATAGGTTTCAACAAATTTACTTATCAAAATAAGTTGTTTGCGAATTTATAAACAACGTTTATAAATTCCATTTCTATTTATTTATAAAAACTTCCTTTTTATAAATTCTTTTATTAACCTATTCCAGTTTATAACTCGATTATAAACTAAAAGTTCATATTATAAGTAATACTTATAAAACGATTATTTTACAAAGATCGTTCTTTTAAACTTCCCAAATTATAAATCTTATAACTTATAAGATTCATTCATTTATCCAAAATCATTATTTTAATAACTTAATAAATTTTATAAACCTACTGCTTATAAAATTCCATTTATAACTTCACCGTATAAAATTCTATAAATTCCATTCAATTATGAAATTCATTTTCACTTCATTCAAACACTTATAAAAACTCGTTTTATAATGTCAATAGTTCAATTTATAAATATCCATTTATAAATCTCTTAATATAAATCAATTTATATTATTCTTTTAAAACTTCTTTAAATTCCTTTAAAAACTTCTTCCTTTTGATTCATAAAATAATTAAATTTTATAAATCCTATATTTCAACTTTTCATAATAAATTCAAAAATTCCGATTTAACTATTTTATAAAATCATTAGCATCATATTCTCAAAAATCAGTTTTTAACTATATTTCTCAAAAATCATAATTTTTATAACATTAAAAATTATAACGTTTATTTATTTAAAATAGATCAAATTCCAAACATATAGTATATTTTCAAAAATCACTTTATAAATCATTTTAAAATCCCAAAATCTGGGTCCAATGATGCTACACACCAAATAGTCAATCACGACAACAACGATATCATATATCAATATGAAAATCCATCAAATATCAAAATATCTAAAATTAAATAAATACTGTTGAGGAATCCAGTTGGATCCCTCCAACCTTTTTTCCTGCATCCAAAAACATTAGCACAATACCAATTTCGCTCCAGTACGAAATTATCGCGGTATATGTTCTTATTAAATATTATCCGCTTAATAACGGCGTAAAAGGGTCTCATCCGCTAAAAAAATGCGGGAAATCAATAACTGCAATATATACATATGCCAATATATATATATATATTGATATTATTTATAATACCAATTTCACTGTTTATGAAATATTCGCGGTATATGTTTTTAATAAATAACATCCGCTTACTAACGGCGTATAATGTCTATTTTAACAATCAATAGATATTAATCATCATTCAAACATGCATTCAAATATTTTAAATCTAACTATTTAAAATAAAATCGAAACTGATTCGATTGAGTGAGAAGTTCTCACCTTGATTTATTTCCGTTTTAGCGATTTATTTCGAATAAAATTAAACGGACGTTTAATTTTACCCAAAATTCTCACTAACTCCAAACGACTCCAAACCAACTCCATCGCGTAGTGCTCGTCCATACGATCCCAACGCAAAAAATCTCGTCCGAAACGGACCTCGTATGAAAAAGTTACGAATTTATGAAGTTTGTACACGATTTATATAAACTTTTACAACATTTATTTAAATTTCTTTTACATACCCCCATCATCACCCTTCATTCCCAATCCAACGGCTCCCCCCTTTCTTCCTCATCATCACGCGAATGCCCAGTATGAAGCCGAACCCATGCTCGAAACTAGGGTTAATTAATCCTTCCTCCACGATGATCTATAGCACGATCAATGACCTCCATCACGTAGCCCATAACACCAGCTACCCACGTCCACCACCATGCCAAGCTCGGTCACCATATATGCCTCGAAACGTGCACGCAAATCCCAGGCGTCGGCCCCCCATTTCTCCCCCTACGATGCTCCAAACACGATCAACTCCGTATGGATCTGAAGCCCTCTCCATCCTCTACAACCTTGCAGTTGAACACTTCGCCTAATTGTCGATGGATTGTGAGTGATTGAGGGAGGAAGTGGAGATAATTTCTGGCCATCCATCTGTTAGGTGGCGGCTAGGGTTTTATTATTAGGTTTTTATTTTATTTTTTTTATTTGTGAAGGGTGGTGCATATTTATAGAGAAAATTCGAACACTATTCATCCGGAAATTCCGAACTCCGATTTACGCGCCGAAACTGACGTACCTAGGGTTTATCCCGCGTTCCGTAAACAATGGAACAGGTTTCGGAAGCTAATTCGGAAGTATGTGCGAGTTATGGCTATAAACGCTCAATTTGAATTAAACCGATTTAAGCGATTTTCTAGGCGTTTTAATTTGTAACGGACAAACGGTAAATCCAATTGACTTGAAATTTGAAACCTTACAATAATATCACATTACGGATCCGATGAAACTGGTTTCGTCGAAATCCGAGACTTTTTGAAAAATGGCTATTTTCACTCGTCAAATTTAAATTAAAAATAAATCGATGCGTTTCGAGCTGCCACGCTCAAACGATAACTCCGATTGACACGAAATTTGAAATTCGGTAATAACTAACTATTATGGATCCAATGGAACTGGTTTCGTTCAATTCTGAGACTGTTCAAAAATTGACTATTTTCACTAGTCGATTTTAATATTAAAATATTCAATTTTCACAAATTAACTCTTAATTCGATTTTAAAAGTTCTAAAATATCGTTCTAACTTCCATATGATAAAATAAAATTTTACAAATCATTTTCAATCATATTTAACTATATTTTCAATTATTTCCATAATTTAACGTATTAAATTATCGATTTAATTATTCAATTAAATTCAATAATTCAAATAAAAATTTATTTGACTTATAAATTCACTTATTAATATTTAAAATTAATTAAATATTCAAATTTTAATTTCTAAAAATTCTGGGTCGTTACATTCCATCTCCAAAACCTTCGATCTCCAAAACACTGACACACCAACCTTGTCGTGCACATACACCGATGCTTCATGTCTCCGTGACCTTCGCCGATACCTTCCATATGCCGACGACAAACTCAAGAGTCGACTTCGACCATCAATTCAACACCACCAACCCCAAATTGAATTCGAGTATTCCAGTGGAAACTGGAACCCGACCTCACCAGAAAACTACCCCTAAACCACCGTCGCTGCTCACCAGATTTCTCGAAACTCCGTCCACGGCCTCGCAAGTCCCCATGCCATCTTTTCCCAGAAGCACTTGTAGCTCGATTCACCAATGAAGCCTTTGTGATCAATTTCCCTAACTTCGATAGAACTAGGGTTAATCAACTCAAATGAACTATCGCCGACGCCACGGCGATCTACCTAACTTCTTGTCATTTTTCCTAACCTCAACGATCACCAGGCTAGCTCCAGCCAAAACCTCAACCTCCAAAATCTTCCCAGTCACCAAAACTTGACCGAAAACCAAAATCTGATCATTTCTAGATTGCAAACCCAATACCAAACTAAAACTCATGAAATTTGTTTTAAAAATCGAGTTTTCCAGAGTTGAATTAACTTACATGCTTGAATTTACAAATTAAATTATTTATTTTTTCATCAATTTTGAAAAGATCAACTATTTTACTGATTCCAGGTGAATTTTAAACATATAATACATAACTTGTTTTAAAAAAAGCAAAATCTCATCTACATAAACTTATTTTATTTAAAATTTAAATCCTGATATCACATAGATAAAGAGTTGACTTAATTTTTTTACTTTGCTTTAAATTCTGCAGTCTAAACGGAGAAGAACAGTTTAAATCATTATGCACAGAACAGATACACACACATAACCAGAGATTCATGCAAATAAATACACTTGCAAAGTACAAATCTAATCCAGGAATCCATATGCGCAGATTCAAATCTACTTAATCTTTTAAAATATGGAATTACTCACCTGAAAATCAAAGTTTTGGAACAGAGAGCAATACTGTTTTGAACTGTAGTTTGATCTGCCTTTAAAACTTCTTGCTTTGGTTACTTCTGTCTTGTGTTTGAATCATCATGTTTGCCTTTGTTCCAGGATTGAGATTTCCAGTTTTTTTAATTGCTTTGAATTGTTTGTTTTGAATCTGTTTACTGTGTTGTATTTTACAGATTTTTATTTTCAATACAAATTTGAAAAGAGAACATATATGCCACTTGTAAAATTGCATGGCATATAAGTTACAATTGTCAACAATGAATTTATTCATTACAAATGTTAATTCTATGCATTTTAAAGCTTACACACATATATTTATATTATATTTTAAATTTTTTTTGAAAGGTTTTTTAAAAGTAAATGACATAAATTTCCAATTATATACTTATAATAGTTATACAATATAGTAGTTTTATATATATTCCTTTATTTATATTTTAAATGTTTTCATAAAACTTTTTATATTAAATTCTCTATTAAGTAATTACTTTCCTTCATTAAATAAAATATTTTAGACAAATTATATATATATTATATTCAATTTATTTAAGATATTTTACTCTTTGAATTTCCAATTCTAATTCTAATTCTAATTTAACAATCAAAAGTTTAAAAAAAGTAAAATAAACAAACATCAATTCAATTTGTAATTGATAATTCTTTTTAAAATCTATTTATCCCAATAAATAACACATTATTATTATTGTTCGAAAATATCACTTTTGCCAAATTAAATATTTATACTAGAAAGACTATCAAACCAGTACTTATTCGGATATATATATTTTCATTACTGCAATTATTTATTTAACTTATAAATCAGTATTTCTACTAATTAAATTCAGTTAATTTATCAATTTACAGATACTATAAAATCCCGGTTATCACAGAAAGAGACTATGAACTATAACATTTTTGTTATAGTAAATGGTTTCGAAAGTTGGAAAGAACATTAATTTATAAAAGTTTGTAATTATTAAAGATGTTGTGTACTTTATAAAAAAGCAAGTTGTTTTAAAATGGTTTGCAATTCATATATTAAAAAGGTGGTTACTTTTAAATGGAAAAGATGTTGCCATTTTAATCAAACTTTTGTTTAAATAAGTAAAATGCTTTTAAGAACGCGTATATTGGAACTCTCGGCTCCTATCTTAATTTCTAGACTTCGAGGTATGAAACTTATTTCTAATTTGAAAGTTAGAAGTGTCGTCGATTCAAGGTTTGAGAGTAATGATACCTCGACTTGAATAGTTTCATTTCTAACCGTTGAAAAGTACTAGTTTGAAATCGAAGACTGGAAATAAGTTTTTGGAATGGTATTCAAGTTTATTTCAAAAAGACTATGTTTTATGCAAGCGATTTCTTTGTTAGTGCCATTGAGTAACATAAAATAAATATGATAAAGTAGTGCTAAAATGATGATGCATTTGTGGAAAGTAAGTCATCGTATATTTATCCTTAAAACCTAATGAATATATTTTTTCTTTATCTGTGAGATCAAGAATCAAAGTGCTTTAACTAAGGCAGGGCCGGAGTGCAACCAATACCCTAACTTACTTGACTTCGATTCTAGGTGAGGGATGGAGAAGTCAAAATGTCAAAAATGTGATAAATATAAGAGGGTTAATTTCGATAAATATGTCATGACCAATTAAGTATATGGAAGGTACTTCATTGTATATTTGACACCAAATTCCAAGATATGGAAACTCATCTCTATCTTGAAAATTAAGAATGTATGTTGATGGAAGGATAGTTTTCTAACTTATTTTATTTCACTAAATCGAGGGATAGTACCATTTGAAAATAGAAAGTGACGATGAGTATAAGATGTTCGATTTTTCATATGCAAACGATACATACACCAGATAGTGGTGTGTCCACTATCGATAAATTGACCAGTTTTGACTTAGGAAGTAAATGAAAGCGATTTCATACAGTTTGAGATTCCCTTAGGGGAACCCATCCCGGTCAAACAACTTTCGCTTTAATGGGTATATTAGAAATCCCATCGGGACTCTTATATAGTCCACTTACTTTTGAAAGAACTATGATTGAGTCAACGGGAAACTATAGATTGTTGGCTCGGAGAGACCATGATCAGATAAGCATGAGTTATCCAAAACCACTTCGAACCGTCATAAGCGTTCAAACTAAAGACATCTTGAAGATGTGGAATCGAAGATGGAGTTCTTCGAAGTGCAAGGGATGATTACTACTAATCCTTGGGGTGATTCCAAAAAGGATGTAGAGGAAGTAGCTCCTTCGATTTGTTCATATCCTGAACAACTTGAATGGATGAATGATGACAGTGCATTGTCTCCTAGAGGGAAGTGTTAGCATTACAAGAGGGATTTGCTAAGAGGAAAAGGTAATCGTTACCTCATGAGCTTCATATTCGAGAATGAGTAAAACATGGGATATGCCACAAACAATGTAGTTAGCTGCTATTAGGGTATGATCATCACCTTTCTAGATCACTATTTATGGATTTTGTATGTGCATGAGAGTTCTTAAGGAAAAAGGTTATAAAGCAAGCAGGGTGATGACATATTCGATACTATCTAGGAAGGGCAAGGCCGGTCTTGATTTGCAGAGGTACAAGGTTTGCAGCCTTAGTACATTTTATGTAGAGATGTACAGTGATGAGCGGTACCCCAATAGCCCTGTCATTGTATAGAAATCCATTTTCCAATGCGCAACTTTACGAACTTAGTAGTATACTAAATATGTTGTTGAATGTAATTAATGTAACCATTCCGACTATGATTAAATATTTATTTTAAACCCTCGACATTATTATAATATCACAAGATTTCTTATAAAATTGTTTGGTTATCGCAAGGTAAAAACTCGTTTGTATTTATGTGTGGCATGTTCTTACGAATAACTTTACTTTTTGAGATTTTTTATAATAAAATAATCCATATGATTTGAGTTTCTTACACTGGTTTACCAAACTGATCCAGGAATTATTTTCTTATAATACTAGGGTCGGACCAAAATATTTTTCCAGAGTTAGCTTCGGATTTTTTGGAGCTTTAGAAGATGAGCTAGAACCTGCAAGACGTATTTTTGAACCTTTAGTTTCCACTACATTACTTGTTTTGTATTTATCCGCATTTGTAAGGACAAGCTGTTATAACTACCCAAGCTGATGATAGGTCAGACTTTGATTGTTATAAAAGTTTTCTTGGTAAAGATCATTTGGATATTATATATTACTCATCACATTATGATATTCTGTTCTGTCTTCTCTTTTCTTTCACCCCAACAATCTGTCTTTTCAGCATTCGGATTCTTATCACGTGAATATCATGAATGTATAATGTCGACTTTTGAGGCTCGAAAAGGTAGGTCGTCACACGGTACCTAGTATTAAAGATTATTTACACTAATTCTCTTCGTCAAAACTATACCACATTAGGACGTATAGATTTTGATTTTGGTCAAACTCCAACATTGTCCACATTCAACTTTGTATTTCCAAACACAAAATTCTTGGTTCGATAATAACGATTATTGGTAACCTTACTTCTCTAGCTAGAGACTTTGATTTTGAGTTGACTACAATTGATCGTGATACTATCCCTATATAACAGAGGAGACAAGCTCTTTGCTGAATAATGTTTCACTTCTAATGCTTCAACTCAAACCCAGCTATGGTCATTCCATTGATGCCAGGTAACAATTTAACTGCAACCAAAGTTGAGTGTCCACATCGAAGTTCCACAATATTATCAAGTCAAGGGAATTGTGTAACATCATCACTTCAAGATTGTATGTTTGACATTCGATATATTAACCAATAGAGAACTCTCAAATGAGTTATTTTATAGTTGTCCAATAACTATCAATACGCAAAACCTTGGTTTCTGTAGCAGCTATGAGAAATGCACTGCCTAACATTTGAATAGCGTTTCATACTCTAGTCTCAACCGATAAATGTGATAAAATTCTCATGATTACAACACTTTGTATTACTATCACATAACATATCATTTAAGTAATTTCCATTTATATACTTTAAATTAATTACCTAAATATTTAAATCACTGTATAACAGTATATGATAAAATGAAAAACACAATTTATTTTGAACAAGATTGTTAGAGTTAGATATATGTAACAAATTACAAAATTTCCCATAGGGTATACCCCCAAATCTATCAATCTCCTACTTGCATTTGGGGTCAATCATAAGATCTTATTCCAACTTCATCAATTGGTTTTCTCAAAATTAATCGGTTCAATCCCATTGTGAATGGGTATGTTATTTTGTTTTAATTATCTACACTGTCAATCAACTCTCTTCGATGTTGATAATTATCTTTATCATGTGGAATTATTCGAAGTATGTCTCTCGACTTCTAGTGAGCTCTAGGTACTTTTGCAAACTGCATCGCGACATTGTTATCATATAATAATGCCATGGATTTTAAACATTTGAACTCACCCTTAGCGCAATTATAAATTTAAGTGTTTATTTATACTTCTTATATTATAATAGCCTTTGGTTGAATTAGCTACTACTTATTTTTTAAACATTCCAGCTTAAAGCTTCTTAATTAAAGTTTGAACATGAATGTAATATTAACATATTATACTCGATAGCACTTATGAAGTTTGAGTCTGAATACTCCTTCGTAAGGAGTTTGTTGTCTCTATAAATAATTCTCTAGCTTTTTACAAATACTCGAGAACACTCTAAACTACCATTTAATGATCTTAATTTGGATTTCATATTTGCTTCATGCATCAAATACATAAGCAAGATATAATATTGTCGATAATACAACATGTATTGTAATTCTTATTGTCAATTCATAAGGAATCCATCTTACGTGTTCTATTTTAAATAATTTAATATGATGTCTTTGCATATCGTTTGAGACATTCCCAACATCATGTATACTTATTATAAAAGAAATAATTTACAAACCCAATATCGAGTATTAAACAAGCACATTATTGCTGATGTTAACATAAGTACATCGTTAACAATCAACATTAAGTTGTTTCCTTATAATTTTAGAAATATTGATGTACCCTTTAATGTTCTTTCTTATGGATACATGATTCATTTGCATTTTTATTGAAAATCGAACTATTCGATATTTCTATGAAAATACTTATTCAATTTTGATGCTTATAGAATGATACTTTTGTATCATTTCTTAGATCATATCTGAAAAACCCAAAAAATCAATATCGCTCGCACTGACTTTAAGATACTTCGGTTGTTATGTGCAAATAGTCTATTCTAAATAAATATTTAGATTTTTCCATTTCAATACACATGTACCAAAATATAAAGCTATAACAAGATGTAATTTTATGGGTAAAATCTGAATCAACTTGAGCACATTGAACGATAAATCTGTTACATTAATTTCGACAATTGAAAATTACGATTTAGTTTTATCAATATTGTTCACTATATATCCTATGAATCATATTACTTCAAGTACAACTATCAAAAATCATTTTGATAATGTACTTGAAATCCTTTCAGATCTGTGCAACATACCATATGATAGACTTATTACTCCTAATGGTTTAATTAACCGTTGAGGATTTATTATTGATATTGATAAAAAAAACTCATAATTTCTCTTTAATGTGCAAGAATATATATTAGACATTCTGCTATCCAGTTCGTCTCCTGGGCTCCAAAGCACCCTAATCTGAAAATTGTAATACTCGGTCTAACTTGAACATTACAATAAAGTAATACCCGAGTCAGGCTGGAAACCAGCTTGAGTAAACCCACTAAATTTGAAATACTTAATTTATAAAAATTCTTCAAAAGCCAAGGTAATTCGTACAAACATGACGAGTTTTATCTTATTATAATCAAAGCACTTTTACAGAAATCCATCGATATTTTTATAGTGCCTAAGTACAACACATGCTTAAAATGGTAGAATTTATTACATTTAAAAAAATCCAAAAAATTAGACTCTGTAATTAAAACCTATAAAGATTCGTGGTGGTTATCAAATCGAAGCGATTTAGGATAACACTGATATCTGATCCCGGTCTCTTCGAATCCAAGAGATAAATTTAAAACCTAAATTGTTTAAAATAAACAATTTATATTTAGGGTGACAATATTCACGTATGGGAATTTATTAAAGATGTTTGTTTCCAATAAAATGTATCAACATTTTGTTCTAACTATTTTAACTCGTCTGGCCACTTGATGGCACAGACAAGAATAATTGAAACAAATATCTAATAGAATTAAGCCAAGATATAGATTGTTAACTAATTTAACGATTAATAACCATTATCAAAACAATTCACACATCAGGATTTAATTAACTTTAGTAAACCAAATTCATTTATATTTTTATCCAAACTGATTATAAATTAAATAAATTATGAAACAATTTACTATTAGTTAATTAAACACTCTACTAAATAACTAGTTTATTGATTATCATAAGATTTCAAACAATTATGAACCCTGTCATTAATTCACTTTAACTATGATAATTAGTTTAGTCTCATATTAATTAACGAGATAAATTCAGATTATAAAGCTAGATGAGAGAATCATAATACTAACTTCATATCTATTTGACTTTTTTTTAAAAAGGAAAATGCTTTTAAGGTAAAAGGGTTATTAATATAAGAAAACTTTTAATTCACTTTTCTTTTAAATACTCCGCCTATGGAGATAATCAGACCCATTCCTCCATATCTTTTTTTTCCTTTCCCTTTTTTCTTTCCATTTCCTTTTCTTTCCCTTTTCCTTTTTTCCTTTCTTTTTTCCCTTTCCTTTTTTTTTCTTTCGGCCCATGCCACCTGGCCCAACCCATTTTCCTCCTTCTCTTTACTTTTCCAGTTCCAATTCCTTCACCTTTTCTTCATTTTTGACAAGAGAAACTTTCACGTATGAGTGCACATACACACACTACGCCATAGATCGCCTATTGCAACGAAAATACAAGATGTTGCTAGCTAGAATGTAACGATAGCTATGCTGATTTTTGTCTATTACAACATTAGCTTCTGGATGTTAGCACAGATATCAACACTATGTTGCAGTAGCTATAGACTTATAAAAATATTATAAAAAATGAGTGCAGGCTAAAAAAAGCGGGCTGAAATAATTTTTTAGGCAAGAAGCAAAAACAAAGCGGCAAAAGTTAACAAAATATTGAAGGGTTTCACTCAAACACTTAACAAAATACATACTCCGCCGCCACTCTGCTCTTTCTAAACGAAACCAATTCTAATTCACAAATCGAAAGAAAAAAATAAAAAATTTGCAAATTCAAAATCAGTTTCAGTTCGATGGTTTCTGGAGTTCACGACCCAGTTCACAGCTTGATTCGCCGCTCGAGGTGAGTTAATTTTTGACAGTGGTTGGTTTCGTGGAGATTTTGGGGCATTGGTGGAATTACAGTAATGTCGTAATAGAGGTGATTGGATGCGAGGTGATTGTGGATGTCGTGACTGAATATTCGATGTTATGATTGAGTATTCGATGTCACGATTGAGTATTCGATGTTTGATTTAGGGGATTTCAGTTTCTTTGATGTTTGTGGTGGGTGGTCTGTTGTCATGGAGATTGACTGGGATGATGACCGAATGATGATGCATATGATTGAAAGAAGAAGAGGTGACTGTTTTGTTGTAATGGTAGAAGTGGTGAATGTAGCAGAGTCTATGATGAAGTTGATGTTGCGGTTGGTGAACAATGGTGATGGAAGGTTGATACGGAAAGAAGTATAGGATGGTGAGCTGCCTAGCAGTGTGCTTAATGGTGGTCCGAGAGTAATTTACTATGGTGATGAATTGAGATGTACACTGTTGTTTGGATAGTGGACTGCAGACAGTGAATGCAAATTGATATGTGTCAGGTAGAAGTGTTGTGTATGTATCAGGTAAAAGTTGTATTGTATCAAATTGGTTGTGAAGTTGTATTGTATCAGGTAGGGCCAGTTGCTTGTATGCAGTAGTAACGAGCAGAGTTGGTTAGTTGCAATGCATGATAGTGAAGTGGTGAATGATGGCTGCTGATGGAGAACATAGTCGAGAATGATGTTGAGGGAAGTTGTATTGGCCAGTAGTGTATCATAGTAATTTTGGTTCACTCTCACCTTTGACTATCCGTTATTTTTTTATGCATACATCATGATGTTTTGACCTAGAGACACATCTACACATACTCACACTATTAACCTTAAGCTACCATAATCCTTTTATTTTCAATAACATTAGAATAGAACATCCAGTTTAACGCACTGTCCCCTACTGTCGTGCATTATACAATTTATTGGATCTGCAATTTTTGTCTTTTGATCAACAAACTGTTAGTATTAATGATTTTTTGTATGTTCCTCTCTCCCTTTTTTTCTAATTTTTTTTGTGAATAATTGGAAAGTTGACTTGTAATATCACACATACATGTCCAAATTAGTAAATATGTACCAAATTGTGTAGAATTAAACCTAGAAAAAAAAGAACGAACGAACCTGTATCACAAATAAAATGATAAAATTGGAAACATCTTTTTCGCTACAAATAAAATGGTAAAATAGTATCAATATACCCCACTGCAAACATCTTTTTTGCTACAAATCAAACATCTCTTTGGTTTTGCATGGAATATCAGCAGTATTTTTTAACACATCAGTTTATTCACACTTTATGGCAAATCTGCCCAAATTCTTTCACTGATCAAATCAGACTTCATAACATTTTAAGGGTGTGTCAAAGTAAGGTGTCTTGATAGCATTTTAGTGAGGATTAAAAGAAAAGTTGAATAAATAAGGAATATTGTACCCAAAAAGAAAATGTAACGACCCGCAGATTTAACCGGTTTTAGTAACGTTTTTAACTGAAATTTTGTGAAGTTTTAAATAGTAAAATTTTGAAATATAAATTTGATATTTGGAATACGTCTACTTAAACATAACAACGGGTAAATTTTCGTCCGAAAATATGAAAGTTTATTTCGCGCGTAAATTTACTTCATTTTAATCAGTTAAAAAACGATGAAAATAAAACGTTTTCAAAACCAAAATATTTTTACATAGAAAAATTCTAAACCATCTTTTGAGCAAGTTGTCAGTTTGTCGTTTTTCCAAATTCGGACATTTTTGCTCCGTCGATCTTATTTTTCTGCTATTTTTATGCATTTTCCGCGGTTGAAAATTTCGAATTTTTATAATTCAATCATACCACTGACTGTCATATGCCGTTTTGATCGTCTCGTCGAGCTAATCTTTACGGTATAATTTACTCTGTGTTTTGAAGTTCGGTTCGCTGCGGGATCAATGAAACATTTTGCAGTCAACTTTCACCGTATCAATCCAACAACCATTTGAAATAAATGTTTTCATAATTTGCACCGCGTGACCTTTCCTTTCCCCATTCAATAAATTTTTTCTTCTGTCCTTTCATTTTCAATCGGTTCCTTGTTTCTTGCAAAAGAAAGATATGCCACTTTAGTTTCTAGCTTATATTATAACATGTTCATTTTGTATCAGAAAGTAACGCATGCATTTGTTGCCTGGAACCATTCATGCAAGCCTTCTTTCCTGTCACTCAAGCATCTCAACCAACCCTCTCTATCTCTTCAAACTCATGGCCTTCGTTCTCTTTCGCACCACCGCGCGCCACATCTACACCCACCCTGTCATCACGGCAGCACGTCATCAACCTTCCCGCCCCGACCTCGACCAGGCCTCAACAAATTCGAGCCCAGTCACGGCAGCCGTACGCCATCTCCAACACGAGATCGGCCCCACTTTCCGCCGTCTGGAAACGCGAACCACCACCCTCCGATGCACCTCCTCCACTGCCGTATCATAAAAGTACGTCCATGACCTCATTTTTCTCGGCCTCCCCTACTTATTTCCTCCAGATCCACCCATCAACCCGGGCCTACCACCACTGTTCGACCTAGCACCGGCCACCCCTGACCTCGCCCTACCCATCACCTCGCCATCAACCGAAGCAAACCACATCACCATCAAATACTTCATTTTCCTCCATGGCGGCACGCACCATCCCTTCTTCTTCTTCGACGACCTCCTCCTTGTCTCCCTGCCGTTCGCCTGTCTATGCGAATGTTCCAGCGAGCAAGCATGCCTCCACCTTGATGGCTTAAACTCATAACAAGCCTAGATTGGCCTCTGTTTTATTAGGTATAGTATATATCATATTTTTATTTAGTTTTATATATAACAGGTTACTTAAATATGCCTATGTCCATATTTTATGCGTCTTTCATATACTGTTATCATTGTTTTTTTTTACATAAGGCTTAATATACATAGTTGTTTGTTATGTTTAATGAAAAGATTTATTGTAGTTTATTTTATATATAAGGGGCTATGCATTCGCATGCACATATAATGTGTTACTGTAGGTTGTTATAATAATGATATAGTATTATATTATGCGTGTAACTTATAGTATGGGTTTGTTTTAAAATTTTAGTTGGGTTATGTTCAGATTTTCGAAAACTTTATAGTAAACATATATTTCTATTGTTATATGTATAAACATATGTTTGTATGTATGTTAGTCGCGTAAGTTATATACAGGGTTTCTTTAGATATTTTACATAATTCCAGCTATATACATATCAATGTTTTACTTTATAATATAGTAGTGTAGCATGTATATATAAATTCTTAATTTTTAAGTCTGAAATGATTTTTGATGTAAGTGTTGTTCTGCCATAGTTTATATGTTATAATATAAAAGCTTGATATTTTAGCAATATTTTGTAGATATAAGTGCACGTGCATGCCACTTTAAAGGTATATCACTTTACTGTCTACCTATATGTGTTTGTGACAGTATCAAGTTTGTATTCTGTTGAATATAAGTTTATATAAAATATTATAACCTGTTCAGTAGTTATACAGTCTGTATATTTTAAAGGTATAGTGTCTTATAAGCAACTCAAATTTTATATTGACTAAATTATAATATACATATGTTTTAATATAAAGTATATGCACCTGTATAAAGTATAACCTGTTAGTTAGGTTAGTCGTCATAATAAATATTGATTTTTAAATGTAATACAATGGTTTTCTTTAGACAATTGGTTTTACATTTCATACAGGTATATATAGATTTTGATTTCAATATATATAGTGTGTGTGTGTGTAAGATTTAAGATTGATATAAAAATAATATGTAATTTATATTTGAATATTGATTTGAGAAAACAAATATAATATACTTTTGTTCAATTTTATCTGCGTCGATCTAGTTTTGATTTGATTTCGTCTATTTCTTATCTATCAGCTCGTCCGTCGAATTCGTGCCGATTTTGTTTGCTTGGATTCGCAATTTAAACTCAGTATCCGTATCAGTGTGCGTATCCGTGTCATCTTCTCGTTCATCATCTAGCCTCGAAATGTGAGCAATCACTCACGATTAATGTTCTTTTATTTATTAAATTTGATTTCAATTGAAAAGACAATTGAAATATACTGCTGTTATTTATTGCACTGTTATTTATGTATCAGTTCACCTTTGACATCTGACACCGTTATCTGTTATGTATGCAATAATAATCCAGTTTGGTTGATAATTGATTGTTGTTTGTTGTTTATATTGGATGTTAAATTGTAATGTATAAAGTGATGAATATTATGCAATTGAATTTGACGTAGGATAGTTTAAAATTGTGAATTGACGTATGTATTGAATTTGATTAGTTAATTTGGATAATATGACCCCATTTAATTGTTAAGTTAATTGATACGTAGAATTTGATAAATTTTACTTTGAACCCTTGAACGTATATTGGATTAATTGGCATAGTATTAAATTTGAAATTGAAATTGAACGACAAGTGGGAAAACCGTAATGTAATAATCTTTAATCTACATGAAATGATAGTGTAGATTCTAGAGATAATTATATTAATTCGCACAAACAATAATGCAAATTAATACGACTATTTCGGGATTATTTGAATTGATTATTGGATTGTTATTGATTGTTGTTATTGCTTGTTTATTTATTTTGACACCATCCCAGTTATCACTCTGCAAGTTCCCTTTGTTATGTTTTGATTTTTTTTTTTGAATTGGAATTGGAATCAGGTTGAAATGATAAATACCCAAAATGAACTTGACTTAGGATAGAGAATTAAATAAACCTGATTGGTCAATAATTTGATTTGAAATAAAATAAAGATTTTATTTGAATAATAAGGTTTTGAAATTAAATTTGGAACGTAAATTTTGATTTAAAGGAAAATGTTAATATTGGAATTTGTAACAAAATATTAGTGTAATAAATGATGAAAGAACGTTGTTTGAAATGAATTATTTGACGATAAAATTTGGAATTATTCATTGAATTAAGTTTGAAATGATTTAATAATTAAGTTTGAATTTATAATTAAGTTGAAATTATTTAATAATTGAATAAGATTGAATTTTTTGATCATTGAATAAAATTTGAATTCTTTGATAAGAGAAATTGAACTTTTGAATAAGTGAATTTGAACTTCGTTAGTAAATGAAATTTTGTTTCTTTATTAGTTAAGTTTTGGAAAATTTAACTAAGATGATAAGTGAAATTGAACTTCTTGAATATATGAAATTTAGTTCTTGATTAATTGAGTTTGAAATGTGTAACCGAGTAAGTAAATAAATGAAATTGAATTTCAATAAATTGCGATTTATTGAACTTAATGTAAGACTTGGAATTTAAGAATTTGACTTGATGAATCTAATTTAATTAAATTTGTAAGTTGATATAATGAAGTTGAACGTAAGTAATTGATTTAATGAATTGGAAATTAAATGGAAATTGTTTTGAATGATAAATTAATTTAACGAATATTAAATGAAATCGATAAATGAATTTGAAATTGATTTGAGTGTTGAATTAGTTGATTTAAATGATTTCGGAATGAAATTTATATACAAACTTGAATCGATAATTGAATTGTTTAAATAAAAGTTGACATCGAATTATAAGATTTTGAAATGGTTATTTAGAAGTTTTGAAACATAAACTTTGGAAATTGATTTAGAAAGACAAACGAAATGTTGATTTACGAATTAAAATCGAAATTGAATTGATTTGGTTTTTGAAATTTATTAAACGACCAATCGGTGTAATAATTACGAAAGTTATTAAAGAAACCGAAATCGGTTATGGATATACTCTCTATCTAAACCGAAAACCACTTTAATAACTCTACGCGGAGAGATGATCCAGAATGAAGCGGTTGGAATGATGTACGTGATGACTGAAGAAAGAGAACGATAATGGATAGCCTTGACGCTTGTGTCAAATTGGAAATGACTAAAATAAGGAGCCGTGCCGGGCCAAATGGGATTAGCCACCTCGAGCGGACACACTTCTTCGTAACTACTACTCATTACTTGTGATTGATTGGTGCACCCTCGGAATTTCAGGAGTGTTGTTTCGCGGTATTGCGATCGCTGCGGCGATGCGTTCTCACCAGTCCGGATCAGGCGAACGGTAGTTTCACTACCTTGGGTATTGCCTCATATGCCTTGTCATACTTGTATTCCCGTATACGCGACCACTAAGTAATTGTTTTTGTGTTATACCTATGGAGTACTCCCTGATATCCCACTAGTTTACGGTGGAGTTTACAGTGCTGTATAGACTATAACGCTTGTATAAAATGTGTTAAGGGGGATAATGGTAACGCCTTAACACTATTTTGATATTTTATATTATTGATAGACATTATCTATTTAGCGTATATTACTAAATAGTAGATAGTTTAACGGATCCTTAGAGGATGGTGATTCCAACATCCTTTGAGTTACTTGTATTTCGATTGCTATTTCACTTGAGTTGGATTTATTGATATGAGAATATTAATCCTGACTCGAGTGTTTTGTGTTTTTCTTTACGCTCGGGTTAGACTGAGTGGTTGATCAGCTTTCGAGACTCATCTTTGGAGTTGGAGCTTTGCTTGAAGATCCAACCATCTATTCTGCTTTCAGTATTCGATGATTCCAGTGATGTATTCTGATTTGTACTTGATGTATCATATTTCTCTTCTGTTGTAAACTCTGATGTATCTTATATATATATATATATATAGTAGCTTCATGAACTACTATCTCTTTTACTTCCGCTGCATATTATTACTCTGTGTCTGTGATTCTGTGATTATTTATTTACTGTATATCTGAGTTTTGCCAAATTTAAATTAACAATTCGGTATTTTGAATTATTCAAGTCCGACATGTGCGGATACGAATAGGCCAAAATAGCGGGTCGTTACAGTTGGTATCAGAGCTTTTGGTAGCTCTAGGCAAAACTTAGCATATAGGGTAAATGTATTTACAGAATCACTCCCACTCGAGTTTCAATCCCTTTCTTTTGACTCAATTCCTTTGAATTTTGGAACGTTCACACGGTTTCGAAATTCATTCTTGTCCCTCACTATTCGTATTCGTCTAGATTCTGGAGCATCCCATAACTCCACTTCGAATGACCTTTATAATGAATTGGCGGTCTCGCCAAACTTCGAATTTATTTATAAAGGGGTGAAACTCCTTTACATTAGACATCGATTTACCGGAAATTTCTGTATCCTCGGTTTACGATGCCAGCTATCTCCTACTATACCTGAATTCTATTTCTTGAGATCGAATGTTGATTTACCTCGAAATTCTGCGTCGATCTTATTCTTGAAGTCACGGTCGATCTGGAAGATTGCCCGTAAATTTAATTAGCTTATCCATCTCCCGATTCTGTTAATTGAATTATCTTATCTTCTGCTTCGAACTTATTATTGAATCAAATATCTCTTTGATTTGATTTCCATTAAATTTGAATCTCTATACTTATTTTGAAACCCATCCTTGTATCGTCAAGCGAGGAAGTGTATTTGTAAATTAATATTAAAATGTTTTATATATTGTGTTGTTTGAGTTGTTGATGTTGATTTGGGTTTTCGATCGATTCGTCTGATCAACGCTATCGATAGGATTTCCAAAACACTTGAACAGAACAAACCGACATGTTATTGTTTTCAAATTTTGTAAATAGAATAATTTTGAATGATTATATTATATATAAGTATAAATTTTTCTGAATTTAAAATGTTTATGAATCTGTTGTCCGAAATGTGAAAAAAAAAATTCATAAATCATTGACTATTCCATAGAAAAATGAATGAATTTATAAAATTGGTTATAATTTGATTTGGAAATTGAAATATATTTAAATCAAGACTTTGAGAATTTAATTTCCGATAATTTCGAGTTATGGTTTTAAAGTTTAAATGTATATTGTTTAAAATATTTTCAAATAGAAATGGTTTTCAATAAATTTTAAATGATTAAATTAGAGCTCTTCTCGTTTGTCGTTCGAAAATAATTTCGGTGATGACGACCGCATCATCGACATTTATTTTCGAGTTTCGAAGTGGAGAGACTATTCTGTAGCTTTGCTACGGTTTGTTTTGAAAAATAAATTGATTTGAATTTCTAAACATGACTTGATTTATAATATATAATATAAATTGTCTTTATAAATAAAATGTGAGTGCGTATAATGAATGTTATTCGCTTAAAATTTAAATTATAAAATGTTTATAGAGATAAATAGAATAATAAGTTAAATAAATAATAGGTGTGACGAATAGAAGGAAAATTTTATTTTGAAAATTAATAAATTGAAGTTAAATCAACTTAATTAGATATCTTGACTATATTGAATTAAAATTAAATTTCATTTGAAAGGAACCTTTTGTATCTAACATTAATAAATGTGAAATTAAATCAATTTAATGGAAACCTTGAATTTAAAAACAAATTGTTGAATATAAATTTATTTAAATTGAAATTTATATATTTTGAACTAATTGTTTATTTTGTCGTTCAATCTATTTTTCTTTATGGTGGGTTCTATTCTCCTACTTCCTTCCTTTTCGGGGACGAAAAGTTTTGAGTGGGGGAGAATGTAACGACCCGCAGATTTAACCGGTTTTAGTAACGTTTTTAACTGAAATTTTGTGAAGTTTTAAATAGTAAAATTTTGAAATATAAATTTGATATTTGGAATACGTCTAGTTAAACATAACAACGGGTAAATTTTCGTCCGAAAATATGAAAGTTTATTTCGCGCGTAAATTTACTTCACTTTAATCAGTTAAAAAACGATGAAAATAAAACGTTTTCAAAACGAAAATATTTTTACATAGAAAAATTCTAAACCATCTTTTGAGCAAGTTGTCAGTTTGTCGTTTTTTCAAATTCGGACATCTTTGGCTCCGTCGATCTTATGTTTCTGCGATTTTTATGCATTTTCCGCGGTTGAAAATTTCGAATTTTTATAATTCAATCGTACCACTGACTGTCATATGCCGTTTTGATTGTCTCCTCGAGCTAATCTTTACGGTATAATTTACTCTGTGTTTTGAAGTTCGGTTCGCTGCGAGATCAATGAAACAATTTGCAGTCAACTTTCACCGTATCAATCCAACAACCATTTGAAATAAATGTTTTCATAATTTGCACAGCGTGACCTTTCCTTTCCCCATTCAATAAATTTTTTCTTCTGTCCTTTCATTTTCAATCGGTTCCTTGTTTCTTGCAAAAGAAAGATATGCCACTTTAGTTTCTAGCTTATATTATAACATGTTCATTTTGTATCAGAAAGTAACGCATGGTTTTGTTGCCTGGAACCATTCATGCAAGCCTTCTTCCCTGTCACTCAAGCATCTCAACCAACCCTCTCTATCTCTTCAAACTCACGGCCTTCGTTCTCTTTTGCACCACCGCACGCCACATCTACACCCATCTTGTCATCACGGCAGCACGTCATCAACCTTCCCGCCCCGACCTCGACCAGGCCTCAACAAATTCGAGCCCAGTCACGGCAGCCGTACGCCATCTCCAACACGAGATCGACCCCACTTTCCGCCGTCTGGAAACGCGAACAACCACCCTCCGATGCACCTCCTCCACTGCCGTATCACAAGAGTACGTCCATGACCTCATTTTTCTCAGCCTCCCCTACTAATTTCCTCCAGATCCACCCATCAACCCGGGCCTACCACCACTGTTCGACCTAGCACCGGCCACCCCTGACCTCGCCCTACCCATCACCTCGCCATCAACCGAAGAAAACCACATCACCATCAAATACTTCATTTTCCTCCATGGCGGCACGCACCATCCCTTCTTCTTCTTCGACGACATCCTCCTTGTCTCCCTGCCGTTCGCCTATCTATGCGAATGTTCCAGCGAGCAAGCATGCCTCCACCTTGATGGCTTAAACTCATAACAAGCCTAGATTGGCCTCTGTTTTATTAGGTATAGCATATATCATATTTTTATTTAGTTTTATATAACAGGTTACTTAAGTATGCCTATGTCCATATTTTATGCGTCTTTCATATACTGTTATCATTGTTTTTTTTTTACATAAGGCTTAATATACATAGTTGTTTGTTATGTTTAATGAAAAGATTTATTGTAGTTTATTTTATATATAAGGGGCTATGCATTCGCATGCACATATAATGTGTTACTGTAGGTTGTTATAATAATGATATAGTATTATATTATGCGTGTAGCTGATAGTATGGGTTTGTTTTAAAATTTTAGTTGGGTTATGTTCAGATTTTCGAAAACTTTATAGTAAACATATATTTCTGTTGTTATATGTATAAACATATGTTTGTATGTATGTTAGTCGCGTAAGTTATATACAGGGGTTTCTTTAGATATTTTACATAATTCCAGCTATATACATATCAATGTTTTACTTTATAATATAGTAGTGTAGCATGTATATATAAATTCTTAATTTTTAAGTCTGAAATGATTTTTGATGTAAGTGTTGTTCTGCCATAGTTTATATGTTATAATATAAAAGCTTGATATTTTAGCAATATTTTGTAGATATAAGTGCACGTGCATGCCACTTTAAGGGCATATCACTTTACTGTCCACCTATATGTGTTTGTGACAGTATCAAGTTTGTATTCTGTTGAATGTAAGTTTATATAAAATATTATAACCTGTTCAGTAGTTATATAGTCTGTATATTTTAAAGGTATAGTGTCTTATAAGCAACTCAAATTTTATATTGACTAAATTATAATATACATATGTTTTAATATAAAGTATATGCACCTGTATAAAGTATAACCTGTTAGTTAGTTTAGTCGTCATAATAAATATTGATTTTTAAATGTAATACAATGGTTTTCTTTAGACAATTGGTTTTACATTTCATACAGGTATATATAGATTTTGATTTCAATATATATAGTGTGTGTGTGTGTGTGTAAGATTTAAGATTGATATAAAAATAATATGTAATTTAAATTTGAATATTGATTTGAGAAAAAAAATATAATATACTTTTGTTCAATTTTATCTGCGTCGATCTAGTTTTGATTTGATTTCGTCTATTTCTTATCTATCAGCTCGTCCGTCGAATTCGTGCCGATTTTGTTTGCTTGGATTCGCAATTTAAACTCAGTATCCGTATCAGTGTGCGTATCCGTGTCATCTTCTCATTCATCATCTAGCCTTGAAATGTGAGCAATCACTCACGATTAATGTTCTTTTATTTATTAAATTTGATTTCAATTGAAAAGACAATTGAAATATACTGCTGTTATTTATTGCACTGTTATTTATGTATCAGTTCACCTTTGACATCTGACACCGTTATCTGTTATGTATGCAATAATAATCCAGTTTGGTTGATAATTGATTGTTGTTTGTTGTTTATATTGGATGTTAAATTGTAATGTATAAAGTGATGAATATTATGCAATTGAATTTGACGTAGGATAGTTTAAAATTGTGAATTGACGTATGTATTGAATTTGATTAGTTAATTTGGATAATATGACCCCATTTAATTGTTAAGTTAATTGATATGTAGAATTTGATAAATTTTACTTTGAACCCTTGAACGTATATTGGATTAATTGGCATAGTATTAAATTTGAAATTGAAATTGAACAACAAGTGGGAAAACCGTAATGTAATAATCTTTAATCTACATGAAATGATAGTGTAGATTCTAGAGATAATTATATTAATTCGCACAAACAATAATGCGAATTAATACGACTATTTCGGGATTATTTGAATTGATTATTGGATTGTTATTGATTGTTGTTATTGCTTGTTTATTTATTTTGACACCATCCCAGTTATCACACTGCAAGTTCCCTTTGTTATGTTTTGATTTTTTTTTTTTGAATTGGAATTGGAATCGGGTTGAAATGATAAATACCCAAAATGAACTTGACTTAGGATAGAGAATTAAATAAACCCGATTGGTCAATAATTTGATTTGAAATAAAATAAAGATTTTATTTGAATAATAAGGTTTTGAAATTAAAATTGGAACGTAAATTTTGATTTAAAGGAAAATGTTAATATTGGAATTTGAAACAAAATATTAGTGTAATAAATGATGAAAGAACGTTGTTTGAAATGAATTATTTGACGATAAAATTTGGAATTATTCATTGAATTAAGTTTGAAATGATTTAATAATTAAGTTTGAATTTATAATTAAGTTGAAATTATTTAATAATTGAATAAGATTGAATTATTTGATCATTGAATAAAATTTGAATTCTTTGATAAGAGAAATTGAACTTTTGAATAAGTGAATTTGAACTTCGTTAGTAAATGAAATTTTGTTTCTTTATTAGTTAAGTTTTGGAAAATTTAAGTAAGATGATAAGTGAAATTGAACTTATTGAATATATGAAATTTAGTTCTTGATTAATTGAGTTTGAAATGTGTAACCGAGTAAGTAAATAAATGAAATTGAATTTCTTTAACAAGAAATAAATTGCGATTTATTGAACTTAATGTAAGACTTGGAATTTAAGAATTTGATTTGATGAATCTAATTTAATTAAATTTGTAAGTTGATATAATGAAGTTGAACGTAAGTAATTGATTTAATGAATTGGAAATTAAATGGAAATTGTTTTGAATGATAAATTAATTTAACGAATATTAAATGAAATCGATAAATGAATTTGAAATTGATTTGAGTGTTGAATTAGTTGATTTAAATGATTTCGGAATGAAATTTATATACAAACTTGAATCGATAATTGAATTGTTTAAATAAAAGTTGAAATCGAATTATAAGATTTTGAAATGGTAATTTAGAAGTTTTGAAACATAAACTTTGGAAATTGATTTAGAAAGACAAACGAAATGTTGATTTACGAATTAAAATTGAAATTGAATTGATTTGGTTTTTGAAATTTATTAAACGACCAATCGGTGTAATAATTACGAAAGTTATTAAAGAAACCGGAATCGGTTATGGATATACTCTCTATCTAAACCGAAAACCACTTTAATAACTCTACGCAGAGAGATGATCCAGAATGAAGCGGTTGGAATGATGTACGTGATGACTGAAGAAAGAGAACGATAATGGATAGCCTTGACGCTTGTGTCAAATTGGAAATGACTAAAATCAGGAGCCGTGCCAAATGGGGTTAGCCACCTCGAGCGGACACACTTCTTCGTAACTACTACTCATTACTTGTGATTGATTGGTGCACCCTCGGAATTTCAGGAGTGTTTTTTCGCGGTATTGCGATCGCTGCGTCGATGCGTTCTCACCAGTCCGGATCAGGCGAACGGTAGTTTCACTACCTTGGGTATTGCCTCATATGCCTTGTCATACTTGTATTCCCGTATACGCGACCACTACGAAATTGTTTTTGTGTTATACCTATGGAGTACTCCCTGATATCCCACTAGTTTACGGTGGAGTTTACAGTGTTGTATAGACTATAACGCTTGTATAAAATGTGTTAAGGGGGATAATGGTAACGCCTTAACACTATTTTGATATTTTATATTATTGATAGACATTATCTATTTAGCGTATATTACTAAATAGTAGATAGTTTAACGGATCCTGAGTTACTTGTATTTCGATTGCTATTTCACTTGAGTTGGATTTATTGAAATGAGAATATTAATCCTGAATCGAGTGTTTTGTGTTTTGCTTTACGCTCGGGTCAGACTGAGTGGTTGATCAGCTTTCGAGACTCATCTTTGGAGTTGGAGCTTTGCTTGAAGATCCAGCCATCTATTCTTCTTTCAGTATTCGATGATTCCAGTGATGTATTCTGATTTGTACTTGATGTATCATATTTCTCTTCTGTTGTAAACTCTGATGTATCTTATATATATATAGTAGCTTCATGAACTACTATCTCTTTTACTTCCGCTGCATATTATTACTCTGTGTCTGTGATTCTGTGATTATTTATTTACTGTATATCTGAGTTTTGCCAAATTTAAATTAACAATTCGGTATTTTGAATTATTCAAGTCCGACATGTGCGGATACGAATAGGCCAAAATAGCGGGTCGTTACAGAAAAATCCATTCATTTTGATATTATTACTCTAATTATATACTCTGGGAATTGGTATTCTTCCAGAAGCAATATTTTTAAAATTGCTATGTTTATAGGTTACAACTTGCAATGTGATCTTCGTCAATTATCCCATTCCTATGGTGACTTGGAATGTTTCCGTAACTATGAAATGGTTCTTGATATCCAGAAACTTTTCAACGAGCAAAGTGGTGGGCTATCAGGGCTTGCTGAGGTATAATACATTGTACATTTATCTTGATTCATTTTTCATTCTGCTATTTTATGCTCGAATCCTTCTATTGATTAGACTGTATATATGCAACAACTGATCTCATGCGATTTACGTTCATAAAAGAAAATATTAGGAGCTGGTTTGAACAAAACAAGGAGGAACAGCAATTGGGAGCAGCGACCACTTAGTGCAAATCAGGTAAGCTGGGAAAAAATACACAATAGTTCTTTCCCTATGGCATATAAAAAAATGATCTAACCATAAATTTTATCACTATAAATTAAATTTTTTTTTTATTGGCGTACTATGGTTACTTACAGATAGAATATGTTGCACTTGATGCTGTTGTCCTTACACATATTTCGCCATGTGCGCAATCAACCTCATTCTCCTGAAAGGGATGAGCGGAGCAAAGGAGAATGGAAATCTCATATTGTAAATTATATAATGTTCTACAAGTCTAGTGATTTGCTACAGCATTGCTCACATAAGGTACCGAGTCTACTGACAGTGCTACAATTTTTTGACGGTATTGCTATCGATGTATCAATTTGGCTAAGAGACTATACTAGTATGCCCTTGTTAAAAATGTAAACCTAAATATTCCAATAGTGTCTATGTGTCATCAACTTAATATTGCAACAAAATTGAGGATGCTCTAAAATTCAAGTCTTGAGGATGGCTTCCAAGGCTACTTGATTTCATATTTGAAAGTTTAATGTAACTATGAAAGTGTATTTGAGCCCTTTTTGGCAAACAAAACTATAAATGTTAGTTAAAGCCATCGCTCAGTATAAGCCAGCATTAGTCAAGTGTGTAGACCAATGAAACTTTATTGTGGGCCTATCACCCTTTATAGGCTCATAAAATTGAGGCATTTTTAATGTAATCGTTCAATTTTCTTAAGCCCTACACTTTATTTTTCAGGTATCTCATATGGGCAAGAAAAAGCCGAAGAACTAAGATCTAAAGTTACCAGAAAGGAATCCCTAAATATACCCTTCAGATTCATAATCATAAACACAAACTATATGTTAATTAAGCAATACTTAATATTTCTTAGTCACTCAGTCTAGCATTTTAAGCCTGTTAAGTTAATTATTCCAACTAGATTAACATGGAATCATCTATAGTGATGGCACTGGAGGCTCGCAAATATGAATGTACTGTTAATAAGTAGAATTTAGTATGTACTGGCTGTAACTATGAATACATTGGCTATGTTTTTAAGTATGTTTGTTATTTTGTACTTGACTAAGTAAAACTTGTGTTGCTGGTTATTCTGAATTGAAAAGTTCTTTGTTGCAGTGTAATGTTGCCATTAGATATGATATAATGTTGCAGTATAATGTTGCCATAGATATGATATAATGTTGTCGTAGTATAATGTTGCAGTACATTTCCAATTTAAATTGCAAAAGGTGTTTCCGTAGATATGATATAATGATGGTGTATGTGATGTTAAATGTGGTAATAAACTGGCAAAGTGTTGCCATTGGATGGTAAAAGTATTACCATAGATTAATGAATATGGGCCGCACAGCAGGGTTCCATAAAGGTAGGCCGTAGAATTAGTGGGCCCCACCATGTGGGCACACATGATGGGGTCCTGATTGTAGGGCCCGCTTTTTAGTAAATTTGGTACCTGTGGCAACAACAGAACCGATGTTGCCCTAGGGCCGCAAAGATGTTGCCTTTGACTCTAGGGCAACGCGGAAAAATGCATCACCGAGAAAGTATTGCCTTTGCCCTTTTTTAGCCTACAGCAACATTTTTTGGCACTTCCTGCATCACTTCTTGGTGTTGCAGTATGCAATCTATGGCGTAGTGCCCAAATTCGTCGCTTCATGACCGCCGACCACCCAACTGTATCACGCATGGCCACCACACCTCACTCGGTCCATTAAAACACACGGCAAACCCACTGTTTGAGAATTTGATGATCATGCCGCGCACTAGAAATGACAGCTACCCATAGAAATGCCTCGACGAGCCATCACACTCCATCGATCAATGCCAAATTTCACTCGAAGCTTCATCGTTGCATCCTCTTCCCATTACCCCGGACCACACATCTCGTACGCCTCTACCACATTGCTAATGCCACCTAATCGAAACATAGAAATAAACGCCCTAAAACCCTAGTTCGCCCAGGACAGGCCACCACAAACATCTAAAAACTGCCACGGCATTTTTCTCGTATACGCCCACGACCGAGCATCCTCTACGACCCATGCCACGCCACGCAAACAACTTCATCACCAAAATTTGGCCAAAATCCCCAAACTGTTCATCTCCCGATTCCTCACTCCACAAGCCATTAAAAATTCCCAAACTACTATCAAAATTCACGATTTTTAATAATGATTCCAAACATATAATTCATTCGTTAAATTGCGATGGTTGAAATTTTCCCTCAACCAACCAACCTTCTGTAATACGGGTTTTATTCTCTCAATATCTGTTGAAACTTGACGAAATGATTTTTAAAACAATATACACTTAAAAAAATAACTTTCCTTTTGGAATCATAGCCAAAAACTAACTTTATTAAGAGATACTGATTTTTTTTAAAAGTTGCAAGGGTTATATTTTTCAAAGAATATGGGGGTACATTTTATTTTTATTGGTTTATAGGGTTTATTTCCATCAACACACATGTACAAGGCATATAAAAAAGATTACTAATACACGAATACTTGACACGTACAAGAGTTTATCCAAATTTCACACACACACACACAGATATATATATATATATATATATATATATATATATATATACCTACATTCTTTCTAGTAAGCAAACTTTAGTTTTTACTCACCTATAGGAACGATGAACACACTGTCTAGCTTTACTTTTTTGATTCACTTCCCTGAAACTTTTTAAGTGCTTGATTATTTAGTCTCTAAGGTTTAAAAATGGAAGTTCTTCTTTTCTTTTTTCTTTGTTTTGAAATATTAAACCATAGAATGGTATACATGAATAAGGCAGTGTTTATATTGTAGAGAAGAGGGACAGTTTGGACAAGGTTGAGGCCTTTGTTTATGTATAGGGATTCATTTTATATATATATATTTTCACTAATTTGATTTGAAATAAGAGAACTTGATTTGACAACTTGTGTTGATTTGAAAACTTGAGTGAAAGACTTGATTTATTATATGCTTAACTAGATGTGCTTTCATCATTATGTCTCCTTACGCATATCCATATGCTTTCATACATGTATATATGTATTTTCTATACACTATTTTACCATAAACACTTATATATATATATATATATATATATATATAGGTATGCATACATATGCAATATACATTTTTATTTTACCTATTCACATTTATATATGATTACATACACCTATTCACATAAATTTTGAAGTTTTCCACCATGAAGTTTATACATTCATGTATATACTTATTTGCGTATGCAATATTTTTATAAATATATATATATATATATATATACATATATATATACATATATCTACTTTTTCACTATTTTACATAACATATATATACATATACTTACGTATATCTTATCATCATATATATTTTTACACCTTATTCCCCATTTGCATAACATTACTTCATATGGACATATATATACATATATATACATACTTACATATATATATATATATATATATTAAAACATCATAAAACTTGTATATATTTTATATATATAAAGATATACGGAGATTCCATACACACTATTCTAGATGGTGGAGTTTATATATATAGTTTATTATATCCAGAATTTATATTTAAAATTTGTATGGTTTTTAATCAATATATAGGTTCAGATATTTTAAACATCAGAAAATTTATTTATTCGACTAATAAGAATTAATATTCCAATAACTTAAAATCAGTCATTACCCCAACAACAGGTGTCAAAAATCTGGGTCGTCGCATTCCTACCCTTTAGAAATTTTCGTCCTCATAAAGGAATGAAACGAGAAATTTGAATTTTCATGTGTATTATTAGTTAAACTCCTTACTCATTTATTCTACAATTTAAAAATACATAGACTTTAAATCACATAGTATTACTAAACTAGACTTAATATATTCATCCTTGTTCTTATAGAAATTTAGTCATCGAGCGTAAGACAGAAAATCTATAAGTACTTAGCAGACTCATTTCAACACCCAGTGAAAATACTCGAAAACCCCTTTTTTCAAAAATAATATGGAAAGTATCACCCCCCCTTTCTCACCATGGATCGCAGTTAACCCGACGATTGCGTTGCCATCTCGGCGAAATCAATAAGAAAACTGTAGGCATTAATACGCCTCGACTTACGCCATGGGAGCACCATAGTCCGCAGCTACACAAAGATTGCATTGCTATCACGGCAAAAGCATAAGTAGTCTGTAGGCAATCTCTACCCGTTGAACTACACTACAAACAAAACTAAACCACATAGATCATAGGCTACACAATGTTGTGTCACCATCCTAGTGAAACCTAATGTAGACCGTGGGCAACCGCTGTCACCCGAATTATGCTGTGGAACCAAACAACATAGAACGCAATATAACGATGTTACGTCGCTATTCCAGCGAAATCAAATGTAGATTGTAGGCAATCGCTACCACTTGACTTACGCTGTGGAACTGCGATAGATCGCAGTTACATAAAAGTTACGTTGTTATCACAGCAAAAGCAATGTAATTGTAGGCATCAGCACCTTCTGACTTACGCTACCTAACAAATGATCACTAGGAACTCATGATTTTTTGTCCGGACATCCTCTGGATCCTAATTCTCATTTCACCCACCCTATGGATTCCTAGGCAGAACCACCCAGTGGATCTCTTACTCTAAGTTTCGACTTTTCACGGGGGTTCCTTTCCTTACTTTTGTCTCAAAACATATCATACTATATATATATATAGTACCTTTCAAATCATACTCTTTATATCTATCACATATAAGCTTTTTCTATATCTTCAAAATCGATAGTTTTCAAATTTGGTTTATCCAATTTCCAAAATTGACTTTGTGCCAAAATCGAAAGTCTTTAAAATTCAATGGGTTCCAAAACCTTTTCAGTTCATTCTCATATACATATAAAGTTATTCTTTTCCACTCGAATAATTTTTGGATCAATAATTTTCTGAGTCTACGTCATACTTATATAAACTCTATTTAAGTATTTCAAATATCTTTCAAAGATTCATTTCTTTTTGGATATAAATTCAATAAGGGAAGCTTGAATATATAGCTAATACATGTAACCTTATTTATGATAATCAAATATTTCCATGTTCAATTACCTTTCAAAGTTATTTGTAACATTTCTTACTTCTTATAAGTAAATTTCAGTTATGATAACCACTAAGTCTTTCACATCGTATCTACTCAAAATATATTATTTCATCTTAAAATCATTTTTGCCTTAATATCTTGATTTTGGTTCCAATTCAAAATTGCTTCGAATTTTCCATTTGGGTTATATCTTCAATTTATCCCAATTTGTATTTAAATCCATGATTTAAATATAATTAATTTCCACTCTGACCGGTTTGAATCTAGAAATAGCTTGAATAATTTTAAATAGTTAAATATTTAATATAAAATAGTTTGAGTTTTAAAAAGAATGGTTTATATAGTAAAACAGCTTGGGAAAGCAAAATAATCTGAATATTTAAGAAGATAGATTTTAAATAGTTTATATTAAAATAACTTATTTGAAAATATTTTCAAAGTCAAACTAATTCAATTCCCAATCTCAAATTCAAATAAGTCTCAATTTTCATTTCCATTTAAAATGATTTGATCCTGAACTTTGATTCCAATTCTAATTCAAATCAATTCCCATTTCGATTTCAAATTAATTCAATTTTGATTACAATTCCCATTAATTCAATTCCATTCTCAATTCTAAATCATTTCGATTTACATAAATTCGAGTTCGATTTTCAAAATGCCCATTTAAATCACTTAAACCAAATTAACCTTCAATATTCAATTTAACAATCTAAATCTTTAAAAATAATTCGATTCCAACCCAAATTTCAAAATACCATTTAAATTATTTTTACTTGGAATTTATTTCAAGGTTCGAGTGAGAGTTCAAATCTTTTTAAAACAAATAAATTTCTAGGATTCATTTGATTTCCCAATTATAGCTTCAAAATTTTAAACACGATTCTTTAAACAATTCCGATTGACAAGTCCATTTTTAACATTTCAATCCCGAGTTCAAAATGATTCCATTTCCATAAATTCGATTCTATTTCTTAAAATCAAAATCATTTAAATATTTTCAAATCAAAGTTTAAGTTCTATTTAATTCCTGAAATGGACATATATCATTTCAACATATTTCTTAATTTATTCGAAATAATCCGATTTATAGTTTTATACTATATAAATAATATACAAGATGATAATGTCGACACTTGGTGTTGATTCATGACACAAAGCTATCACTACGACATACAAATTTGACGACTACTATGACAAAAAAAGAATATATACTACAAGGAGACAAGACTTCAAAACTGGTGCATCAATTATATTATTTTAGTTTTAAGTCTCGGGTCAATTTTGTTAAAATCTCTCCTCGATTACGTATATATTAGCTTATATATTTAACCATCTCATCCTAAAATATTTTATACATATATAAGCATATAAAATATATAAAAGTGTTTAAAGTTGTATATATTATTATATCTATAAAAACTGTGCAAATTGCACAGATTTTACAAGATCAGTCGACTGACCCTGGAAAATTTGTGCAACATGCATAGGTTCATAGATATACAGATATATATTTTAAAAATTCGTTTGAATATTAAGTCGACTGACCCAGAGGTTAAGTTGACTGAATTTTTGCAATGGCTACTTTTTGAAAAGACACGACTATTTGTCAAGAGTTACGAACTTCTACGAAAAGATTTGGACGTAGCACTTCAATCGAAACTCTTCACCAACAGTTATTGCTCTTTAAACTCTATATATACATACTCTAACTTGATTCTAAATCACTGAATTATTGCTGATTTTCTTATCTTTCTAATCTATCTCTCGTAAATCTATTTGCTATAATACTTTCAATTATTCTGCATTAAAGCTATATTATACCTTTCTATTCTTCATAAACTTCAAATATATATTTTGTACTTGAGGAGAAGATTATAGGAAGGGTGTACTACAGGTGACAAATCCATGTTACTAGAACACACAAAGTCAAAACAATCTTTTGTATTTGTTGAAGTCTAGTTCTGCTGCTCATGCGTGTGAAGTCCTTTTCGGCTGCTGAGGCGAAATCATGTTCTGCTGCTTAGGTCCATGCTCGGTTGCACAGGAGTTGTATAGACCTGTTCCTCCGGGTAAAGTGAGGGTTGTTGTTTAAGTGAAATTCCAAAAGAAGTCTGGGACTGGACGTAGGACAGTGCTCCGAACCAGTATAAAAATCTCTATCATTTTATTATATTACTTTTATATTCCGCACTATTTACTGTATTGCTATCATCACTATACTTTATATTATCATATATCCATATTACACGATCCATAGCACACTTTTAGATAACAGGATATATTAAAGCCAATAAACATCCAAATTATCTAAGACATCAATCAATAGCATCCATCACAAATTTCTAGAATTTGAAACCAGTTTTATTTCAAAAATCATTTTAAAATCGTTCGTGCATAACTTCTTTTACTCCTCTTACCAATATATACCTTTTATTTTACAATTTAACCTATTTAACTTCCGTAAGTCAAATTTTAATTTCACCTCGAAATTTTCAAATTTAGACTATAAGTTCAAAACTTATTTAACTTGGCCTGAGTTAAATTCCCAATTTGTTCAATCCATTTATACTTACTTAATTTAAATTTTTACTATCCAAATTTAATTTTCTTATTAATATCACTTCCCACTTATAAGTTCAAAATTTTACTTTCCTTTTTGGTTATACTTCTCATTTCAACGGGGATTCCAGAATTCAACACCAGTATTTATTTCAAATTAACTTTGAAATAATACACACACACATATATATCCTATTTACATACCAAATCACCCTTTTAAATTTTTAAACCAACCTTGAATTCTATCCAAAACAAATTTCTTCGGAATTTTCAAAACAACTCTTGTTTTTTAAACAAATTTTCTATCTTAAAATATTCTAATAATATTACTTCTTATTTCCTTAAACACTTTGAAACACATTTCAAAATTTCCGGGACTTAGATTTAAAACCTCACAATTTAGGTCCTTTTTAATTTATAAGTCATATTTATAAATTAAGCTTATATAATTTCTCTTTATTAAAACATTTCAAATGTTTTATCATTGTTTATTCTGTAATGAACATCCTTTATAAAGACACAACAACCAATTTATGATAATAACCGATATTACCATATCTAGAAACCAAACACACCATATATTCCATAATAATTTCCTAGAAAATTATTTATATATAAAATATAATCAGGGTAAACTCATTTCAGAACACTTCGAAAAACTCTTCCAAAATTTTTTTTTGGGATTTAAATTCTAGTTTAAATCTATTTTAGCTTAACTTATTAGCATAACACATTCTTACCCAAATTTCTATTTGGTATTATATATATATATATAACCACTTGAATCTTATAATCTTATTTGGTTATAATAATTACAACCCGTCACCTTAATATACTATAATAATTCAAAAATATTATTTATTTTTATATCGAAATAAAATAAAAATATTTCCTTAAAAATCGTTTTTAAAATCATTATATAAGAAAATAACAAGTACGCCCTTATGTATAATACACTAAACTCATTCTAGGGTACTATTGACCCTATCTCTAATGAGTAGTCCCCATACTTGTCTCGATTAACCTTTAGCTCTGATATCACATGTAACGATCGGGTGCCTTTTGACCCTCGAAAATCGATACTAATACGTTCAATGTATAGAGTGTCGAGCAATCGAGTGCCGGGAATACCAGGTTATTATGGTTTAAGAAGAAACGAGATAGAAGTATAAAACAAAATAAAACACAGAATCTCACAATCGCAGCGGAACAAAATATAATATACAATAACAGAATTTTATACAAAGGAAAACTATAACTGTTAATATACATACAAGTTATCAGAGTATAGTCATCACATATAAACCCGAATAATTATAATAACTTGTCCCTAAATGCTGAATATATAGCCTGCAATACACAGTGGGATATACTCAAATACGTGCAATACGCCTTTGCCATCCAGTGTCTCCTGAGCACTAAAGCGTCTTAACCTGAACACTGTAATACTCGGTCTGACCCGAGCATTACAATAAAGTATCACCTGAGTCGGGTTGGAAACCAGCATAAATAAACCAACTAAATTTGAAATACTTAAGTTATAAAAATTCTTCAAAAGCCAAGGTAACTCGTACAAACATGACGAGTTTTATCTTATTGTAACCAAAGGACTTTCACAGAAATCCATCGATATTTTTATAGTGTCTAAGTACAAAACTTGTTTAAAATGGTTGAATTTGTTACATTTAAACAAAATTTGGAAAATTAGACTCTCAAATTAAAACTCGTAAAGATTCGTGGTGATTATCAGATCGAGGCGGTTCTAGATAACACTGATATCTGATCCCAGTCTCTTTGAATCCAAGAGATAAATTTAAATGCTGAATTGTTTAAAATAAAAAAATTATATTTAGAGTGGTAATATTCATATATGGGAATTTATTAAAGATGTTTATTTCCAAAAAAGGTATCAACATTTTGTTCTAACTATTTTAACTTGTCTGGCCACTTGATGGAACAGACAAGAATAAATGAAATAAATATTCAATACAATTAAGCCAAGATATAGATTGTTAACTAAGTTAACGATTAATAACTATTATCAAAAATAATTCACACATCAGGATTTATTTAACTTTAATTAACCGTATCCATTTATATTTTTAATCCAAATTGATTATAAATTAAAGAAATTATAAAATAATTTATTATTAGTTAATTAAAAATTAAAAATTCTACTTAATAACAATTTATTAACTATCGCAAGATTTTAAACAATTAAGAACCCAATCATTAGTTCACTTTAATATGATAATTAATTTAGTCCCATATTAATGAATGAGATAAATTCAGAGTATAAAGCTAGATGAGAGAATCATAATACTAACTTCGTATCTATTTAACTTTAAACAAAAAAATAAAATGCTTTTAAGGTAAAAGGGTTATTAACATAAAAAAAACCTTTCAATTCCCTTTTCTTTTTGATACTCAGCACATGGAGATAATCAGACCCGTTCCTCCATATCTTTTTTTTCCTTTCCCTTTTTTCTTTCCTTTTCTATCCCTTTTCCTTTTTTTCCTTTCTTTCTTTTCCTTTCCGTTTTCTTTTCTTTCGGCCCATGCCACTCTGCCCAACCCCTTTTCCTCCTTCTCTTTTCTTTTCCAATTCCTATTCCTTCACCTTTTCTTCATTTTTAACCAGAGAAACGTGCACGTACACATGCCCAAAGTCGTCGCTTCACGACCTTCGACCACCTACCCATATCATGTATAGCCACCTCACCTCACTAGGTCTCTTAAAACCCATGGCAAACCTACTGTTCAAGAATTCAATCATCATGTCGCGCACTGGGAATGACAACTACCCATACAAACGCCTCGACGAGCGACCACACTCCATCGATCAACGCTAAATTTCACCTGCGCTGCACCCATTTCCCCTAGACCACACATCTCGTATGCCTCCATCATATCGCCAATGCATCTAACCGAAACACAGAAACAAATGCCCTAAAACCCAAGTTCCCTAGACCGACCACCATTAACATCTAAAAATTTCCACGACAATTTTTTCATATGCGCCCACGACCGAGCATCCTACACGACGCATGTCGTGCCACACAAACAACTTCATCACAGGAATTTGGCCAAAATCCCCAAACAGTTCATCTCCCGATTCCTCACTCCATACGCCATTAAATATTCCCAACCTACCATCAAAATTCATGATTTTTAATAACATTTCCAAACATATAATTCATTTGTTAAATTGCGATGGTCGAAATTTTCCCTCAACTAACCAACCTTCTGTAATATGGGTTTTTTCTCTCTATACTTGTCGAAACTTGATGAAATAATTTTTAAAACAATCTACACTCAAAAACAAATAACTTTCCTTTTGGAATTATAGCCAAAAACTAACTGTATCGAGAGATATTGATTTTTTTTAAAAGTTGCAAGGGTTATGTTTTTCAAAGAACAGGGGGTACATTTTTTTCTTAGTTTACAGGGTTTATGTCCATGATTACACACATGCATAAGGCATGTAAAAAAACCTTATTAATACTTAACACGTACAAGAGTTTATCCAAATTTCACACACACACACACAGAGATATATATATATATATATTCCTACATCATTTCTAGTAAGCAAAGTTTAGTTATTACTCACCTGTAGGAATAAAGAACACGCTATCTAGCTTTAGTTTTGTTTGATTCACTTACCTGAAGCTTTTTAAGTTAGCCTCTAAGGTTTAGAAATGGTAGTTCATCCTTCTTCTTTTTTTCTTTGTTTTGAATATTAAACTATAGAATGGTACGCGTGAATAAGGCAGTGTTTATATAGAAGAGAAGAGGGACAAGTTGGACAAGGCTGAGGCCTTTGTTTATGTATAGTGCTTTATTCTATATATTTTTTCTTCTCTGATTTGATTTGAAATAAGATGGCTTGATTTGATAACTTGTGTTGATTTGAAAACTTGAATGAAAGACATGATTCATTATATGCATGTAACATCCCCAGATTTATCAATTTAGAACTAGTAATTTATTTGAATTTCTAGAATTTAATTTGAAGTAAATTTGAATTAATTTTTAATTTACAAAACATATGAATATTGAGTTTGTTTATTTATATATCTATATATATAGAATGGATTGTAATTCAAATTTGAATTTGAATTTGAATTTGGATTTAAATTTAAATATAAAATATCTTAAAAATATTTGGATTCAAAATATTAACATATGTGTATGATTTTATTAATGTATAAATTAGTATTAAATCGTTTTCTTTTAAAGTTGTATAAATAAAAAAAAGAATGTAATTGTATAAATAAGAAAAGAATAATATAAAAATTTATTTAAAATATTTATGCATGAATAATTCAAGTGTTAAATATTAACACAAATATGAACAAGTGTTAGAATTATAAGTGAATAAATTTAAAAGTGCTGATGATTTAAGATAAGTGTCATTTTCTTTATTTTTATTTTTGAAAATTTAATTAAAATAGAAACAAGCCAATAAAAACACTACATCTCCTTTCTTCTAATTTCTTTCACCTTCATTTTCAAAGATAAAGCCCTGTACAAATTCTCAAACCAAAAAAAGAAAAAGAAATCATCAAGCAAACTTTAAAACAAATCAAACAAAATTTCAAAATAGATATGAACAAAAGGCTTCTTCAATCTTTGAATCAGTAAAGCAATCCAAATAAAAGATCAAAAGAAAACAACCAAGTCTGTGAACAAACAACATAGCAAAGCACAATTCAACAATCAAGGCATTTCAGGTTCAAAACAAAAATCAAGTCCAGACCAGTTTTCAAATTAAAACTCAGCAATTAAACACTTCCACTCTTCGAATTTCAAAGCCCAGACTTCTCCTTTGTTTTCAAAATTCACAAGTGAGTGAACCACCCTGATTTGATTCTTTAATTTGATACGGTGTTAATTATATGAAGTAAAGTTGTGATGAAATATTTTTGGAGTGAAATTTTGTTATATATATATATATGTATGAAAAAATATGAACATGCATGCTTGAGCATGTCAGTGACAGGCAAGAGGGGACTCTGTTCCAGGTTTACAGACATAAGCCTGTTTAAAATTCGATTTCTCCTTCATCAATCACTATTAGACTTTAGATTTCAAACAGAAGTTGCTAATTTAAACATGATTTAAATTTTTAAAATGGGTTTAAGCAAAAATAAATTAAAGGGTTTCTGGAAATTTGAAAATATAGACACAATTAAAATTTTGTTAAAATTCCAACATCGTAAGTCCTTGTTTCAGATATACTATCTGAAACTTTATCAAAAATAATGATTTTTGAGAGAAAAATCATTATTTTTAATGAGGTGTCAATAGAGGAAATTGAAGTTGAACGATATTGGGATTTTTGGTGATTACTGGTGATCGGCGACGTAGTTCGTCTCGCGATGGTGGCAGAAGCTAGCATGGTGGTCAGGGATCATTGGAAAGTAATTGAATGAATTTATAAATCATCGTGGTGGCTAAAGATTGACGATCTAGGGTTTAAGCTTACAGTTTGGTATTGTTCGAAAATTGACCAATTGCAACGCCGACGTTGCATCGGACTGGACCAGCGCAATTAGTGGCGGTGCATGGATGATAGGAGGGGCTGTGGACGAGGGCGTGTGGACTCTTGTGATCCGTGTCATCGATGCAAGGAGGATTAGTTGGTCCAACTTTTGTCCCAGATTGTTTCAGAAAGCTCTTTTGCAAGATCGACATTGTTTGGGTTTTCTGGATGGTCCGGAGGTTTGGTCGAGCTTTCGATGACTCGATGATGGCCGGAGCATCGATTGGAGGTGGCCGTTCCGACTGTGCATGTGCACGAGGCATGAATTGTATCAGGAAGCTTGGTATAGGAAGGAGGGGGGGATGCCTCGAAGTTATCTTCGGGAGGATCGTATGCTGGCTCGAGTCTTGGCTCGAGTGGATTCATGTGTGCACTGAGTAAATACTTAAACCGAAATTTAAGGTTGAAAAATAAAGGCATATGGGTTGATTTCTGGGAAAACTCAAAGCATTCAGGCATTTTGATCGGGTACGACTCAAAGTGGGCCTCGGGTCTGATGTGTAAAACAGTTTTTACTTTAAAATAAAATTCAAACTTTTAAACATTTTTAATCCATGTTTTCAAATGATGATTTTGATTAGAGTTTCAAATTAAATTAAGGATTTAATAAGATATTTTTTAAGGAATTAAAATTAGTTTATTTAATTTTGTTACATTATTTTATAAAGTTATCTATATTGAATGAATAATGTAGTTAAAAAGGATAACTAAGATAAAAAGTTATTTAAACTAACCTTAACCTTTTAAGCAACTAATGTGATAAGGATGATTTATTAAACAAGGTTTAAAAGATAATCAAAGTAATTAATAAAAATAAAAGGATTTATCTTTTAATTTATAAGTGATTAATGATTTGTTAATATAATTACTTAAAGAATAATTACTTAATTAATTAATTAATATTAAAGATTAATTAAATAAATAATTAAGGTTAATTAATTTGTAATTAATAATTAATTAAGGAATAATTAATTAATAAAAGTAATTAAGATTTAAGTAGTTAACAATTAAAGATTAATTAATAAATGACTAATGACTAATTAATTTATAATTAAGGATAATTAGTCGTAGATTAAAGGTAATTAGTGAAAGTAATTATGTGGTTAATTAATTTAAATCATACGATTAATTCATCTTAATTGAAGATGATTGATTATTATTGAATGCTGTGTATTGGATTGATATCTCTGTTATGTGATTGTGATGCTATGTGATATGACTTGCTTTGTGCTGAGCTGTGATATCTGTGATGAATATATTTTCATGTGAATGTGAAAACCCATTGGCCCGTAAAACGGCACTTGAATTTCGATGCGACAGGGAGTCGGATTCCAGTTGGTTATCTGAAACCCACATCGAACCTATGAATCTTCATGACTAATATATCCACGTGTTTTTGAACTAAACGCTTGCTATTTAGTTTAGCCGGGAAAGGACTTTGTGTCATGTAACCCATTCCGAATACATGATGCGACGAAATGGATAGCATTTGAAGACGATGGTGAATATCGGGTGTCTTCGAGAACGATAGGATAACCTATCGAATGACTATGCACTGAGTTACTCCGGTATAGAGATCTCCATATGTGATGGAGAGTCCGATCGGGATTGTGGATGCCTGGATTGCAAGGGCTTCTTCGGAAGTGCCTTCGGTTCTGTTCGAACGCGAAACAGACTTGTATGGTTGTATGTCTGACATTACACTTTGACATAAAAAGATGATTTCTTTCAAATACATTTCTGTTTGTGGTGGAGAATTTATTCTCTTAGCTTAACACATTCTCTGAGACGTACGAACTTAAAGGTTATGCAGTTGATGGTTATTAGTGATATACTCCCAACTGGGTAGTTGTAATGACCCTGAATTTTTGAACAATTTAAATTGAAAATATTTAATTAATTTTAAATATTTGAATGATAATTTAAATTGAATTCCCAATATAACTATGAATTTGGCGATCAAAATTTTAGAATTTAATCTATAAAAAGTTGAATGAAAAATTTAAATTTGACTTTGGAGTTGAAATTGAATATAGAATTTGTATTTTAAATTCAAACTAATGACTTAGAAAAATAATATTGGATATAAGAATTTTTATTTACGTAAATTTATAAATGGGTGGTTAATTTTTAAATAACATCTTTCTTTTCTTTAAAGTAAAAAGGAATAAAAATTTTAATCAATACAAATAGATGAATAAATACACATAGTAAAAATGTAAACAACATATTTATAAATTTTGAAAAATATTATGTAACTACATTGGAGAAATTTTAACAACATAATTTAAACAAAAACATAACAAAGCAAAGGAATAACAAAACCAATTGAAATTCAAAATAAAAAAATGATAAAAGAAATTTTGTATAAGAATTTATGGGCTGTATAATATTGGCCCATTCTCTTCTTTTTTGTTGGGCTGTGATATTATCTAATTTTAATAACCTGGTCCCATTATCCATTCACTTCGTTGAAAACCCTAATCAGATAAATCAAACACGAAGAAAAAAAAATGGCGGCCTCCTCTTGTCGTTTCCCTTTTCCAAATTAGGGTTTTCGAAAATCAGTAAATCGCGACTGTAATGCTCGATTCAACTCAACTGCTTGATCGCCTCGAGATACTTCGGCCGCTTCTATTTGTTCAAATTCGAAAACCAGGTGAGTGAAACTTTCACTCACATTTAATTCGAGCTCCATAATTTCTCTGATTTTGTTGGTGTTATTTCGTTTGAATGTTGATTTCTATGATATTTCTATTCACTCGGGTTTGAATACTTAATTGACTTTTGGCTTTGGATTGAAACTGCTATAAGTGAATTTATTTGACAATGCTGATTTTCGTTTATAGCCACCAGGATTTCGATTCTTCTAACATCGGTCGTTTGATTTTGATTTTAGTACGAATGTTTGGGATGATTTATGACTTGTTCATAATCGTACATATTTTCGTTAGTGATTCATATTATCTGTTGCTTTGAATTCCTCTGATTGTCATCAACTTGATATTATTTGTGAATCTCTTGCTTGCCTCTAATTTTTTTTATTGTTCATGGTTTTTGACTTGAACTTTAATATGAAACTGACTTTGGGTTGCATTTGTTGGTTTGAATTCTCGGCCGTTCTAAAATGATTCCGAGAAAACAAATTTCGTCTTTGATCGAGACTGTCTATATGTGCTTGTCTGTAGCATCCCTGTACACATTTTTGGGTCAGGTATCATTGGCTTTGAGTTTGGTTATCTTGTCGATTCTGGCGTCAATAATTTTATAAAACTTAAACATTACAACTAGTATAAAACCTGATCTAGTTCATACTTTATGATCTGATTTTTATGTGAGTAACTTAAAGTACAAACCCGAGTATTCATTTACTAAATCAACCATAGTAAATGATTTCTGAAAAAATGTAACATCCCGCCGCTCTGACCGCCCCTAGTCGGTAATTAAACCAACAAGAAACGTTCAAAATGACGGATTGTTATTTAGTTTATAACATTTAAACAGAATCAGTCACAGAATCACAGAAACAATAATATATATCATAAATGAACTTTCTTTTATATACAAATATCAGAGTTATACAATGAATTACATTTTAATACAGTGGAACAATTTATTTGTTATTTAGTACAAGAAAAAATTTCCTGAAAACTTTAGTGATGCGGCAATCCCCCTCTCTCTAACTTCGCTGCCCAAAAATCTTCAAGCTATAAAAATACTCGGTCTGACCCAAGTATTACATTCAAAAGAAAATAATACACGGGTCAGTCTAATTCAAACTCAGTTATTAGTGCATAGAAGCAATAATAATTAAATAGCAATTAGACGACAGTCAAAGATAAGTTCACCTATCCGATCCTTTTAACAAAGAAATCGGATAACGGTAAATATAACACTTAACAGTGTTAAACAGTAAATCAGCAAATTCAAATTTTAAAGAAGATGGATGAAGGAATTTTTTCTTTTAAAAAGATAATTTAGAAGAAGCATCAAAATTTGCCTAAACGGCATTTAACAAAAAAATCATCAGTTTAAATCAAATCAGTTCAAACAATTGAAAAGTTACTTATGAAAAACCAAAACTGATTGGCTGCAGTACACGCACGCGTGTACGGCCTCGCCAATACGACATATGAAACACGCAAAGAAATTAATGAATCAAAATCAAAAGAAATATCAATTAAAATAAATACTGCGTGGCTGCAGTACACGCACGCGTGCACTGCCTCGCCACAACAGTGAAGAAATAGAAATCATCATAACAGTGAATATTAACAGAAATCGAAGCTGCAGAGGTCAAGTCAGTGACTCAACACAGCTACAACACCAAAGCACAAGCCGTGGCACAATTACAAAATAGAAGGAGGGTGAGGGCACCAGAGTTATGGCACCACAGCACAAATATACGAATAAATGATACAATCAGTTCAGTGAACTGCAAGTGAGGTCACAAGTGTAAAACTACACCAGGTCAATGCAAACAAAACTGGGTTACTACATAACACAACAGCAACCGAAAATAGTGCAACAGGTCAGGAGAAAGTATGTGTACCTAAGGTACAACATGTATGCAACATGTATGCAACAAGTATCAGACTTGAGTACAAAACTACAATCTCAAGTGCAGTGAACTCAATTATAACTCAAGCATGAATGAAACTACAATGTAGCATCAATTGACAAAAATATCACCACTGAGGCTAAACTCATATACACATTGTGCTCAAGGCAACCCGCATATATAAGTGTAGTGAAAACCAGTGACCAAGCAACATTGCAACTTCATTCATGTATATATGCATAAATGACAAAAATCACCAAGTCACTGTTCAAACTAAAATTCCAAGTCACGACCAGAGAGGAGCCAAGGAAATCACGAAATCGAAAGTTCAAAAGCGATGAAGTTTGAATTAAATGTGAGTGACAAATAATCACTCACCTTAGAACGAAGAGCAGATCGAAGCCGGTGCCTTCGAATTCAACGAGCCCTGATTTCAGTTGCAAAGAGGAACGAGAGCCGCCATTATCTCGAGAAGGAACGAACGAAGAACTCGTGGCCGCCATTATTTTTCGTTTCTTTTTTTCTTCGTTTAGGTTTTCGAATGAGAAGGTAAAGAGGGATGGGTATACTTAATCACGACACCAATATCAAACGTGGGCCAACCAAAATTTTCAAAGCCCAAACAACAATTAACAAATTTTCCTTTTATATTTTTATTTTGAATTTCAATTGGTTTTGTGAATTTTGTTGTTTGAATTTTAACTATGTGTATTTATTTATCTTGTATTGATTAAAATTTTATTCCTTTTTTACTTTAAAGAAAAGAAAGATGTTATTTAAAAACTAACCACCCATTTATAAATTCACATAAATAAAAATCCTTGTATCCAATATTATTTTTCTAATGATTAGTTCGAATTTAAAGTACAAATTCAATATTCAATTTCAACTCCAAAGTCAAATTTAAATTTTTATTCAACTTTTTATAGATTAAATTTTAATATTTAATCGCCAAATCATAGAAATGTTTTATATAGCATTGGGAATTCAATTTAAATTATCATTCAAATATTTAAAATAAATTAAATATTTTCAATTTAAATTGTTCAAAATTCAGGGCCGTTACAATCTTCCCTCCTTAAAAGAATTTCGTCCCGAAATTACAAGTAAGGAAAAATGATTGTTAAGATTTCACCCGTATTTATATTTTACACAATTTTACCAAGGTCAAAACTTTTTTTTAAAAATAAATGAGTATAGAATTCATTCTATTTGTTTTATCTCACTAACTTTGTTAATTAACTCATTTGTTCATCATTTTCTACAATCAAGATGCAAAAGTCTTTTACTAAAGTTTTCAACTTACAAAACCCAAATTTTAAATTTGAAATTCTTCATTTAAGAAATTTACATAGTATAACTTTTCCAAAGCTGTGGACTTTCAAAACATTTTAAAAATCCTCTTCCTTAGTTCATTGGGTTGGAATTTATGTTACTTTAATTTCAGACTATTGATTTTCTATTTAAAGTTCGAAAATACTTGCTAACTCGAAATTTAACAAGTCTATTGTCGTTCTTAAAGACATTATGCATACGCTGGCCAGGCGCAGGTCTAAAAATCTCCAAGTACTAAATATACTTGCTTCAATTCCTAGTGAAAATACTTTAAAAACCTTTTTAAAAATGGATATGGAAAGCACATTCCCCCATGGATCACAGTTTACCCGGCGGTTACGCTACTATCCCAGTAGAATCGCTTGTAACTGTAGATTTCTCATCTCTTGAATTTCTCCATGGTTGTCACCATAGATCGCGGTTCACACGGCGGTTACGCTACTATCCCAGTAGAATCTCTTGTGACCGTAGGCATCTCGCCCCTCGAATTTCGCTTTGGTATCTAGATTGCAGTTTACACGGCGGCGGCGACGCATGCGTGTGATGGTGAAGCATGGCCTCCCTCCTCACAACAAAGTATACATTTGGATGTCTACCGATATATAACCTCTGAGCTCGTATGTCTCAGAGAAGGGTGTTAAGCTAAGAGAATAAATTCTCCGCCACCAACAGATATATATTTAATAGAGATCAATTGCTATGTCGTCAATTCACAATGTTAGACATACAATCCAAACCGACCATCCAAATTTCAAGTTGAACAATTTAAATTGAAAATATTTAATTAATTTTAAATATTTGAATGATAATTTAAATTAAATTCCCAATATAACTATGAATTTGGCGATTAAATTTTAGAATTTAATCTATTAAAAGTTGAATAAAAATTTAAATTTGACTTTGGAGTTGAAATTGAATATTGAATTTGTATTTTTAATTCAAACTAATGACTTAGGAAAATAATTTGGATACAAGTATTATTTATATAAATTTATAAATGGATGGTTAGTTTTAAATAACATTTTTATTTTCTTTAAAATAAAAAGGAATAAAATTTTATTCAATACAAAATAGATAAATAAATACACATAGTAAAGAATTCAAACAACATATTTATAAATTTTGAAAAAAAAAAGACATAATGTAACTATATTGGAGAAATTTTAACAACATAATTTGAACAAAACAAAAAAAAGCAAAGTAATAACAAAACCAATTGGAATTCAAATATATAAAAAAATAAACATAAAATAAGAGGAAAAAAATTTGCTTATGGAAGTTTTAACCGGTTAAAATTCTTTTATAAAATTTTGTTAAGTGTTAGGAGTTAAACAGGCTTTGATTTCAATGTTGGCCCATATTTTTATTGGTGCCATATTGTTTCAAGTATACCCGTTCCTTTCCATTTTTCACTCATTCAAAACCCTAAACCTAAAAAAGCAAACGAAAATTATGGCGGCTCGAATTCGAATGTCTCGTTCGTTCCTCTTCTTCAATTTAGGGCTTTTCAAAATCAAAGGCTGAAATGGGTCGTACTTGCTCGTTTTCTTCGATCAATGTCGCGATGCCGGCTTCGTCTCAGAATAGTTCGACTTTCCTTCGATTGTGCTAAGGTGAGTGATTCTTTATCGCTCACATCTAATTCAACGTTTAATGGTTTCTGATTTCTGATTTCCTCGATTTCATATACTTAGTTTCTTGATTTAAACTGCTTTGATTTTGAAGTTTCGATTTCTTGATTCTCACTGTTATGAATTTGCTGGTGACTATGTCCGTGAATTTCTCCGTTGACTCGATTCCAGTATGCTTTGAATTTGAGACATCACTGTTGTGGATTGTCCCAGTTGATGATTTTCTGGCTAAAACTTTTTCATGTCTTCTCCTGATTTCGATATTTTTGTGTATTGGCTTTGGCCACTGTCGGGGTATGCTCTAAATATTGTTGACATTGGATTTTGATTTTGAACTACATAGAATATATATATATATATATATATATATATATTTACTTCCAATGATGTTCTCCATTTCATGTTTAAATTCCTACTTGTCTGCACTGATGTTCATCTGTCCATGTTGCATATATCACGGGTTGCCATTTCGCATGCATGTTTTTAGCCCTGCACTTGAATACTTTTAGAATCAAAGCTAAACTTAATTTACAGAGCTCAGGTTCTAATTCACAGAAATAAAAATCTATTATAGATAAAACTGTTTTGTTTTCTGTTTAAAAGGAAAATGAGTAACCTCACCATGCAAAAAGCTTAAGATATCTGTGCATGTGAATTGGTAGAAATAAGTATGTTGTGATGATTGCATATTGATGACTGTTCTGTGTGAACATATATGAATATGTTATATGTTGTTGTTGCCTGTAGCTGCATATCTTTGTAAACTAAAATTTTCTTTAATAGAGATTCTTTATTACTTGAATTGATTTCAGTTAGAAATTTTTGTGTAAACAAAATATGTTTGTTTGGTATAAATTTAGATTTATAAATTTTAAGTTAGTTTAATAAAAATTTGTTGCCTTTGGAGACCAAACATCTTAAATCAATAAAACAGTTTTGTAACTTGCATGCATGTGCGTACCTGTTATTTGATTTGGTATCATACTGTAAATTGACATTTACTTGCCAACTTATTCATAGCCTCCGTATCATTTTTACCATATAGCTGTAAGTAAAAGCAAAGTATGGATTAAGAAATCAAATAAAACTGCAGATTCAATGATCAGGAACCAAATTCAAATTCCAGTTTGCATTCCTCCTGAGTTCATATATATTGTTCTTGTATATATATACACACACAAGTATACATGCATTTGCTTCACTATTTATTTTCTGCACCACTTGCATATTACCTAAAGTTTGATATGCTAGCATTCATTCATGTGTATAACTGGTTTGGTGTTGCATCCATTGTGATATTTGTAGTAGCACCGTGCTTGAATCATTTTTGCCGTCTTCACTCTGCAGTATAGCCTGTTGCACTTGTTATACTTCATTCCTTAACCTGTTTCATTTTCAAACTGAAGTTGACAGTTGCATTGTGATTTCAAGTCTTTGATCACTTGAACTTAATTTGTAGTTCTTGTTTTCTTTGACAATGCTGAGTCCTTGCTGGCTCGAACTTGTGTTGTCTGCATCTCATATTCTCTAACCACTGTGGCAAATTATGTTCTTTTCTAAATCCTCTTCATTTAAAAAGAAATTCTTTTCTAAATACATTCTTTTGTTCTTGTCGATAACAGATCTATTTTCTTTAATTTCACAATTTTCATCTAGATACTGTAATTACGTTTTCTTCAGTATCTTGCCTTTGACATTTTATTTCTAATGCACTCCTACCCTTAAAGAAACATCAGTCTACTGTAATTCTTGATATACATTTTCTTCATTGTCTCTAGGAAGAAAAATACAGGAATTACACACAAATATCTTTTGTTCGATTTTGATCTGATAAATTGAAAAGAGAACATGGATGATTTATTATATAGACCTGTATCATTGCAGTCATTGTACATCTAAAAGAGTATTTATCTTTTATACCCAGGCATAAATATCATGCACACAAATCCTTTTCATACATGCATAAGGTACTGCTTGTCAAAAAAAAAAAAAATCCACTTCTCCTTTTATAAAAATTGAAATGGGTAGGTATTGCATGCAACGTGTATTCAATGGGTAAGTATTGTATAAATGTGCAATTTCAATTTAAGTTGCAATCTCTGTTTCATGTAGTTGTTACTGTTGCCTCAAACTGTTGCCATCCTGTTTATGTGCATTAGCTTGCATTTTTCACAACTGCATATATGTTTGGGTGGTCATGCCAGTGACCATTCATGTTGTTACATTGGGTAGTATTTCACAGTGTTAATTTGTTTGTGTTTGCATTGTCCACTTAGACTGGTTGCATTAAAGTTGTATTTGCTGTCATGTTGAATTGTGAAATTTTGTGTGTTGCTTCTATTGTTGCTGTGTCATTTACTTTGTGCATTAGGTTCCATCTATTGCATCCATTGTTTTGTTGCATATATCACTTGTTTGACCCTTGCATGTGTCCCCTGATACATATGCGAACTGGCTGTATCACTTGCTTAGCTGAAGCTGCAGTCCATTTGGGTTTTGCTGTGACTCCTTTTGTTTATTTCATGTGTAGTGGCGGGGCAGTACACGCGTGCGAGTACTGCAGCCCTACCAGAATTGATATTTTTAAGTGATATTTCAATTACTTGAATTGTTTTGTGTTGTCAATTCAATATATTTAGAATCGTATTTTGATTTGATGTAATTCGATGACTTTGTTGTTAATTGCCGTTTTGGCAATTCTGTTGTTTTCTAAAAATTATCTTCATTGATAAACCTTTTTATTTATCTTTGTTGATATTTTGAATCTGCTGATTTGTTGTTTAACACTATTTAGTGTCATATTTACCGTTATCCGATTTCTTTGTAAAAGGGTCGGATAGGTGAATTTATCTTTGACTGTCGTCTAATTTCTATTTTAATTATTATTGCCTCTATGCACTAATAACTGAGTTTGAATTAGACTGACCCGTGTATTATTTTCTTTTGAATGTAATACTCGGGTCAGACCGAGTATTTTACAGCTTGGATATTTTCTCGCAGCGAAGTTAGAGAGAGAGGGGAAAGCACTTCACTAAAGCTTTTCAGAAAATTTTTCTTGTACTTAATAAATAAATTGTTCCGCTGTATTGAAATGTAATGCATTGTATAAACTCTGATATTTGTATATAAAAGAAAAGTTCATTTATAAAGTATATTATTGTTTCTGTGATTCTGTGACTGATTCTGTTTAAATGTTATAAACTAAATAACAATCCGTCATTTTGAACGTTTCTAGTTGGTTTAATTACCGACTAGAGGCGGTCAGAACGTCGGGTCGTTACAATGTGGTATTAGAGCTTTGGTTTACACAAAGCTTAGTTTATGGCGTTTAATATGAATAGTTACTAGAATCACTTTAAAGAAAACATTTTTAAAATCTAAAGAAGTATAAAAAAAATTTCTTTAAAATAAAAAGTATTTTGAAAATTAGAATTATTTTTTTTGAAAATTCCCCTCTCTAAATTTAGGTTTGTGATAGTTTCTCTTCGGTGAGGTCTCCTTAGATTCGAGTTTCGATCGTTCGGAAACTCATTATCGAATTTTTGAGAGTTAAAAAAAAATGAAATATAAGTTAAGTGAATTAGTGAATTGGTTTAAATCGAATATTTCGAATATCTCCAAAGTAATAGTTGGAAAATAAAAATGACATGTCAATTTGGTTATAATCAAGAGAATTATTGAACTATAACTTGGGGATTTGATTCTAAATTCTTTTGAAAAATTGATTTCAAACGTTGTGAAGAACGATTTAGTAAATAAATGGATTATAAGTATTTAACTTATAATATGGATTTTGGTATATAACTGAGTTATATAGATTGAATCAAATTAATGAAGGAGATTATAATCGAAGTTTTATAAATAGAAGTGGAAAACTTAATATTGGAAAATTTGAAGTTGTTTTAAAACGTGTTAAGGATCGAAATCATAGATTTCAACATTCATTGTTGAAATAGACGTTTTCGAGAGAAATCAAAGGAAATGGTGGACTATAACACTGTTGTTATAGTAAATGATTTCTGAAAGGAAAAGTTTTATATAGTATTGGGATTTATATATCTATCTTAAATTCGAATTCCTATACTAATGATTTGGGTCGTCGTAACGATGTTTTACGCAACATTCGTTTTGACTCAAATTAATGTGTTTAAAAGAATGATTTCCTTTAAGAATGAAATATATACTTGATTTTGGTTTAAGTATATCGAATATTTTCAAAGTGTTGAAAATAAATGGATTTGTGAATTACTTATTATTGAATAAGTATGGAAATATTTTCCAATATGAAATGTAAGGTTTGAGATTTTATCTTTTAAAGATAAAGTGAAAAGTGATTGTTTTGAAATTTTATCTTTTAAAGATAAATTGAAAATGAATATTTGAAATCGATTTGAAAATCGTATATTCATAGATATTTTGGAAATGTAAATCCATTATGGAATTTATAAAAGAAAGGGAAATTTGTTAAGAATAAACATTGATTTATTTTTGAAGTGTGGAAATAAATTTACGGATTTGGAACGTAAGTTTAAAATAAATCGGTAAGGATTTATTTGATTGATTTAAGTGAACCATTTTAAGTTTAAAATGGATAAATATTTGAAAATGTTTCCGTTTAAGGAAATTGCTTTGAAATTTGTTTTCAAAGATTGAAAGGTGAAAAAAATGATTTGAAATTTGTTTTCAAATGGTTAAGTGTGGAAAAAAAATTATATATATCTTGTAAAGATATTATTTTTGGGAAATTTGAACAATTAGTTCAACTTTGAATTTTGAATGGTTGATTTGGATTGTATGTCTAACATTGTGAATTGACGACATAGCAATTGATCTCTATTAAATATATATTTGTTGGTGGCGGAGAATTTATTCTCTTAGCTTAACACCCTTCTCTGAGACATACGAGCTCAGAGGTTATATATCGATAGACATCAATTATGTGTTGAGAATTTACGATGTCACGTGAAATCCAAATCGAGTGTGAAGTCGATAATAAATTGGATTATGAATGTGAATTAGGTTTGAGATAACCTTAAATTTCCAAATCGACTTAGAGGAAAATTTTAAAGGGATAATGAAATGGAAAATTTATGAATCCTCTATTTGTTATGGGTATGAGATATTGAGGTTTTCAGAACGTATATATGAGAATACGATAAATTCGAAAACCATTAGTTTGGAAGGTAATTGTTATGGAAAACTTATGTAAGTACATGGGTATGATATGTACGAATTGTGAAATGAAATATTATATATGTATGTATGATATTATGTTTTCCAAATTGAGGATATGGAAAAGTACCTTCCATTTAAAATTTGTGAAGGTTGTTGGAACTCGAGATGAGTGTCCATTTGAAGATCGTAGCTACGTAGAATTCCATTAGTTGGATTGACCATTTGATTTCCATTAGTTGGATTGGCCATTTGTTTTCCATTAGTTGGATTGGCCATTTGTTTTCCATTAGTTGGAGTGACTAGCGTAATTTGAGGGGCGAGATGCCTACAGTTACAAGCAATTCCACTGGGATAGTGGCATAACCGCCGAGTAAACTGCAATCTAGAAGCCAAAGCGAAATTCAAGGGGCGAGATGCCTACAGTCACAAGCGATTCTACTGGGATAGTAGCGTAACCGCCTTGTGGACCGCGATCTATGGCAACAACCATGGCGAAATTCAAGAGATGAGAAATCTACAGTTACAAGCGATTCTACTGGGATAGTAGCGTAACCGCCGGGTAACTGTGATCCATGGGGGAATGTGTTTTCCATATCCATTTTTTAAAAAGATTTTTAAAGTATTTTCACTAGTACTTGGAGATTTTTAAACCTGCGCCTGGCCAGCGTATGCCTAATGTCTTTAAGAACGACAATAGACTTGTTAAATTTCGAGTTAGCAAGTATTTTCAAACTTTAAATAGAAAATCAATAGTCTGAAATTAAAGTAACATAAATTCCAACCCAATGAACTAAGGAAGAGGATTTTTGAAATGTTTTGAAAGTCCACAGCTTTGGAAAGGTTATACTATGTAAATTTCTTAAATGAAGAATTGCAAATTTAAAATTTGGGTTTTGTAAGTTGAAAACTTTAGTAAAAGACTTTTGCGTCTTGATTGTAGAAATAAATGAACAAAAAGAAATTAATGAACAAAGCTAGTAAGATAAAACAAATAGAATGAATTCTATACTCATTTATTTTAAAAAAAGTTTTGAGCTTGGTAAAATTGTGTAAAATATAAATATCGGTGAAATTTTAACAATCATTTTTCCTTACTTGTAATTTCGGGACGAAATTCTTTTAAGGAGGGGAGATTGTAATGGCCCTGAATTTTTGAACAATTTAAATTGAAAATATTTAATTAATTTTAAATATTTGAATGATAATTTAAATTGAATTCCCAATATAACTATGAATTTGGCGATTAAATTTTAGAATTTAATCTATTAAAAGTTGAATAAAAATTTAAATTTGACTTTGGAGTTGAAATTGAATATTGAATTTGTATTTTTAATTCAAACTAATGACTTAGGAAAATAATTTGGATACAAGTATTATTTATGTAAATTTATAAATGGATGGTTAGTTTTAAATAATATTTTTCTTTTCTTTAAAATAAAAAGGAATAAAATTTTATTCAATACAAAATAGATAAATAAATACACATAGTAAAGAATTCAAACAACATATTTATAAATTTTGAAAAAAAAAAGACATAATGTAACTATATTGGAGAAATTTTAACAACATAATTTGAACAAAACAAAACAAAGCAAAGTAATAACAAAACCAATTGGAATTCAAATATATAAAAAAATAAACATAAAATAAGAGGAAAAAAAAATTTGCTGATGGAAGTTTTAATCGGTTAAAATTCTTTTATAAAATTTTGTTAAGTGTTAGGAGTTAAACAGGCTTTGATTTCAATGTTGGCCCATATTTTTATTGGTGCCATATTGTTTCAAGTATACCTGTTCCTTTCCATATTTCACTCATTCAAAACCCTAAACCTAAAAAATCAAATGGCGGCTCGAATTCGAATGTCTCGTTCGTTCCTCTTCTTCAATTTAGGGCTTTTCAAAATCAAAGGCTGAAATGGGTCGTACTTGCTCGTTTTCTTCGATCAATGTCGCGATGCCGGCTTCATCTCAGAATAGTTCGACTTTCCTTCGATTGTGCTAAGGTGAGTGATTATTTATCGCTCACATCTAATTCAACGTTTAATGGTTTCTGATTTCTGATTTCCTCGATTTCGTATACTTAGTTGCTTGATTTAAACTGCTTTGATTTTGAAGTTTCGATTTCTTGATTCTCACTGTTATGAATTTGTTGGTGACTATGACCGTGAATTTCTCTGTTAACTCGATTCCATTATGCTTTGAATTTGAGACATCACTGTTGTTGTAACGATAGCGATTTTTCGTTGCCGAAAAACCGAAATGTTATGGGTTTTAAGAAAGAGAAAAGAAAAGAAGAAGAGATAAGAAGGTAGAAAATAGGGAGAAAAGAAAATAGAAAATAGAACGGAACAGAAAACAACTGAACAATATCAGAATCTCACAATTCGCAGCGGAACAACATATAATAAATAAATGAATAATCTTTAAACAAAGAACTATATTAGTTATTACATTTCATACATTACATTTCATTACATCGTATCATCAGAGTGTACAACAACAACAACAACAAACAGTGCAGCGGAAAAAGAAATACTATATAAACTAGTAATACGCCATGCCATCCATCTTGCCTCCAGCAACTCCTGAATTCCAGAATATCCTGATAAACCTAACTCTTGACTGCCCGTGTAGAAATTGGTGGGCACCCAGAGTTTAGGAAGGAAAACAATAAACTCCGAGTCAGTCATGTGACTGGTGTGAGAACTCAAAACAGTTTATTTTTCTTTTAAAATAAAAATAGAGGAATATTTTTAAAATAGATTCGCAATGCTTTTAAAAATGAGACTACCATAAGACCTCCCGCCACACACACAATGCAAACGCAGACTTGGGGAAGATTTCTTCTTATGTTAGTCAAAGATGCTTGATACGCATTAAAAGAAACATTTGATATTATTATTAGTGCATAGTGAAGAAAACATTTCGAAAGTAGAATATAAATCTTAGCCAGCATAGGTACCATTATATTATGCTTACTATAGCTACCATTTTAAATGGCAGGCTCTACAACTAAAACCGTACAAGTTTCGTATTGTTTCTTTCCAACGAATGGTCAGACCAAGGAACTTCCCATTGCCACATGAGAATGCCTCTCGATGGACATCCCCGAGAACCAAACCGGATCTCTACCAACACAAGGCCGGGTTACCCCTAACTGAGTAACAACTGACCGAATATGCCATCCCCCGGTCCTTTGGGACCTTTCACTGAGCGCTTGCAATTAATTCACACAATCATAAAGTGTTTTCAACATGAGTAAGTATCTGGGCTCCATACCATGATACCACCCTTTTCCAGAAGGAAATGCACACATCCTAAAGGGCGCTACCCCTCATAACCTTGCCGCTTCTTTCCTGTTTTGACCATTCACGGGGTGTGAGGCTCGACGAAGTCTCGTCCACAAAAACATACTTTATACAAAAGCCATGCTTTGGGTCAACAAATGATCATAGAAATGATCACAAAGATAGACGATCAAACAAATGGTCCTATCACAAATAATCAACACAATGATCATTTCACAGCAACACTCAGCATGTCACATTACCAAAATTGGGAATATATCGCTGATAACTTCAACTATATAACCTCTGAGCTCGTACATCTCAGAGAAGGGTGTTAAGCTAAGAGAATAAATTCTCCGCCACCAACAGAAATATATTTGAAAGAAATCGGCTTTATATCTCATATTGTAATGTCAGACATACAATCCATACAAGTCTGTTCCGGGCTCGAACAGAACCGAAGGCACTTACAAAGAAGTCCTTGCAATCCGGATATTCACTAATCACGTTCGGACTTCCCATCACATATGGAGTCTCTATACCGGGGACCAGTCGATGCAAAGACATTCGACAAGAAACCCTTTCGTTTTCGAAAATATCCGGTCTTCAACACCGGTCTTCGAATGCAATTCATAACGACGTATCACATATTCGGAATGGGTTATACGACCCCAAGGTCCTTTCCCGGTTAACCCGAATAGTGAGCGCTTATTTTTAAAAAAATAAGTGTGGCATTCAATTTCAAGCAAATCACAACAAATACCATTCAAAGGTAAATATCGATAGTCGGTTATTGAACTATCAATGGATATGCACAACATCACCAGATTCCAAATAATTTTCCAAATTATTTATTTTCCAAAAATATCTTTACAAGATATATACATAATTTCCATACTTTAAAAATAAATCGATATTTATTTTTAAACCCATTTTCCAAATCCCATTTATAAATTCCATATTGAATTTATATTTCCAAAATATTTGTGAACATACGATTTCAATTATTCATTTTCAATTTATCTTCAAAAAGATAAATTCTCCAAACTTTTCATTTCTCATTGGAAAAATATTTCCATACTTATTTATTTATAAGTAATTCACAAATCTTTTTATTTTCAACACTTGGAAAAATATTCAATATACTTAAATCGAAATTAAGTATATATTTCATTCTTAAAGAAAATTATTTTCTTAAACATATTTTTTTGGGTTAAAACGAATGTTGCGTAAAACATCGTTACGACAACCCAAAATCACTAGTATAGGGATTCGAAATTAAAATAGATATATAAATCCCAATACTATACAAAACATTTCCTTTCGGAAATCATTTACTATAACAACAGTGTTATAGTCCACCATTTCCTTTTATTTCTCGAAAACGTCTATTTCAACAATGAATGCTGAAATCTATGGTTTCGAATCTCAACACCTTTTAAAACATCTTTAGATCGTTTTAATTCTATTTCAAACATCACATCCAAAATAATTTCTTTAACTTATTATTCACTATTCAAAACGTGAATATACCTTGTTAATAAATTTCATCACTTCTATTCATTTTATTTTAAAGGATTATTCTCTGTCTAAAACGTGAATATAACTCCATTAATAAAAACACCAATTCACTTATCAAAATAAGTCGTTGCGGATTTATAAAACAATGTTTATAAATTCTATTTCTATTTCTTTTATAACAACTTCCTTTTATAAATTTCCTTTATTAACCTATCTCAATTCATATCACAATGATATATTAAAAATTCATATTATAAGTCAAATACTTATAATTTATTTGTTTATAAAATCGTTCCTTTAAACTTCATAAATTTTATAAATCTTATAACTTATAAGATTCATTTATTTATCCAAATCCATTCCTTTAATAACTTTATGAATTTTATTTTGTTTTCCTTTACAAATTTTATAAACCTACTATTTATAAAATTCTATTTATAACTTCTTCGTTATAATCCTATAAATTTCATTCATTTGTGAAATTCATTCACAATTCATTCTAACACTTAGAAAAGCTCGTTTTATAACTCCAATATTTATAAATATCAATTTATAAATCTTTTATAAAAATCAATTTATACTATTATTTTAAAACATCTTAAAAGTCCCTTAAAATTTCATCATTTGATTTATAAAAAGAATCAAACTTCATAAATCCTATTTTTAATCTTTTTATAATAAATTCAGAAATCCCAAATTTAAGCTATTTTATAAAATCATTAATCCCATACTTTCAAAATCAACTTTTAACTATATTTCTCAAAAATATAATTTTTATAACATTAAAATTATAACGTTTATTTATTTAGAATGAATCAATTCCAAAAATATTTGATAAACGTATATTTCCAAAAATCACTTTAGAAATTACTTAAAAATCAAAATCATATTTTTAAACTTCCAAAAATTGGATCCGATGATGCAACACATCAATTAGTCTATCACGACTTTCAAACATCATATATCATCCATGATAAACAATCAAATATCATAATATATGTAAATAAACAAACACTTGTGAGGAATCCAGTTGGATCCCTCCAACCTGTTTCCCTGCATCCACAGACATTAGCACAATACCAATTCCGTTTCAAGACGGAATATCGCGGTATATAGGATTTTATAAAATATTATCCGCTTACTAACGGCGCATAGGGTCTCATCCGCTATACAATGCGGGAAATCAATCAACTGCAATATATACATATGCCAATATATATATATATATATATTGCTATATATATAATATAATACCAATTCCACTTCGAGGTGGAATATCGCGGTATATGTGTGTAATAAATAACCTCCGCTTACTAACGGCGTATAGGGTCTATTCACATCCAATATATATATATATATATATATATATATATATATTATATATATATATATATATATAACAATCATCATTCAAGCATTCAATCAACACAACTAACAATTTTAAATCTAATTATTTAAAATTTAATTAAACAACAAAATTCCGAGTGAGAAGTTCTCACCTTTTGCTTTTATTAGTAATCCATTTCCCTTGTTGACTCGATTTCACCATTTTAGACCTTGTATAAATATTTACACAATTTATTAATATTCGGGCAGATCGAATAATAAATTTTTCATTTTATAATTTTAATTCATCGGTGATTTCATTTTAATAGTTAAATTAACTGATAGTTTTATTTAAACCAATTTCTCGTTTAATAATTTATTTTAACTAATTTTCCATTTAAAATAATTCTAACTAGAAATTTCTATTGAACTAAATTTCTTTTTTATAAATAAACCCCCTACTTATTACATTAAACTAAAAATTAAAAATTCAAACTGATTTTCTTTATTTAATTTAAAAATCAAATTCCCTTAAATAAAACATTTTATCAAATAATTTGAATTCTTAACAAATTTTCTTTAATAAACCTAATTGTCTAACCATTTGACAAATTTAATTTACTAACAATTCAATTTAAACAAATGATTTCAATTAAAACCAATTTTGTCTTCAAAAATTTTATTTAACTAAAATTTAAATTAAAACTAAATTCCCTTTATTATAATTCTAACTAGAAATTTAAATTGAACTAAATTTCTTCAATATTATAAAATTTCTTTTTTTTTTATTTAATAAATTCACTTAACTAAAATAATTTATATATTTAAAAAACAAATCATTTCATCCAATTAATTTTCTAACAAATTTTCTTTTACAAATATTTTTCATTTAAACCTAAATTTATATTTAACTAATAATTTAGTTTTAACAAATAATCAAATTTTAAACATATTTTCTTTACTGTATTTATACATATATATCACTTTTTAAATTTAAACGAGTATTGCAAATTTAAACTTTGAATTAACTAAATTATTGAAACAAAAAAAAATTTGATACCTTACTGACTCATACGCGACTGCCCATCGACCATCGCCGTGCCCTAGATCCACGCGACGCCATCATAAGTTCGCCGTTGTCCTGACTTCGGCCATCCCCAAATCGATACACCAATCGCGTGCCATCACCAATCAAACTCGCCGCCGCTTCTCCACGCGTGCGCGCCACCAACACCTGACCTTGTCCAAACATTACTGCAGCACGACATCAACGCGCGCCCAGATCCATCGCGCGCCGCCGCCTCGTGCCGCGTGCACACGCGCCCCCAACTTGCGCCGCCTACTCCACGCGAGTCGCCCTCCTGATTGAATTCGAGCGCGACGTCGCAGCTCCCTTTGCCAATGCGTGAAATCATCCAGTGCCTTGCGACCTTGTTTTGAATTTGTTTGATCGGCTGCGGCCGTGAATAAATTTTGATTCGAACGAACGAATTTAGGGGAGCGGCCATAGTTTTATTTTGATTCTTGGCTTCGGCCATTTGATTTCTTCTGAGATTTGTTTGCAATGCCTGCTTTTTTTTAAAAGGAGAGGAAGGAACACGAGTACGTGCTTGCACGATTTTTTCCCACGATTGCAGACGTGATTTTTGGCGTGATAAAAGGGAGAACGTGCTGAGGTTGATAAATTTAAATTTTAAAATTCAAGTTTAAATCGAATTTAATTTCAACGCGTTTACGTGTCGTATGCTCACATATCAACTCCGAAAAATACGAAATTTGAAATCCGACAATAATTCAATATTACGGACCCAATGGAACTGGTTTCGTCGAATTTCAAGACTGTGCCTCGGACAGCTATTTTTAAATATCGATCCAAACGATTTAATTTCAAAACTGAACAATTCACCTTAAATTCAATTCTGAAGCTTCTAAAATCTTCAATATTATCAATATAAATTTTACAAGCCTTTGAAATATATTTTTATCAGCTTAAAATTGAAGATTCATATTTTTATTCAACTCTCAATAGGTTAAATTCTATAATTTAATCGTCAATTCCAAAGTTATGTAGAAAATTCAATATAAACCATCATTCAAATATTTAAAATTAATTAAATATTTTCAAATTAAATTGTTCAAAATTCTGGGTCGTTACAGTTGTGGATTGTTCCAGTTGATGATTTTCTGGCTAAAACTTTTTCATGTCTTCTCCTGATTTCGATATCTTTGTGTATTGGCTTCAGCCACTGTCGGGGTATGCTCTAAATATTGTTGACATTGGATTTTGATTTTGAACTACATAGAACATATATATATATATATATATATATATATTTACTTGCAATTGTGTTCTCCATTTCATGTTTGAATTCCTACTTGTCTGCACTGATGTTCATCTGTCCATGTTGCATATATCACTGGGTTGCCATTTCGCATGCATGTTTTTAGCCCTGCCCTTGAATACTTTTAGAATCAAAGCTAAACATAATTTACAGAGCTCAGGTTCTAATTCACAGAAATAAAAATCTGTTATAGATAAAACTGTTTTGTTTTCTGTTTAAAAGGAAGATGAGTAACCTCACCATGCAAAAAGCTTAAGATATCTGTGCATGTGAATTGGTAGAAATAAGTATGTTGTGATGATTGCATATTGATGACGGTTCTGTGTGAACATATATGAATATGTTATATGTTGCTATTGCCTGTAGCTGCATATCTTTGTAAACTAAGATTTTCTTTAATAGAGATTCTTTATTACTTGAATTGATTTCAGTTAGAAATTTTTGTGTAAACAAAATATGTTTGTTTGGTATAAATTTAGATTTATAAATTTTAAGTTAGTTTAATAAAAATCTGTTGCCTCTAGAGACCAAACATCTTAAATCAATAAAACAGTTTTGTAACTTGCATGCATGTGCGTACCTGTTATTTGATTTGGTATCATACTGTGAATTGACATTTACTTGCCAACTTATTCATAGCCTCCGTATCATTTTTACCATATAGCTGTAAGTAAAAGCAAAGTATGGATTAAGAAATCAAACAAAACTGCAGATTCAATGATCAGGAACCAAATTCCAATTCCAGTTTGCATTCCTCCTGAGTTCATATATATTGTTCTTGTATAGACACACACACACACACACACACACACACAAGTATACATGCATTTGCTTCACTATTTATTTTCTGCACCACTTGCATATTACCTAAAGTTTGATATGCTAGCATTCATTCATGTGTATAACTGGTTTGGTGTTGCATCCATTGTGATATTTGTAGTAGCACCGTGCTTGAATCATTTTTGCCGTCTTCACTCTGCAGTATAGCCTGTTGCACTTGTTATACTTCATTCCTTAACCTGTTTCATTTTCAAACTGAAGTTGACAGTTGCATTGTGATTTCATGCCTTCGATCACTTGAACTTAATTTGTAGTTCTTGTTTTCTTTGACATTGCTGACTCCTTGCTGGCTCGAACTTGGTGTTTTCTGCATCTCATATTCTCTAACCACTGTGGCAAATTCTGTTCTTTTCTAAATCCTCTTCATTTAAAAAGAAATTCTTTTCTAAATACATTCTTTTGTTCTTGTCGATAACAGATCTATTTTCTTTAATTTCACAATTTTCATCTAGATACTGTAATTACGTTTTCTTCAGTATCTTGCCTTTGACATTTTATTTCTAATGCACTCCTACCCTTAAAGAAACATCAGTCTACTGTAATTCTTGATATACATTTTCTTCATTGTCTCTAGGAAGAAAAATACAGGAATTACACACAAATATCTTTTGTTCGATTTTGATCTGATAAATTGAAAAGAGAACATGGATGATTTATTATATAGACCTGTATCATTGCAGTCATTGTACATCTAAAAGAGTATTTATCTTTTATACCCAGGCATAAATATCATGCACACAAATCCTTTTCATACATGCATAAGGTACTGCTTGTCAAAAAAAAAAAAAATCCACTTCTCCTTTTATAAAAATTGAAATGGGTAGGTATTGCATGCAACGTGTATTCAATGGGTAAGTATTGTATAAATGTGCAATTTCAATTTAAGTTGCAATCTCTGTTTCATGTAGTTGTTACTGTTGCCTCAAACTGTTGCCATCCTGTTTATGTACATTAGCTTGCATTTTTCACAACTGCATATATGTTTGGGTGGTCATGCCAGTGACCATTCATGTTGTTACATTGGGTAGTATTTCACAGTGTTAATTTGTTTGTGTTTGCATTGTCCACTTAGACTGGTTGCATTAAAGTTGTATTTGCTGTCATGTTGAATTGTGAAATTTTGTGTGTTGCTTCTATTGTTGCTGTGTCATTTACTTTGTTCATTAGGTTGCATCTATTGCATCCATTGTTTTGTTGCATATATCACTTGTTTGACCCTTGCATTTGTCCCCTGATACATATGCGAACTGGCTGTGTCACTTGCTTAGCTGAAGCTGCAGTCCATTTGGGTTTTGCTGTGACTCCTTTTGTGTATTTCATGTGTAGTGGCTGGGCAGTACACGCGTGCGTGTACTGCAGCCCTACCAGAATTGATGTTTTTAAGTGATATTTCAATTACTTGAATTGTTTTGTGTTGTCAATTCAATATATTTAGAATCGTATTTTGATTTGATGTAATTCGATGACTTTGTTGTTAATTGCCGTTTTGGCAATTCTATTGTTTTCTAAAAATTATCTTCATTGATAATCCTTTTTATTTATCTTTGTTGATATTTTGAATCTGCTGATTTGTTGTTTAACACTATTTAGTGTCATATTTACCGTTATCCGATTTGTTTGTAAAAGGGTCGGATAGGTGAATTTATCTTTGACTGTCGTCTAATTTCTATTTTAATTATTATTGCCTCTATGCACTAATAACTGAGTTTGAATTAGACTGACCCGTGTATTATTTTCTTTTGAATGTAATACTCAGGTCAGACCGAGTATTTTACAGCTTGGAGATTTTCTCGCAGCGAAGTTAGATAGAGGTGAAAGCACTTCACTAAAGATTTTCAGAAAATTTTTCTTGTACTAATAAATAAATTGTTCCGCTGTATTAAAATGTAATGCATTGTATAAACTCTGATATTTGTATATAAAAGAAAAGTTCATTTATAAAGTATATTATTGTTTCTGTGATTCTGTGACTGATTCTGTTTAAATGTAATAAACTAAATAACAATCCGTCATTTTGAACGTTTCTAGTTGGTTTAATTACCGACTAGAGGCGGTCAGAACGTCGGGTCGTTACAAAGTGGTGGTGGTGCATAATCTCCCTCCTCACAACGAAGCATACATAAAAGGATATGAATATCCCAAATCAAGCCAAAAGGCAAATAACAAATACCAATGAAGGTAACACAAGTTTCCACAAGGTAATCGCTACGTATCGAGTGGTTCAAAAGACCTACTCCGAAAGGCGATACTCTAGGGAAATATAAATATCAATGAAACAAAAGATGCACGTGCTCAGTACTGTATAAACAAGGATCCACAAGCCCGAAGGCGACAAACCCAAGTATCTCTCGAGCGGTGACGAAGGACCAGCTCCAAAAGCGATACTATAGGGCAACAAACCCGAAGGCAACAAACCCAAGTATCTCTCGAGCGGTGACGATGAACCAACTCCAAAATCGATACTATAAGGCAACAAACCCAAATGCGACAAACCCAAGTATCTCTCGAGCGGTGACGATGGACCAACTCCAAAAGCGATACTATAGGGCAACAAACCCGAAGGCAACAAACCGTATTCAAATAAATTCACTTATAGCAGTTTCAATCCAAAGCCAAAAGTCAATTAAGTATTCAAACCCGAGTGAATAGAAATATCAGAGAAATCAACATTCAAACGAAATAACACAAACAAAATCAGAGAAATTATGGAGCTCGAATTAAATGTGAGTGAAAGTTTCACTCACCTGGTTTTCGAATTTGAACAAATAGAAGCAGCCGAAGTATCTCGAGGCGATCAAGCAGTTGAGTTGAATCGAGCACTACAGTCGCGATTTACTGATTTTCGAAAACCCTAATTTGGAAAAGGGAAACGACAAGAGGAGGCCGCCATTTTTTTTTCTTCGTGTTTTATTTATCTGATTTGGGTTTTCAACGAAGTGAATGGATAATGGGACCGGGTTATTAACATTAGATAATATCACAGCCCAACAAAAAAGAAGAGAATGGGCCAATATTATACAGCCCATAAATTCTTATACAAAATTTCTTTTATTATTTTATTATTTTGAATTTCAATTGGTTTTGTTATTACTTTGCTTTGTTATGTTTTTGTTTAAATTACGTTGTTAAAATTTCTCCAATGTAGTTACATAATATTTTTCAAAATTTATAAATATGTTGTTTAAATTTTTACTATGTGTATTTATTTATCTTGTATTGATTAAAATTTTATTCCTTTCTATTTTAAAGAAAAGAAAATTGTTATTTAAAAACTAACCATCCCTCTATTAATTTACATAAACAAAAAATTTAAATCCAAATTATCTTTCTAATCATTAGTTCGAATTTCAATTACAAATTTAATATATAAATTCCATATTCAATTTCAACTCCAAAGTCAAATTTAAATTTTTATTCAACTTTGTATATATTAAATTTTAATATTTAATCGCCAAATATACAGTTATAGTGGGAATTCAATTTTAAATTATCATTCAAATATTTAAAATTAATTAAATATTTTCAATTTAAATTGTTCAAAAATTCACTATGGAATTTATAAAAGAAAGGGAAATTTGTTAAAAATAAATATTGATTTATTTTTGAAGTGTGGAAATAAATTTACAGATTTGGAACGTAAGTTTAAAATAAATCGGTAAGGATTTATTTGATTGATTTTAATGAGCCATTTTAGGTTTAAAATGGATAACTATTTGGAAATGTTTTCGTTTAAGGAAATTTCTTTGAAATTTGTTTTCAAAGATTGAAAGGTGAAAAATGATTTGAAATTTGTTTTCAAATGGTTAAGTGTGGAAAATTAAATATATCTTGTAAAGATATAATTTTTGGGAAATTTGAACAATTAGTTCAACTTTGAATTTTGAATGGTCGATTTGGATTGTATGTCTAACATTGTGAATTGACGACATAGCAAATGATCTCTATTAAATATATATCTGTTGGTGGCGGAGAATTTATTCTCTTAGCTTAACACCCTTCTCTGAGACGTACGAGCTCAGAGGTTATATATCGATAGACATCAATTATGTGTTGAGAATTAACGATGTAACATGAAATCCAAATCGAGTGTGAAGTCGATAATAAATTGGATTATGAATGTGAATTAGGTTTGAGATAACCTTAAAATTCCAAATCGACTTAGAGGAAAATTTTAAATGGATAATGAAATGGAAAATTTGTGAATCCTCTATTTGTTATGGGTATGAGATATTGTGGTTTTCATAACGTATATATGAGAATACGATAAATTCGAAAACCATTAGTTTGGAAAGAAATTGTTGTGGAAAACTTATGTAAGTACATGAGTATGATATGTACGAATTGTGAAATGAAATATTATATATGTATATATGATATTATGTTTTCCAAATTGAGGATATCGAAAAGTACCTTCCATTTAAATTTTGTGAAGGTTGTTGGAACTCGAGATGAGTGTCCATTTGAAAATCGTAGCTACGTAGAATTCCATTAGTTGGATTGACCATTTGAATTCCATTAGTTGGATTGACCATTTGATTTCCATTAGTTGGATTGGCCATTTGTTTTCCATTAGTTGGATTGGCCATTTGTTTTCCATTAGTTGGAGTGACTAGCGTAATTTGAGGGGCGAGATGCCTACAGTTACAAGCGATTCCACTGGGATAGTGGCGCAACCGCCGTGTAAACTGCAATCTAGATGCCAAAGCGTAATTCGAGGGGCGATAAGCGTACGGTCACGAGCGATTCTACTGGGATAGTAGCGTAACTGCCGTGTGGACCGCGATCTATGGCGACAACCATGGCGAAATTCAAGAGATGAGAAATCTATAGTTTACAAGCGATTCTACTGGGATAGTAGCGGAACCGCCGGGTAAACTGTGATCCATGGGGGAATGTGCTTTCCATATCCATTTTTAAAAGATTTTTAAAGTATTTTCACTGGGAATTGAAGCAAGTATATTTAGTACTTGGAGATTTTTAGACTTGCGCCTGGCCAGCGTATGCCTAATGTCTTTGAGAACGACAATAGACTTGTTAAATTTCGAGTTAGCAAGTATTTTCAAACTTTAAATAGCAAATCAATAATATAAAATTAAAGTAACATAAATTCCAACCCAATGAACTAAGGAAGAGGATTTTTGAAATGTTTTGAAAGTCCACAGCTTTGGAAAAGTTATATTATGTAAATTTCTTAAATGAAGAATTTCAAATTTAAAATTTGGGTTTTGTAAGTCGAAAATTTTAGTAAAGGACTTTTGCGTCTTGATTGTAGAAAATGATGAGCAAATGAGTTAATTAACAAAGTTAGTGAGACAAAACAAATAGAATGAATCCTATACTTATTTATTTATTTTTAATAAGTTTCAAACTTAATAAAATTGAGTAGGGTATAAATATTAGTGAAATTTTAACAATCATTTTTCCTTACTTGTAATTTCGGGACGAAATTCTTTTAAGGAGGGGAGATTGTAATGACCCTGAATTTTTGAACAATTTAAATTGAAAATATTTAATTAATTTTAAATATTTGAATGATAATTTAAATTGAATTTCCAATATAACTATGAATTTGGCGATTAAATTTTAGAATTTAATCTATAAAAAGTTGAATAAAAAATTTAAATTTGACTTTGGAGTTGAAATTGAATATAGAATTTGTATTTTAAATTCAAACTAATAACTTAGAAAAGTAATATTGGATACAAGAATTTTTATTTATGTAAATTTATAAATGGGTGGTTAGTTTTTAAATAACATCTTTCTTTTCTTTAAAGTAAAAAGGAATAAAATTTTTAATCAATACAAATAGATGAATAAATGCACATAGTAAAAATGTAAACAACATATTTATAAATTTTGAAAAATATTATGTAACTACATTGGAGAAATTTTAACAACATAATTTAAACAAAAACATAACAAAGCAAAGAAATAACAAAACCAATTGAAATTCAAAATAATAAAATAATAAAAGAAATTTTGTATAAGAATTTATGGGCTGTATAATATTGGCCCATTCTCTTCTTTTTTGTTGGGCTGTGATATTATCTAATGTTAATAACCCGGTCCCATTATCCATTCACTTCGTTGAAAACCCTAATCAGATAAATCAAACACGAAGAAAAAAAAATGGCGGCCTCCTCTTGTCGTTTCCCTTTTCCAAATTAGGGTTTTCGAAAATCAGTAAATCGCGACTGTAGTGCTCGATTCAACTCAACTGCTTGATCGCCTCGAGATACTTCGGCCGCTTCTATTTGTTCAAATTCGAAAACCAGGTGAGTGAAACTTTCACTCACATTTAATTCGAGCTCCATAATTTCTCTGATTTTGTTGGTGTTATTTCGTTTGAATGTTGATTTCTCTGATATTTCTATTCACTCGGGTTTGAATACTTAATTGACTTTTGGCTTTGGATTGAAACTGCTATAAGTGAATTTATTTGACGATGCTGATTTTCGTTTATAGCCACCAGGATTTCGATTCCTGTAACATCGGTCATTCGATTTTGATTTTAATGCGAATGTTTGGGGTGATTTATGAATTGTTCATAATCGTACATATTTTCGTTAGTGATTCATATTATCTGTTGCTTTGAATTCCTCTGTTTGTCATCAACTTGATATTATTTGTGAATCTCTTACTTGCCTCTAATTTTTTTTTATTGTTCATGGTTTTTGACTTGAACTTTAATACGAAACTGACTTTGGGTTGCATTTGTTGGTTTGAATTCTCGGTCGTTCTAAAATGATTCCGAGAAAACAAATTTCGTCTTTGATCGAGACTGTCTATATGTGCTTGTCTGTAGCATCCCTGTACACATTTTTGGGTCAGGTATCATTGGCTTTGAGTTTGGTTATCTTGTCGATTCTGGCATCAATATTTTTGTAAAACTTAAACATTACAACTAGTATACAACCTGATCTAGTTCATAATTTAAGATCTTATTTTGAAACTTTGCAAAAAAAAAATTCAGTTTTTTTCAACTTTAAACCCAGATCTTCCCCGAGTTTTCTAAAACAAAGTTTTAAATATATAGATAAGGCACTGTTATACTTAAGTTATTATTTTGCTGATCCATTGCCTTTGTGAAATCTCAACATTCCATCTTTAAATATTTGTACTCAACATGTGTTTGTGGGTATTGAGTTGTACTGTGCATGTATTGTATCCATTCATATTGGACTGTGCTTGTGCACTTGTGCTTAGCCTTAAGGCCTAGTTCATGTTCAAGTTGATTGTTTGCTGCTCTGTCCATGTTTTCTTGTATATGCTATAGCACGACCATTAAAAAAAAACCTGATACAGTTAAATCTCTGTAAATTGTAGATTCCGGCCACCTTACTGGGTTGCTTCATAATGTATACATTTTGATAATCAAGTTGTAATTTTGTAACATTGGGCCTTGACTTTAATCTGTCCCTTCAACTTGAACTGTTTGCTTTGATTTTGGTTGCTGTTCCTTGGGCCTTCTGCATAGTTCATGTGCATTTTCATTTTAAATTTGCAGTACTCCATTTTTATATTACATAGCCGGTTCAATTGAACTTCATTTGCACTGCATTACCACTGTTGTTATACCTTAGGTCTGATTATATTCACACTGCTTCTGATCACAGTTCATCTTGTCACTTGTTGTTGCACTGATTCTACTACTGCTCTATGCAGTAGCCTGGCTTGTGCATTTTAGGTGTTGTGAGCCATCGAGTTAGTACATCTTTATTTAGTTAGCCTCCAGTTCCGGGTTGCCTTAGTTCTGGTGCATGATATTCATGTCTTCACTATGTAGTTTGGTTTTGATACACGTGCACAACTTGGTTTTATTCATGGTGGAGTTTTGTTGCAGTGGTCTTGCGTACCGATGTTTTGTTTTGTGTATGGCCATTCTTTGGTCTCTGACCTAATGTACTTGAGACTGGTGCATTCAATGTCAATATATTCAATGTTGTCTGCATTTGTGACTTGAGTTTTATTATAATCTGGTCAGGGTTGCATTTGCACTTCTTGAGGTAGAGCATTGTTCCTGGTATCAGCTCTCGACCAGTTCACTGTTGAGTTTTGCATTTGACATTCGTCTGCATTTCTAGTTACTGTCTTTAGCTGTTCTTGCATTTACTCCAAATATTGTTGACATTGGGTTGCTTATTTGTTTCGACCTAAGTTTGATCATTGAATTGCTGCATATTTGTTGTCGTAGCTCTGACCATATTGCCCTATAATCTGGTCTGTAGCTCATTGCATACATTGATCTCTTTTGGTTAATTGCGTGAAGTCTGGTATTTGGGTTATTTATGAGTCTTGTGCTCGAGCTCCTTTGTTTCGACCTGTACTGTCTCCACTCTGATGCACTTTGGAGTTGTTTCTATGATATTGTGCATTTGACATTGTGCACACATGGTTACTTGAATACAGCAGCTTGGTCTGGCTTACATGTTGGTCTGGTCACAGTCTTGATTCATTCCTGTGTATCAGTGATGCTTATGTCTTTGACTTCACTTGCATTTGTGTTCTGACCATATTCATTTGCATTGTGTAGTTGACTTGAGTCACTGATTTTTGGTCGAGACTCGTTTTAGATGTCTTGATCACTTGTACATTTTTAAATTGCACCTGTGTTGAATCCAGTTTCACAACACGGGTTTGACCTTGTGTTCGGGTGAGAACTTTCATTATGCATTTCCTGATCTGTTGCATGTTTCACATGTCGTAGTGGCGAGGCCGTACATGCGTGCGTGTACTGCAGCCACACAGTTTTAACGTTTTAAAATATGACGAGGCCGTAAACGCGTGCGTGTACAGCAGCCATTCGATATTGATGTTTTAAATGATATTTCAATTGTTTGAATTGGTTTGGTTAAATTTGATGGTTTTGTTGATAATCGACGTTTAGGCAATTTTGATTGTTTTCTAAATTATCTTCAATAATAATCCCTTTATCCATCTTCATTGATAATTTAAATCTGCTGATTTATTGTTTTAACACTGTTAAGTGTTATATTTACTGTTATCCGATTTCTTTGTTAAAAGGGTCGGATAGGTGAATCTATCTTTGACTGTCGTCTAATTGCTATTTAATTATTATTGCTTCTATGCACTAATAACTGAGTTTGAATTAGACTGACCCGTGTATTATTTTCTTTTGAATGCAATACTCGGGTCAGACCGAGTATTTTCACAGCTTAAAGATTTTCAGGCAGCGAAGTTAGAGAGAGGGGAATTACCGCATCGCTAAAGCTTTTCAGAAAATTTTTCTTGTACTTTAAAAAGATATATGTATATTCCGCTGTATTAAATGTAATTCATTGTATAAATCTGATATTTGTGTATAAAAGAAAGTTCATTTATGATATATATTATTGTTTCTGTGATTCTGTGACTGATTCTGTTTAAATGTTATAAACTAAATAACAATCCGTCATTTTGAACGTTTCTAGTTGGTTTAATTACCGACTAGAGGCGGTCAGAGCGGCGGGTCGTTACAGTAGTGTAGCATGCCGAGTGCTGCTGTGTGTTGCTGATCATTTGTTGATCGAAGCATGGATTTTGTGAAATGCGTAGCTTTGTGGACGAGACTTCGTCGAACCTCACAACCTGGTTATGGTCGAAACAGGAACCATTGCAGCAAGGTTATTTGGGGGTAGCGCCCCTTTAGGATATGTCCATTTTCTTCTGGATAAGAAGTGGTATCATGGTATGGAGCCCAGATACTTAACTTTTGTGGTTGCTGCAAACTTATTGCTTTGTGGTTGTTAGTTGAGAGGCGCCTCGTATAAAGGTTGAGATGGCATACATGTGTCAGTAGTTACCAAGTTACAGAGGTAACCCGGCCTTGTGTTGGCAGAGATCCGGTTAGGTTCTCGGGGACGTCCCTCCAGAGGCGTTCCATTCGGTGTAGGAAGTTCCTTTGCTTGACCATTTGTTGGAAATCCAATCATTCAATACGAGCCCTTTACGGTTTTAGTTGTATAACCTGCCATTTACTTATGGTGGTCACCACTGTTTAGATGGTAGCTATAGTAAGCATAATACGAAATGTCTATGCTGGCTAAGATTAATATTATACTTTTGAAATGGTAGCAATAGCTTTGACTAGAGGTGGCCATTCCGACTGTGCATGTGCACGAGGCATGAATTGTATCAGGAAGCTTGGTAGAGGAAGGAGGGGTGGATGCCTCGAAGTGATCTTCGGGAGGATCATGTGCTGGCTCAAGTCTTGGCTCGAGTGGATTCATGTGTGCACCGAGTAAATACTTAAACAAAATTTAAGGTTGAGAAATAAAGGCATACGGTTATATTTCTGGGAAAACTCGAAGCATTCAGGCATTTTGATTGGGTAAGACTCGAAGTGGGTCATGGGTCTGATATGTAAAACAGTTTTTACTTTAAAATAAAATTCAAACTTTTAAACATTTTTAATCCATGTTTTCAAATGATGATTTTGATTAAAGTTTTAAATTAAATTAAGGATTTAAGTGAGATATTTTTTAAGGAATTAAATTTAATTTATTTAATTTTGTTACATTATTTTATAAAGTTATTTATATTGAATGAATAATATAGTTAGAAAGGACAGTTAAGATAAAAAGTTATTTAAACTAATCTTAACCTTTTAAAGCAACTAATGTGATAAGGATGATTTATTAAACAAGATTTAAAAGATAATCAAAGTAACTAATAAAAATAAAAAGATTTATCTTTTAATTTATAAGTGATTAATGATTTGTTAATATAATTACTTAAAGAATACTTACTTAATTAATTACTTAATATTAAAGATTAATTAAATAAATAATTAAGGTTAATTAATTTGTAATTAATAATTAATTAATTAAGGAATAATTAATTAATAAAATTAATTAAGATTTAATTAATTAACAATTAAAGATTAATTAATATATAATTAATGACTAATTAATTTATAATTAAGAATAATTAGTCATTGATTAAAGATAATTAATAAAAGTAATTATGTGGTTAATTAATTTAAAGCACACGATTAATTCATCTTAATTGAAGATGATTGATTATTATTGAATGTTGTGTATTGGATTGATATCTCTGGTATGTGATTGTGATGCTATGTCATAAGAATTGCTTTGTGCTGAGCTGTGATATCTATGATGAATATATTCCTGTGTGAATGTGAAAACTCATTGGCCCGTAAAACGACACTTGAATTTCAATGCGACAGGGAGTCGGATTCTAGTTGGTTATCCCAAACCCACATCGAACCTGTGAATCTTCATGATTGATATATCCACGTGTTTTTGAACTAAACGCTCACTATTCGATTTAGCCAGGAAAGGACTTTGTGTCATATAACCCATTCTGAATATGTGATATGACGAAATGGATAGCATTTGAAGACAGTGGTGAAGACCGGGTGTCTTCGAGAACGATAAGGTAACCTGTCGAATGACTCTGCACTGAGTTTCTCCGATATAGGGATCTCCATATGAGATGGGGAGTCCGATCAGGAATGTGGATGCCCGGATTACAAAGGCTTCTTTGGAAGTGCTTCGGTTCTGTTCGAACCCGGAAAGACTTGTATGGTTGTATGTCTGACATTACACTTTGAGACATAAAGATGATTTCTTTCAAATATATTTCTATTGGTGGCAGAGAATTTATTCTCTTAGCTTAACACCCTTCCCTAAGATGTACGAGCTCAGAGGTTATGTAGTTGATGGTTATTAGTGATATACTCCCAATTTGGTAGTGTGGCATGCCGAGTGTTGCTGTGCGTTGTTGATTATTTGTTGATCGAAGCATGACTTTTGTGAAAAGCATAGCTTTGTGGATGAGACTTCGTCGAACCTCACAACCCGGTTATGGTCGAAACAGGAATCATTGCAGCAAGGTTATTTGGCGGTAGTGCCCCATAAGGGTATGTCCATTTTCTTCTGGATAAGAAGTGGTATCATGGTATGGAGCCCATATACTTAACTTATGTGGTTGTTGCAAACTTATTGCTTTGTGGTTGTTGGTTGAGAGGCGCCTTGGATAAAGGTTGGTAACGACCAGGAGATGTCATACTCGTGTCAGTAGTTACCTAGTTACAGAGGGAACCGGCCTTGTGTTGGCAGAGATTCGGTTAGGTTCTCGGGGACGTCCCTCGAGAGGCGTTCCATTCGATGTTGGAAGTTCCTTTTCCTGACCATTTGTTGGAAATCCAATCATTCAATACTAGCCCTTTACGGTTTTAGTTGTATAACCTGCCATTTACTTATGGTGGTCACCACTATTTAGATGGTAGCTATAGTAGGCATAGTACAAAATGTCTATGCTAGATAAGATTAATATTATACTTTCGAAAATGTTTTCTACACTATGCACCAATAATAATATCAAAGAGTTTTCCCGTATCAAGCATGTTTGACTATCATAAGAAGAAATCTCCTTCAAATGTGCGATTGCATTATGTGTGCGGTGGGAGGTCTTACAGTAGTTTCATTTCCAAAAGCATATCGGTTTTTCTTTTATAAACTGTTTTTGTACAAACAACTGTTTTTGTTTACTCATACCAGTCCCATGACTGACCCAGAGTTTATTTTTCCCTTCCTAAACTCTAGATGCCTATAATTTCCACACGGGCAGCCTAGAAGCAGGTTATCTGTGTCTTGGAGCTAGCTTGGTCTGTAGAAGTCTTTTGGTAGCTGCTGGATTTTGGAAGCTTTTGGTCTTGGAAATCATTTGAAGTGCTTGGAGTTTTTGAAGGCCTTATCGAAGTTGAAGTATGTTGGAAACTATATGAAACTCTTTTGTTCCGCTGTGGAGTTGTCGTTTTATTGTTGTATCATATGTGTAGCACTCTGATGTTGGTGATCGTTGTTGTAATGAATATTGTATCAATGTTGTATCTGTGTTATGATCAATTATATTCATTTTGTTTCCGCTGTTTATATTCATCTAATGTTGTTATAAGCCCCATCCGAACTGGAGTTCAACGTTTGAATCTCCGGTAGTCGAATACAAGTGAGGTATTTGATGTCGATTTTTGAACGTTGGATTTCGAGTCGTGACAATGCATATCTATATGCTTTCATATATGTATATATGTATTTTCTATACACTATTTTACCATAAACACTTTTATATATACGTAGATATGCATGCATATGCAATATACATTTTTATTTTACCTATCTACGTTTATATGTAATTACATACACCTATTCACATAAATTTTGAAGTTTGCCACCATGAAGCTTATACATTCATGTACATACTTATTTACATATACAATATATACATATATACTTATTCACTATTTTACAAAACTAATTTTTATATACATGTACTTATGTATATTTTATCATCATATATATGTATATATGCACACCTTATTCCTTATTTACATATTTGTTACTTCATATGGACATACAAATACATATATATATTTTATATATATTTAAACATCATAAAACTTGTATATTTTATATATATATACACACATATATATAGAGATTACATACACACTAACCTAGATGGTGGAGTTTATATACATATATAGCTTATTATATCTAGAATTCATATTTTAAAATTTGTATAGTTTTTTATCAATATATAGGTTTAGATATTTTAAACGTCAGAAAATTTATTTATTCGACTGATAAGAATTAATATTCCAATAATTTAAAATCAGTTAATTACCTTAACAACAGGTGTCAAAAATCTTGGTCGTTACAGTAAGGTTGGAAAACATTGAGTTAACTCACCATTTGATCGTAATGAAGTTGTATAATATTGCTTGTGTAATGCTATTGTTTGTTGTTTAAAACTTTAAATGGTTTAAAATGACATTTAAACTTTAAATGCTATTGTTTATTATTTAAAACTTTTAATGGTTTAAAATGACATTTAAACAAAGTATTTTTCTAGAATATTTTTAGTAGTGTTTAATAACATATATTAGAGTATTTGAAAAGTAGATATAAGTTATATATAATTTTAATAACTAATTATGAATTATTGAAGCACGGGGGCTTAATAAATGTAAACATGCTTTTTGGATGTTTTTAAGAAATGGTTTTAAGTAATTTTTTTAACATATATTTAAAACATATTTATAATTATCTAAAAATATTTTTATTTATATATAGTTTTAGAAAATTAGTTAAATTTTTATTAAATTATTAAAAGGTTTATGTAACATTTTGTCATTTAAATTGTATTAGGGTTTTATTAAGTACATTAGCTTGATAAATAAATTAGTGTGTGTGTGTGTGTATGAATATCATTTTAAAAAAGGTTTTCAATTATATTCAAATAATTTAAAGAGGGGATTAGGATTCGCTCCTGTGACTTAATCATGCTTTGTGTTTTTACTTGTGTGTGGAAAGTAATTAATCATATACTTGCACTAAATGCTAAAAAAGTAGTCTTATTTTATCTTTAAGAGTTAATAATGATGTTTGAATAGGATTTGGAAGCAACAGTGCTCTAACCTACCGGCTTCACTCTTGACCGAGGGAGAGAGTAAGTTGAGATTGTTGGAAACGTGATAAGGATACGAGATTTGATTTCTATATGCTATAATAATATTCACAAATCTCTAAGTATTGAAAGGAGTAGAAACGAATAGTGAAATGGCAATATACGTATATATATGTATGTATGTATGTATGTATGTATGTATATGTGTGTGTGTATATATCTTTTGTAAAGGTATTTTTTTATACATACAAGTATATACAAAGAATTTTTAATTAATTAAAGAATTAGTTAAATAAAAAGAGGATTAGAAGTCGCTTATGTAACTAAATCATGCTTTGGGTGACTTAATTGCGCTTTGTGTGTTTACTTGTTTATGGAAAGTACTTAAGCCTATACTTAGCATTAAAAGTCGATAAAGTAGACATGTTCTATCTATGAGAGTTACCAATGATGTTCAAGTAGGTTTTAGAAGTAAACAATGCACTAACCTACTTGCTTCGATCTTGACCGAGGGATAATGTAAGTTGAGAAGGTCGGAAACATGACAAGCATACGAGACTTGGTTTACATATGCGAACATTTCTATTTCATACTTGATAGTAAATTAGTCGACTATCAAGTTGGACCATATTAACTTGGGAAGCATGTGAAAGCATCACGTATTATATGGTTTGAGATCCTTAGGGGAGAACTCATTCATATGAATAGTCTCGTACTTTAAGAATGCATATATATGAGATCCCCTAAGGAGGGCTCCTTTATATCATTCATTTCTTCTTAAAGAATCGAAATTAAGGTAACCGAGAATTCATCATTTAGTTTTAAAGAGTTTGGGATCAAATAAGTGTATACTTACCGAAAACCACTTCAAAACTGATATGCAAGTTTTATGTTTTAAAGCGATTATTGAGTGAAATGTTACAGAGTTGAACTGTCTATCCTAAGGTTAAGCCCAAGGAAGAGGTCACTGTTAACATTTCAAATGATGCTAGTGAGGGTACTATCTATCTTGTGGTTGAGCCTATGAGAGAGCGTGGAGTTAGCATTCATTGGACGACTGATGTTGGAATCCATGGAGAGATTTAAGATCTATTCGAGTGGTGAAGACTCGTGTGTTGAGATGCTGAATGTGACTTCACCATCGAAAAATGATAGAAGATAGAGTTGGTTGCACAGCTAGGGGTTTAGTTAACTCAAAAGGGAATATCAACTCCATATCTAGAGATGCTTATCGATGTTACTAGCGGGAGTTAATGATGTTCGGAATCACATGTTCAAGCATGGGCCGATTATGTTTGGCTTATGATATATTTTATCTAGATATATACAACGCTCGGAAGGTAGTTTTTGATCCTTGTCAGGAGATCTCCATGGAAATCCATATACAAATGTACCTTAGTGGTTTCAGTTGTACTTTTAATATTGTTTTGTCATGAGACGCAAGCAGTATAGTTACTTTTATGATTTATATTCTACACCCTAGACATTATAATATCACTTTATTTACATATTAAATGCTTTTGGTTCTTCTAGGGGGAAAACTGTTACGGTGATTCACATGATCTCAAAAGATACTGTTATGAGGTACATCATATTTCTTGAGTTTCACACATCAGGCTTATATCTGACTTGTGGTTTTATCTCTCCTTTAATTCCCCAAGTGCTCTTTCGAGCGGCCTGAGAAAGGTGAGTTTTAGTTGGATATTCTTTGGAGCTTTAGGAGAACTTTAGGAGACGAGATGGATATCAGTATTTGTGAGGACATGCTGTTATAATTATCCAGGCTGATGATAGTACTTCGGGTTATAACTCTGAAATGATATGTATCTTAGAGTGACACTTTGTACTATTTTTTCAGTATTATGTCTTATCATTATGCTATGAGATTTTGATGTTGTGTTTTTTTTGTTTTTTTCCTAACAATCCGTCTTTCTAGCACCAAGGTGCTTGGCATGTGAATACCATGGATGTACTAGTGTTAACATTTAGGGGTCGAAAAGGCATTGTTTATAGAGTTAAAAACATTAGAAAGATAAAATGTTACATTTATATACGATTAGATATGGATTAAATATTCATATCCATGTATTGTTTGTAGAGTGAAAACTCGTAGAAAACAACACACCGTCTTGGGCAAACAAACATGTAAGTGACTAGGTTATGAACTTATTTAGTAGTTGTATAAATAGGAACTTGCATGACTCAATATGCAAAAATATATTTATTGGTAAGTATATTTTATATTTCTACTTGTCAATATTAATTTAGTTCATTTGTATATTTTATTTGATAAACATTTTATCAATTATAGTAATTGCACAAAATTATAATTGTAGGTTATTATAACATTATATATAAAATATTCTTATATTATTAGAAAGGTTAAATGTTACTATTTCATTATTTCTAATAAGGCCCATATTAGTCATTTATCTTTCTCAAAACCCTAAGATGAAACACAATATCTTTCAACTTCACTAATGGGTGTTAAAATGGTCTATTTGGAATTCCGACCTTGAGTTTGCTCAAAAAGTCATAGCCCCACAATCGATGGATAACTCCTTATTGAGCGTATCATATATAAATCCTAACTAATGTTCTTGTCTAAATATTATTTCGAACTTGAGTTTGCTTGACCAATTAAAAGACATTATTAACTTGAACCTACCATTCGTTTCATGATAGCCTAAGTATAGTATATGTGCCTTAAGTTTGCTCAACAAATACATATAGTTATCTTACCTCATTTAATTAATATTAATAATACTATACGTAAAATCTCTAGCTTGAGCTTCCCTAACAACCAGAGAGTATGCGAGTAATTTATTAATATATAAATGGTAGAGGACATCACGTAGATTAAAAATTCATAATATTTAATATTTAATTGAGTGATATCAACTTCCATAATAACGTGTTTCTTATGAAATACCCTCGTGATTCATGTGTTGGACACATCAAAAATCAGGGTATACGTATTATACGTATGTATTTATTCCTTAAGTCTATTTAGGTTGCTTATTATTTTACCTTTTTATAAATTCGGATGATGTAAGTTGAATTATTCTATACTTTTATAATTTAGTTAGCTTATATAATAGTCTTATGTACATTATATTAATTAAATCTTGTTTAATTAATTTAATCAATTAAGATTTCAATTGAATATGTATACCATGACATTTGTGGTTATACACACACAGATATATATATATACATGTATATATATATATATATATATATATATTACAATTTGTTACATAACTTTCAATTAACTTATTTAATTAGAAAATTTAAGTAAATATTAATTTTGAAAACTGTTTATGTATATACATATATCCTTACATCATCTTAAACAATTCACGTTAATGTAACATATATATATATATATATATATATATATATATATATATTGTACATGTGTATACTTTAATTAATCAACTGTTTAATTAATTTAAATTAATTTATTAAACTTATAAATAAGTATTAAAATTTTCAAAATATGTCTATTATATTTTCCAAGCACTCTTGAAAACTATATTATAACATTTATAATATACATTATTTTCAAACACAACTTTGAAAATCATATTATAACGTATATAATGTAATTCTTATTTTAAATTTGAAATATTATTTTGAATTCAAAACTATTTTGAAAATTAGCCCAGACCTCATTCAAATTAGGTTTTTCCTATCAGGGGCAACCTTTGGGCTTACTGTGCTTTTTTAGCAAGATCCAGCCAGTAGTGAGGGAGGGCGATATACTTGATTACCATATCAAAGCCTCGACGCTACTTTTCTATACTATGGCGATCTGACTTCCTAACACCAGAAAGTCACATCACTAATGAAGAAAGAAAGGGATAGAAGAAGAAACACAACAACATCAGAGAACTCACGGCGGAACGAATGAAATATAATATATCACATAAAATATTGCATAGTATCATATTACAATCAGAGTACACAACTTATTCAACACATATTAGACAATTATAAACATCTATCTAACTATACAACTCAAATACACAAGATACAGATACCATACAAACACAGCGGAACCATAATATATCTACACGTGGAAGCCTCCTGCTCCATATCTCCTCCAGAATTCGTCAAGCAAACCTGAATCAGTCGACTACTCATACATAATATGAGTATCCAAGAGTTTAATAAAATAGCAAATAAACACTCGGGTCAGACAGGGGTCTGGTGTGAGTAAACGGGTTAAATTGCTTAACTTTAGAAAAACCTTTGAAAAGAAAAGGTATCACGTAAGACTTCCCACACATAAACATGGAAAAGTTTTTAGCTTACGCTAACTAAAACATTTGATAGGAAATCCAGTGATATTATAATAGTGTCTAGGGTTTTCAAAATAAAATACAGAAATAGCTGGAATTCTTACATCTCACGTTCCAACATAGTTGGGCACAATCAAAAACCGTACAGGCACTTATTGGATTTTGGATTCCATCAATAGCAGGGCTACCGGGGTACCTCTCGTCACAGTACGTGGCCTTGGTCACAGTACCGAGGATTACGCCCAATCCCCTGCATCACAAAGCCGGAACCATTCCTTACTGAACAGTCTCGAGTAAGATCACCCCGTGGTTGGCGCGACCAACCACCCACTAAGCCAAAATAAAGGGACATCTAAACAGGAATGACCTCAACCTGAAATGGGTGCTACCCACCTAGCCTTGCTGCACCTCCCCTGTTTTAGCCATTCCTGGGTTGATGAGGCTTGAGGCTGTGATTACCTTTATAGGAAACATCTATCTTAGAATGCTCATCGTCCACCTGACGATGCTCTGAAAGCATTCAATCCATACAAGTTCGTTCCGGGTTCGAACGAAAACAAAGGCACTGTCTCGTTGCACTCATTTTGGAATCACCCTCAGAGTCATCGACCATAGCCCTTGCACTCTAAATCACCATCTCGAACCTATAAGTACTATTTCCGTCAAACTCATCACGGAATCACGCCAGAGTTATACTGACGAATAGTTCTTACACCTCGAGTCTTCACTACGCTTCACTTGGATTCACGACCTAACGTTTAATTTGGAATCGTTGTGGTTTTCGGATATCCAAATATGGAAACCCGATCCCGGTCTGACCGAAACCAAACGCCATTTTAATGTCCAAGTTGTTTAAGGGTTTAAACGTTTAAACTTATATTCAGGATGATATAAAAGATAGATGAATCACATTATCACAATAGATAATTCATATCAAACATTCATCTCACAAACAGCATATCACATACCAGAGATATCCAAATCATCCAACATCATTCAACATCCAATATCAATCAACCATCCATAAACAGAATTGATTAACTCTTAATCAATTGGATTACCTTAAACCTTCTTCATTAATTTATTCCAAACAAATAAATTAATCGTCTCTTAGTGATCTTCCTTAATTAATCTCCCTTGATTAATCATCTTTAATTACATTCAAGTAATTATCCTTAACCATATTCAGTAATTAATCCTTTAATTACTATCATTAATTACAATAATTAATAATCCTTCATTTACTTCCATTAATTAATTAATTATGATTAACCGCATTAAACCTCAATTAATTACAATTAATTAATCACACTTTAATTAATTACTTTTATTAATCAACCTTGATTAATAAACCAATGATCCTTATTTTGTAATTAATCATCTTATTAATCATAAACAATAATTAACAATTTGTAATTAATTATCTTAATTAGTTAACTTCTTAATTAATTATATTAATCTTTGATTAATTAATCTAATTAATTAATCTTTAATTACTTCATTAAGTAATTAATAATCAATTAAATTAATAAATAAATCCTTAATTAATTATTTTATTAATAAATTACAATTTTAATTAATTACACCTAGTAATTAATCTTAAAATTAATCACATTCATTAATTAATTAATCACATTAATTAATTAACTAAAATAATTAAGTAATTAACCCTTAATTACTTACATAAGTAATTATCTTCTATTACTTCCATTAATAAATCTTAATTGCTCTCTTAATTAATTACTTAACAAGTAATTAATTCCATAATTAAAATAATCCATAAATTCTTTAATTAATTAATTACTCCATAATTAATTAACTTCAAAATCAATTATATTAATCAATCCCTTAATTAATAACATCAAGTGATTATCCATTAATCACTTCAATTAATTACTCCCATGAGTAATTTCCATTAATTACTTCCATAAGTAATTTCCATTCTTAATTACATTCAATAACTAACCATTAATTACTTCATTAAGTAATTACACTTAATTAATTCATAATTAAGTGATTATTTAAAATTAAATATACAATTGACTAATTATTTAAAATTAATTAAATAATTAATTAACACCTTATATTTAAAAATCCTTAATAATTTAAGAAAACGTTAATCTTAATTAAAATCTTTACTTATTAACAAATCATATTTAATTAAGTATTCTTAAGTTAATTATCCAATTTAACCTTATCTATCTTCATAAATAAACTATTAGAAATTAATCAAATTTTAATAACTTTAAAAACAAATTATCTTATTTGGATTACAAAATTATATCAATAACCTTATTTGAATAAAAGGCATTAAGAAATCAAGTTTAAAATTTAAAACACTTTAAATTATCTAAAATAAACTCATTTATTTTCAATATAAATTGAAAACTTAGTTTTAAAAACATTACTTTAATATTTAACTTAAAACGTTGATTTAATATTTAAATTAAAAACACCTCTTTTTAAATTAGAATTCAAAATTTAATTAAGATAAATACTTTCAAAATCCAAACATCTTAAACAATTTAAGTTAAAATAAATTCAATTAATACTTTTTAAAGTATGACTAATTTTATTTCAAAACAACAAGTTTTTAACTTTGCAAATCTATTTCCTTTTATAAAAACTTAAACTTGATTTCTATTTACAATAGTTTGATTCATTTCTAAAAACTGCACCATGGTTTATTACCAAAGAAAACTCAAGTTGGAACCATATTCATCCCAAGCCTGACCAACGAACCCAACCCCTTTGAGTCAATTCAAGAAAAACACGAGCTCTGCTTGAAGCAAACATCATCTTCCCAAAACAAAAATTCCACCTGCACAATAACTTCGAGCCAATACACTGAAAACGCGTGAGCTATCCCGAGTTCAACTCGTCTTCTCCAAAACACAAAAACTCCACCTGTTCCCAATCGTGCACGCTGCACATGCACAACTGTGCCAATCAACGACGATCACCGCCGAAAACCTCCTCAAGTCCACGGCAACTTCACCGACCCCCTTGACCTTTCTGATCGATGAAACTTCCTTCAAATCAAAATTTGATCACCTCAACCCAACAACAACCAAAGTACGATCGGAAGAACCACCTCCAGCCGCCACAATCGATCACCGGCTCACATGCCCATCACTCAAAAACTACGCCACTACCATCGGCTACGTTTTCCCCCAATCACGATTTGGTCTGATGCATCACCATCGCCGCATTTGCCCCGAATATCTAGCCCATTTCAACAGCCGACGAAACCCTACTCCAAACAAATCTGATCACCACGCTGCACTAAAATTCATGCGACCATTTTTCCATTGATCACCGTTCAACCCTCCTCCTCCAGTCCAAAACCCATGGCCAATCACCCCTTCATTCGCCGGAATTTGGAGAAAGTACCAATTTCGATTACCATAGGAAATCACAATGAATACAGACCTAAAAATTATGGTTTTAACTCCTAAATTCATTATTTTCTGTCATGAATACAATCATGCAATCCAAATCTAAAATTAAATAGGTTGATTTTTAACAATATAAATATTTCACTGTTATTTCAAATTTTAACGTTTATTTGCTAAACTATAATTCCAAAATTTATCTTATACTTGATATTATACTACAACAAATATCTTTAATTCAGAAATCAGGTAAGTATAAGTTTAATTTGGAGATAAGAATTCTTTAAAAAAACAACATGAGCCTCGAGTATATAACAGAGAAGCAGATGTACTGATGATTTCACAAATTCAACTTTAAATAAACATGCATTCACATCATCGAACATATAAACATATTAAATCTATGTTACTGCAACATTTATCACTGATATCAATATAACCTCAGATTTTAAAACTGTTTTTAAAATAAAATTTACTCACCTTTTAAATTTTGCAGAGCACAGCAGTTTTAATTTCCAGGCTTTGAACATTTAAATCTAGAAAAACTTTGATTGCATGCTGTTGAAAATCTTACTGCATGCCTCCAATTTGATGATTTAAAAGTGCTGAAATGGATCTTGAAGCTGCTGAGTTGATCACAGTTCCATTTGAATTGCAAAAGGTTTGAATTTGCAGGTTTTTAATTTGCAGTTTTTAAACTCAGATTTGATCTTGGTTTTCATTATCAGGTTTTGAAATAATTTCTAATTTGCTCTTTAATTTATGAAAGAATAAAGAAAAAGAATTTGAGATGGAGAAAGAAAGTTTGGAAAATGAAAGAGAAAACAAATTTTCTCTTATATGTTTAAATTCAAATAAATGAAAATGAAGGCCACATGTCTTTAAATTGAACAAATGTCATTCAATGTGCTTAATTTCTTTACAAATGTTATTAAGATAACTTAAGATGACAACACATGTTTTTAGGCATTTTTATAAATTTTCATTTAATTTAAAATGTTAATAAACTTACTTATTTAAGTTACTAAATTAATTAAATACTTATGTATGCATATATAAATTTGCTTTCTAAAGAAAATATTCTAAAACTAATCATAATACAAATAAATTTCTTATACATGCATTTTTAAAATCTAAAACATTTATTTATATATAATTATAACCATTTAAATTTAAGCATTTTAAAAAGAAAACAAAATAAAACTTTGTTTGAATCTTATTTAAACTATCATATTAAAAATAAACAATTATCTTATATTTTTAAAACAATTGAATTAAACTTAAATTTACTTTTGAAAAACATTAAGTTTTAAAACAAAGCTTTAATTTACAATTCATACATATATAAATTATCAATAGATTAAATTAAATTTCAAACAACATCAAATTATAATATATACTTACATATATATTACAATTTGAAAATTCATCTTTATTCAAAACAAAAGATATTCTATTCACAATATACATCAAATATATATATTATAAATAGAATAAAATTTTATTAGCTTTGAAAAATAATCTTATCAATTTTAAATTGTTAAAAAGGTATTGATCACAATTACCAGATTAAAAATTTATTAAACTTAAAATATTAAATTTACCAATTTAAATTAAAATTATAAAGAAAAATTATCAAATCTATTAAATTATTAATACAGATTATTAAATTGATATTGGCTAAAATTCCGGGTCGTCGCATTCCTTCCCTCTTAAAAGAATTTCGTCCCCGAAATTTAAAAGCAAAGGTAATTTAATAACCCAACAAAGGCTTCAATTTTCAAACAGCAAAGCATACCTATCATCCAGTAACTAACAACCATAGCAATCAATCAAACAAACATACCTATCCAATTATCCTGACACAAATCAGAATAAATCTTACTAACACTATCTAGAGTTTTCCAAGTATAAATCACTGGGAGACTCGCTCTACAGAAGCTAACAAACTACACCACAAAAATCCAGAGCTCCTCATCTCTAGATCCACCAATCTGAACAGAACATCAGACTATACTCAAGTCTAGCACAACTTCCAAATCCAACTGAACTACAGATTCAACAACCAATGATGAATCATACACGTACTCCCTCAGAGATACGTGAAATACAATGAATTCCAGCTATCCAAACTGGCAATTCAATCTTATACAATTACAGCTCTCTTAACCAGAGAAATCTGAACAACAATGAAGTCTCCAACTTCGAATTCCAAACTCCTTATCTCATATCTGTATAACTCAACAGACAATCCTGGGCTGCCAATCTCTTCCTGATCAGCTCAACCTATGCTGATACTTTTAGAAACAACTAGACCAAAACAAACAGTTTGTGGATCCTATCCAACAGAAAAGTCTTCCGCAATCCGTTGAAATCCAGAACTCAAGCTCTACTTCCCAAGCAATAGCAAACTAAACTTGCTTCCTTCCTCGTACAGCTGCTACCTCGCTTCCGCTGCACAACTCTGATTCTGAAATAAATGAAAATACTGTTGATGAACACGAGTACAAACTTATCCAATATATTAGGGAAACTTTGTTCATCAAATCCATAAAACCTTAGTGACTCATCTGACTCGATCACATTACCTTACAGCTGAAATCCAACTCAAAAAAACTAGATCATACCAATCCAAATTCCAAAAAATTTCCGAGCTGCTACACCAACTCTTCAAGAAAACATCACCATCTGCCGGACTGCTGAAGAAGAACCACAAAGATTCCTAAACCATCGGAGAAATGTGAAAGTGCGGTGTGTATACGAATGCACGTGCTAGTATAGTACACACGGATCGTGTAATATGGACTATAATATAAATGCGGAAATAGATGATAATAGCATAGTAAATAAAAATAGAAAAATCACACCAGAGATTTTTATACTGGTTCGGAGCACCGTCCTACGTCCAGTCCCAGACTTCTATCTGGATTTTCACTATTAACTACCTCGCTTCACCCGGAGGAACAGGTTTACAACACCCGAGCAAACGAACGGGATTTCACGCCTCTAATACACCGAGGACTTCAACACTTGCCTCTTACAACACAGAGGACTTCAACAAAAGAACAAATACAATTGTTGTTGACAACTTGTGCTCTTGAAAACACGGATTTGTCACTAGTAGTACACCCTTCCTATAATCTTATCCTCAAAGTATGCGAATGATGTTTTGAAAAGATTAAGGAAAGTATATTACTTATTGAATCAAAAGATATAAAATAGTTTCAATGATTCAATAAATAATTGAGAGCTTTTAGAATGCAGGAGTATGTAGAAAGTAAGATCAGAGATTAGAGTAAAAAGCATATACAATCATGTTGTTTTAATCAACGATTTAGATGAGTTTATATAGAGAAGAATGGTTGTAACTCTTTGTGAGCAGTTGCCATTAAGAGATATGATCTTTGATGAAAGGTAAGAGATGCAACCTTTGGAGAAAAGAAGTGTCTTTTGGAAAAATTGCTTTCTGTTTAAAAATGGTCGATAGGTTAAAAAGTGACCAGTAGACAGGAATTCAAATATATATACGTTATGTACATGTGTGCACGTTCAGTGTGCAAATTATGCAAGAACGGTCGACTGCATATATTATGACCGGTCGACCGGTCCCTGTAAAGTTGCACACTGAATGTGCAACAACAATTTAGTCGTATATATATTGATTTCCTTGAAATGCATGATTATTTGAGGATAGATTTTAACAAGTTTATCACTATTATAATATCAAATAATGAACCTACAATCTAGAGTACCATATGTAGCTCTTTATAGCCATAATGACCTTGTTTTGTCGATCGCCTTTATTTATTTGTCAGAAATCAAAACCTTCATAAAACTTGTGACTCAACATTCTTCCCCTTTTTGATTGATGACAATATATATCTGCAAATCTGAATCTTCCCCTGAGTATGTGATCTCTCTCTTTGAATTCTTATATATGTACGTTCCTGCAAACAATTGTTAGCCCTTTCTCCCCCTTTGTCATCGACAAAAAGGAGTAACAGATACTAGAATAGTAGAGAAGTGTAATTAATATGATATGCATAGAAAAATAAAACATTAACACATCCAAAACATAACAGAGTATAATACAGACCATAATGTCAAACGAAAAATAAGAATAACGACACTATTTAGTACAAGTGTCGATGAATGTTTTTAAAGTGCTAAACCAAAATAGAATCTAAGATGAAGCAGATCGTATCTCCTCTTCATCATAATCGTCGTCGTCATCATCATCATCTTCTTCTTCTTCCTCATCATTGTTCCCTCTAGATGATTCTCCATGTCCATGACCACTCATACCAGTAGACTCGTCAGATGATGTCCAGGTGAAAACAGGAGCAGCAGGACGTTTTCCTGGGTCTTGTGCTTGAACAGAGGTGGATGTGGAACATGATATAGCATCCCATAGCATACCAAAGAATGACTTGACCTTATTGAAGCGCTTATCAATTTTAGAGTCCATGCGCTTGAGACGTGATTCAAGCAAAAATTGGTTACGCGCAATAGTTTCAAGTGATTCTTTTGTGGATGATTTTGATTTAATAGTTTTACTTCATCGGAACGAGGACGAGAGGAAGTTGCTTTTTGTTTTCTTGGTCCTCTTTGTTGCCATTCTTCAAAAGGCATAATCTCAAGATAAGGTGGAGGAAGCTTCATTCGTTTGATGGTTATGGAATCAATGCATTTTGGTTTTGAGGTTGCAGAATCAGGAGGCTTTACCCCACAAGCTAATAAAAGTCGCATGATATATTCATTGTAGAAGAAATGAGGTCGTGTAGAGTTATTTACCTTGAGAATTTCATCAAAAAGCATGTGTACCCAATTGATTTGGATTTCACCATAAATAGCATAGAGAGATTTGAAGTTTTCTTTATATACAGCATCATAATTTCCAAGTCTAGGAAAAAGAGAATGCATCAAAACACGATGAAGTAGTCTGGCTGTGGGTCGAAGTCGATTTTGTGCCATCACTATTGTCTTCTATGAACTGATGACTGGTACTATTGCGAGTGAAGACTTCGCAGAAAGTAGATGAAAACTCATCGCCTCGATTTGGTATACCAAGTATAGAGGCAATTCTAGCATGAGTAAGAAAAATTTGCTTGCCACAGACGACAGACTAGATGACTCCGTTTGGATTATCAGGTTGATACTCGTCGAGGTTCATGTTGGCGTAAAACAATTTGATCATCAAATGATTTATCTCCACATTATTTTCTGAAAAATCTATCAATGGAGTAATGTTGGAATTATTGGCTAACCTCCGAACTCCATAAGCCGTGAAATCATCAAATTTGATGAAAGAGCCTGGATGAAACTTGTAATTTGTCATCAGATTCCATCTTGTTACAGCAATTGGACTTTCAAGCCACTTTTTGGCGGAGATGCTCAGAGATGAAGTTTCAGAGGATGTTCCTTTCTTGGATTTCTTTTGAGGAGGAGCCATTGTTGGAAGATTTGAGATTTGGGAATTGAAAATAGGAAACTAGGGTTTGTGATTTTGGGAAAAAATAACAGCTTGAGTCAAAAGAGAAGGAGGGTAGAAAGAAAATGACGCATAGATATATATATAAAAACTGAAAATACGTCAACCGGTCGACCAATGAAATATGGCCGGTCGACCGTTTTCAACCAGGGAGCAAACGGTCAACCGGCTATAAATGGGGCGGTCGACCGGTTTTGCATGCTGAGTAATAACATTTTATTTTGCAAGTTTTTATAATATATCAACCTATATATATTATATTTCATTCTTAATACAAAATATAACCGTTATTACACAAGTGATAGATAAAGATATAATAACTATATATAAATCTAATGAGAAGTGGAAGGTTCGTCATTAGAATTATCGTTGTTTCCTTCAATACGATTTGACCATGGACTCCAGTGTTTCTGAGCACCTACATTCTTCTCATAGTTCCGATCCCAAGAGTTAGGACTTTTAGATGTTGATGGCCTAGATGGCATTGGTTCATGCACGTCATGCTTGTTGGAACTGCAGAAAAATGTTGCCAACTTTTCTAAAACGGATAATCGTGCCGATGTCCGTTGTTGCTCATGATAAAGTTGACTTTGCCCATAATGGAGCTGTCTCTGAAAATCTATTTGATGTTTCTGATAGTGGTGAATCTCATCGATTTGTGCTTTGGTACGAGGAGAACAAAACAGTGTCCTCTTCACTCGTTTTGAATTTGGAGTATTATCAGAAATACAAGAGCATTGATGATGACAACTTGGTTTTTGTTTTGGTGTTGTAGGAGAATAATATTCCTCCGACTCAGAACTCGTAATAGAAATGTGTGATTCTTGAGCACATTTATCACAAATGTGAGCCATAGGGAATGTTGTATAGAATATTATGGTTAGATAAGAAAAGATGAACAAAATATGAAATTTTTGCAAGCTTATATACAAGTTTCTTATGTATAAACCTATGGATGTGAGTTAATAGAAAATTTTGACCAAGAAAACATAAGCAGAGACTTTATGTTAACTCTAAAAATAGCTCTCCTTCTAAAACTGAAATTATAAAATAAGAAAGGAAAGGACGATTATTAAAAGAAAAGAATGAAAAATGAGTAAAGAGAATTAACCATTAAATCAAGCAGTGGCTTATATTTAAAGTTAAAAATAGTTTATGCAAAAGTTATGGTTAAAGAATAACTAAAAGAGAAGACGTTCTTTAGAAATTACTTAGTCAAGATTTTTTCTTGAAATTAAACCAAGCTCTCTTCGTAATCTAATAAAATTAGATTCGAGCAGAGGCTTAGTAAAAATGTCCGCTAATTGATTGTCAGTATGGACATATTCAAGACATATATTTCTTTTGTCAATATTATCTCGAAGGAAATGATGACGGATATCAATGTGTTTGGTTCTAGAGTGATTTAATGGATTTTTAGAGAGATTTATAGCACTAGTGTTATCACAGTATATAATAGAATTTGATAAATGAATATCAAAATCTTGAAGTGTTTGTTGCATATATAGTACTTGAGTACAAGCGAGAGCTGCTGATATATATTCAGCTTCACATGTTGATAGTGAAACACAATTCTGTTTCTTACTAAACCAGGAGACAAGTGATTTTCCAATAAAATGGCACGTACCACTTGTACTTTTTCTATCCGTTCGTGAGCCACCGAAATCAGCATCACTATATGATACTAATTCAAATGGTAATTCTTTTGGATAAAAAAGACCGAAATCTTTGGTATTATTAAGATAACGAATTATACGTTTCACTGCTCGTAGATGTGATTCCTTTGGATCGGCTTGAAAACGAGCACATAAACAAACACTCATTATTATATCTGGACGACTAGCTGTAAGATAAAGAAGAGAACCAATCATGCTTCGATATAATTTCTGGTCAACATTCTTACCACTTTCATCTTTTTCAAGATGTGTAGTTGTACTCATAGGAGTTGGTTTACCAGATGTATTTTCTAATCTGAAGCGTTTGATAAGGTTTTCACAGTATTTTTCTTGATTGATAAAAATACCGTTTGAAAGTTTCTTTATTTGAAGTCCAAGAAAATAAGATAGTTCTCCCATATGAGACATTTCGAATTCTTTGGTCATAATACTTGTAAATTCCTTGCAGAGTTTATCGTTTGTTGAACCAAAGATGATATCGTCTACATATATCTGGATAACTAGAATATCTTTTCGAGAATGTTTAATAAACAAAGTTTGATCGACTTTGCCTATTTGAAATCCTGAGTTAATAAGATAGCTACGTAGTTGTTCATACCAAGCACGAGGTGCTTGTTTTAAACCATACAGAGCTTTCTTAAGTTTGAACACATGGTCAGGATATTTTTCATGTACGAACAAAGGAGGTTGTTCGACATAGACATTCTCTTTGATAAATCCATTGAGAAAAGCACTTTTGACATCCATCTGATAAAGTTTGAAATTATGGTGACAAGCAAAAGATAATAGGATTCTAATAGCTTCTAGACGAGCAACTGGTGCAAAAGTTTCTTCATAATCGATACCTTCTTCCTGATTATATCCTTGTGCTACTAATCTTGCTTTATTTTTGGTGATATTTCCTTGTTCGTCGGCCTTATTTTTATAGACCCATTTAGTACCAATAACTGACTGATCAGTTGGTCTTGGAACAAGTTCCCAAACGTCATTGCGCTCAAACTGATTTAGTTCTTCCTGCATGGCAATGATCCAGTAATCATCTGTAGCAGCTTCTTTTGGATTCTTAGGTTCGATATTTGAGAGAAAAGCGACATGACCCATTTGATTGAGTTGACTCCTTGTTCTGACATGTGATGTTATTTCACCGATTATATTTTGGGCCGGATGGTCTCTTAATATTCTTGGTGGTGATTGTAACTCACATATTTGAGGAATATTCTCAATAATTATTTCCGAGTCAGAATCAATATTTGTGATGATTGGATTGTCAGTGACTATTGATTCGTCATCATCTGATATAGTGTGAGGATACTGATAGATTTCATCAAAAGAGACATGAAGTGATTCTTCAATAGTTTTGGTTCGTTTATTAAATATCCGATAGGCCTTACTACGTTTTGAATAACCGACAAATATTCCTTCATCGGCTTTTGGATCGAATTTGCCAAGCTGGTCTTTCGTATTTAAAATAAAGCACTTGGAACCAAAAACTTTGAAGTATGAGATTTTAGGCTTCCTTTTGTTAAATAATTCATAAGGAGTATTCTTGGTAAGAGGTCTTATGGACACACGATTTAAAACATAACAGGCATTTGCGACAGCTTCCGCCCAAAAATGTTTTGGTAAGGTGGTTCCATTCAATAATGTTCTTGCACATTCTTGTAAAGTTCGGTTCTTCCGTTCTACAACTCCGTTCTGTTGTGGAGTTCTGGGAAACGAAAAATTATGATATATACCTTTCTTTGTGCAAAAATGTTCAAATTCATTATTTTCAAACTCTCCGCCATGATCACTTCTTATATTTTTAACTTTAATCCCTTTTGATTTTTGAATTCTTTTGACGAAAGATTTGAAATGATCGAAAGTGTCGCTTTTATTTTGTAAGAAAATTGTCCATGTATAACGAGAGAAATCATCAACAATTACAAGCACATATTGACTGTGATTTATTGATTGAACCCTAGTAGGTCCAAATAAATCCATGTGTAGTAACTCAAGTGGTTGTAATGTTGATATGACTTTCTTGGATTTAAAAGATGATTTGGTCATTTTTCCTAATTGACATGCATCACAAATGTTGTTAACTTTAAAACTCATTTTGGGTAGTCCTCTAACTAGATTGTTTTTGGCTAGCTTGTCAATAGTTCTGAAGTTTATATGACAGAAGCGTTTGTGCCATAGCCATGGATCATTGTCATTAGCCACAAGACACATATCTGAATTATGATTAATATTCATATTCAGAATATATATATTTCTGTCTCTATAACCTTCGAAAACCAAATTATGGTCTTTATCTAAAATACTACACTTATTATTCAAAAATGAAATTATAAAACCCTTGTCACATAACTAACTAATACTAAGCAAATTGTGTTTTAAATTTCTAACTAGCATGACATTAGTAATAAGAGGTAAGTTAGATGTATCGCAATTGCTCACATCGCCTTTGCCGATGATATAGCCTTTTGAATTGTCTCCAAAAGTGACGGAGCCACCATCTGAGTATGTAATATTTGTTAATAAGCTCTTGTCTCCCATCATGTGCTTTGAGCAACCACTGTCCAATATCCACTTTCCTCTTTTCTTAAGTGGGACCTGCAAAAAATAGAATTAAGTCCATGGTACCCACTTTTTATAGGGTCCTAAGAGTTAGGTCTTAGGAGTCCAAACCCATATGGGTCCGGTATCCCCTTTATATATATAATTATTATTAAAATGCACAGTATTCATGAATTGCTGAATGTATTTGTTCCTAATCAAATTGTTATTTGTTTTAGGAACCCATATTTCGATAGTCTTGACATTTTTCTTTTGAAATTTCACAACTGGTTTTGGTTTGGAATATAATAAACTAAGATTTTTCTTAGCTTCAGTTTTTTGTACTTTCTTCTTCCTTTTATTTCCAAGATGTTTCTTGGTTTCTTGTTTGTTATATCCCAATCCTTGTTTGTCTGAAATAGATTGTGAACTTTCAATGATTTTTGTCAAATTTTCTCGACCTTTGTTAAAGTTAGAAACATTTTGAGTAATGTCATCAAACTTTGTTTGTAAGCTAGCTTTTTCTAGGTCTAGAATTTTGACTTTTGCTTTAAGCTCATGATTTTCAGTAGTGAGAGCATTATTTTTCTCTTTTTGAGCTTCTATTTCTTGACTCAAAAGAGATATTTGAGAGTCAACATTAGATGATGATTCTTGAATATTTTCAAGTTCCTCTTCTAATATTTTCTTCTCATCTTTTAACATATCTCGTTCAAACTCTGCTCTACTTAAATCTGCTTTGACTACTTTTAATTGACGTTTTATGTCTTTATATTTGACTATCAATTCAGCATTAATATCAAGTAATTCATCAAATGTAGGAATTTGTACCTCATCTTCTGTTGCCATAAAACAAACATTAGCTTGTTCATTCTCTGAATCACTTTCACTTTCTGATGAAGACGACTCTGAATCATCCCATGTTACTGAGAAGGCTCGTTTCTTAGATTTGTCCTTCTTATATTTGAATTTGTCATTTTCTGACTTCTTCTTTTGTTTTGGACAATCCTTCTGCATGTGTCCCTTTTTGTGGCAGTTGAAACATTCTATAGCAGATGAAGATGGTTTATTTGATCCAGGTTTCCTTTTATTGTAACGACTGGCTTTTCGATATTTTAGGAATTTTTTGAATCCTTTCGCAATGAATGCCAAATCTTCGTCTTCAGAATCTGATTATTTTCATCTTTCTCAACATGAAATGCTACATTTTTCTTTTCTTCTTTCTGTTCTTTTCTAGCCTGCAAATTTGCTTCATAGGACATTAAATTTCCTATCAATTCATCTGGCTTCATGACGGAAAGGTCATTAGCTTCTTCAATTGCTAATACTTTTCCTTCCCATTCACTAGTCAGAGAATGTAGGACTGTTGAAACAACATCGAAATCAGAATACTTTTGTCCTAAGCCAATAAGTGCATGGTGAATAGTTTGAAACCGTGAATACATGTCATTGATTGTCTCATTTGGTTTCATTTTGAAATTTTGAAATTGACTTTTCAGCATGGCTATTTTGGCTTGTTTAACCTTGTTAGTACCTTCATGAGTGATTTTTAGTGTTTGCCAAATTTGATATGCAGTAGTGCAGATACTAACACGGTTATATTCATTTTGGTCTAATGCACAGAACAACATATTTATTGCTCTTGCATTTACGGCTGCTGCCGTTTTCTCAGCTACAGTCCATTCTGAATAATCAGTTGTTGGATTCACTATTTCTCTTTGAGTGGCATTCCAAGCATTATAGCTATTTGATTGCATAAAGAATGACATACGTGTTACCCAATAACTATAGTTAAGACCATTGAAAAATGGAGGTCTTTGTGTCGATTGACCCTCCGTGTAAGTGGTGTTTTGAGTGCTAGTACTTACGTTATTTGCCATATTACTATAATATATCAAATAACTGTGTTACGGTTATATGATGACCGAGCTCTGATACCAAATGAAAGTGCGGTGTGTATACGAATGCACGTGCTAGTATAGTACACACGGATCGTGTAATATGGACTATAATATAAATGCGGAAATAGATGATAATAGCATAGTAAATAAAAATAGAAAAATCACACCAGAGATTTTTATACTGGTTCGGAGCACCGTCCTACGTCCAGTCCCAGACTTCTATCTGGATTTTCACTATTAACTACCTCGCTTCACCCGGAGGAACAGGTTTACAACACCCGAGCAAACGAACGGGATTTCACGCCTCTAATACACTGAGGACTTTAACACTTGCCTCTTACAACACAGAGGACTTCAACAAAAGAACAAATACAATTGTTGTTGACAACTTGTGCTCTTGAAAACACGGATTTGTCACTAGTAGTACACCCTTCCTATAATCTTATCCTCAAAGTATGCGAATGATGTTTTGAAAAGATTAAGGAAAGTATATTACTTATTGAATCAAAAGATATAAAATAGTTTCAATGATTCAATAAATAATTGAGAGCTTTTAGAATGCAGGAGTATGTAGAAAGTAAGATCAGAGATTAGAGTAAAAAGCATATACAATCATGTTGTTTTAATCAACGATTTAGATGAGTTTATATAGAGAAGAATGGTTGTAACTCTTTGTGAGCAGTTGCCATTAAGAGATATGATCTTTGATGAAAGGTAAGAGATGCAACCTTTGGATAAAAGAAGTGTCTTTTGGAAAAATTGCTTTCTGATTAAAAACGGTCGACAGGTTAAAAAGTGACCAGTAGACAGGAATTCAAATATATATACGTTATGTACATGTGTGCACGTTCAGTGTGCAAATTATGCAGGAACGGTCGACCGCATATATTATGACCGGTCGACCGGTCCCTGTAAAGTTGCACACTGAATGTGCAACAACAATTTAGTCGTATATATATTGATTTCCTTGAAATGCATGATTATTTGAGGATAGATTTTAACAAGTTTATCACTATTATAATATCAAATAATCAACCTACAATCTAGAGTACCATATGTAGCTCTTTATAGCCATAATGACCTTGTTTTGTCGATCGCCTTTATTTATTTGTCAGAAATCAAAACCTTCATAAAACTTGTGACTCAACAAAATGGGCCACACTGCTGCTTAAAACTCTATCTCGATGATACTGCAAAGCTAAAAGTCCTTCTTGTCAGCACACCGAACACTTCGAATTGCACTGCTACCACGGCTAACCAAAGACTTCTAATCCAAAGGCTCCTCGAAAACCAAAACCATCAACAAACCACACAAAAGACCTTCGAGATGGCAGACATTCTCTCAAGAAATCTGGGCTCCAACCCAAGCATCAACATCTTTCTCTCCTTAAGGAATGGCAATGAGGCCATGCCGAAGTGAAATAACTCATAGACCTTAGTCTCATATTCCAAAACAGCCAACCTCCTTGCTAAAGATCCAGACAACTTCTACACAGACGAGTCTTCTCTGCGGCAGGTAAAAAATGGTCCTCAACTACTTCTAAAACTGCTTCAAGATAAAACATCTTCGAAAATATCCAGGGATACTGCATCTCATCACGTAGTTATCTAGATATCGTCACTTGTGCACTTTCGACAGATCCAAACTTACACTTCCAAAATAAACTCCAAATCTTTAAAAAGATTACCTTCGGACATAAGAGAAATCCTTACTCTAAACTACAAATCTCACTTGAGACGGTATTAGGTCTACAGTCTCAGCAAATACTTCCAACCTCAAACATATGGACCTCTTCCATTAGTGGTAGTCATGTTACACACACACCACTACTCCATGTACCTCTAAAACTTATGTTGGAAAATCCGAACAAATAACCCAACAAATCAGGTGTGTGTGTGTGTGTGTGTGTATAAATACAAGTACGCACTCTCAAGAAAGACACCACTCCAGATCCTAGGTATTCACTCAACCTAATGCTCTGATACCAGCTGTGGCGACCCGACTTCCTAACACCAGAAAGTCGCATCACTAATGAAGAAAGAAAGGGATAGAAGAAGAAAAGAAAGAGAAAGAAGAAACACAACAACATCAGAGAACTCACAGTGGAACGAATGAAATATAATATATCACATAGAATATTACATAGTATCATATTACAATAAGAGTACACAACTTATTCAACACATATTAGACAGTTATAAACATCTGTCTAACTATACAACTCAAATGCATAAGATACAGATATCATACAAACACAGCGGAACCATAATATATCCACACGTGGAAGCCTCCTACTCCATATCTCCTCCAGAATTCATCAAGCAAACCTGAATCACTCGACTACCATACATAATATGAGTACCCAAGAGTTTAATAAAACAGGAAATAAACACTCCGGTCTGACAGGGGTCTGGTGTTAGTAAATGGGTTAAATTGCTTAACTTTAGAAAAACCTTTGAAAAGAAAAGGTATCACGTAAGACTTCCCGCACATAAACATGGAAAAGTTATTACCTTACGCTAACCAAAACATTTGATAGGAAATCCAATGATATTATAATAGTGTCTGGGGTTTTCAAAATAAAATACAGAAATAGCTGGAATGCTTACATCTCATGTTCCAAAATAGTTGGGCACAATCAAAACCGTACATGCACTTATTGGATTTTGGATTCCATAAATGGTAGGGCTACCGAGGTACCGCCCGTCATAGTACGTGGCCTAGATCACAGTACCGAGGATTACGCCCAATCCCCTGCATCACAAAGCCGGAACCATTCCTTACTGAACAGTCCCGAGTAAGATCACCCCGTGGTTGGCGCGACCAACCACCCACTAAGCCGAAATAAAGGGACGTCTAGACAGGAATGATCTCACCCTGAAATGGGTGCTACCCACCTAGCCTTGCTGCACCTCCCCTGTTTTAGCCATTCCCGGGTTGATGAGGCTTGAGGCCGCAATTACCTTTATAGGACACATCTATCTTAGAATGCTCATCGTCCACCTGACGATGTTCTGAAAGCATTCAATCCATACAAGTTTGTTCCGGGTTCGAACGAAACCGAAGGCTCTATCTCGTTGCACTCATTTTGGAATCACCCTCAGAGTCAACGATCATAGCCCCTGCACTCTAAATCACCATGTCGAACCTATAAGTACTATTTCCGTCAAACTCATCATGGAATCACCCCTAGAGTTATACTGACAAATAGTTCTTACACCTCGAGTCTTCACTAACCTCTACTTGGATTCACAACCTAACGTTTAATTTGGAATCGATGTGGTTTTCGGATATCCAAATATGGAAACCCGATCCCGGTCTCACCAAAACCAAACGCCATTTTAATGTCCAATTTGTTTAAGGGTTTAAACATTTAAACTTATATTTAGGATGATATAAACAGATAGATGAATCACATTATCACAATAGATAATTCATATCAAACATTCATCTCACAAACAGCATATCACATACCAGAGATCCAAATCATCCGACATCATTCAACATCCAATATCAATCATTCAATATCAATCAGCAATCCATAAACAGAATTGATTAACTCTTAATCAATTGGATTACCTTAATCCTTCTTCATTAATTTATTCTAAATAAATAAATAAATCGTCTCTTAGTGATCTTCCTTAATTAATCCCCCTTGATTAATCATATTTAATTACGTTCAAGTAATTATCCTTAACCATATTCAGTTATTAATCCTTTAATTACTATCATTAATTACAATAATTAATGATCCTTCATTTACTTCCATTAATTAATTATTTATGATTAACTGCATTAAACCTCAATTAATTACAATTAATTAATCATACTATAATTAATTACTTTTATTAATCAACCTTGATTAATTAACTAATGATCCTTATAATTAATAATTAATTTGTAATTAATCATATTATTAATCATAAACAGTAATTAACAATTTGTAAGTACTTATCTTAATTAGTTAACTTCTTAATTAATTATATTAATATTTGATTAATTAATCTAATTAATTAATCTTTAATTACTTCATTAAGTAATTAATAATCAATTAAATTAATAAATAAATCCTTAATTAATTATTTTATTAATAAATTACAATTTTAATTAATTACACTTAGTAATTAATATTAAAATTAATCACATTCATTAATTAATTAATCACATTAATTAATTAACTAAAATAATTAAGTAATTAACCCTTAGTTACTTACATAAGTAATTATGTTCTATTACTTCCATTAATAAATCTTAACACTCTCTTAATTAATTACTTAACAAGTAATTAATTCCATCATTAAAATAATCCTTAAATTCTTTAATTAATTAATTACTCCATAATTAATTAACTTCAAAAACAATTATTAATAATCCCTTAATTAATAACATGAAGTGATTATCCATTAATCACTTCAATTAGTTACTCCCATGAGTAATTTCCATTAATTACTTCCATAAGTAATTTCCATTGTTAAATACATTCAATAACTAACCATTAATTACTTCATTAAGTAATTACACTAAGTTAATTCATAATTAAGTGATTATTTAAAATTAAATAAACAATTAAATAATTATTTAAAATTAATTAAATAATTAATTAACATCTTATATTTAAAAATCCTTAATAATTTAAGAAAACATTAATCTTGATTAAACTCTTTACTTATTAACAAATCATATTTAATTAAGTATTCTTAAGTTAATTATCCAAATAATTTAACCTTATTTATCTTCATAAATAAACTATTTGAAACTAATCAAATTTTAATAACTTTAAAAACAAATTATCTTATTTAGATTACAAAATTATATCAATAACCTTATTTGAATATAAGGCATTAAGAAATCAAGTTTAAAATTTAAAACACTTTAAATTATCTAATATAAAATCATTTATTTTCAATATAAATTGAAAACTTAGTTTTAAAAACATTACTTTAAAATTTAACTTAAAACGTTGATTTAATATTTAAATTCAAAACACCTCTTTTTAAATTAGAATTCAAAATTTAATTAAGATAAATACTTTCAAAATCCAAACATCTTAAACAATTTAAGTTAAAATAAATTCAATTAATACTTTTTAAAGTGTGATTAATTTTATTTCACAACAACAAGTTTTTAACTTTGCAAATCTATTTCCTTTTATAAAAACTTAAACTTGATTTCTATTTACAATAGTTTGATTCATTTCTAAAAACTGCACCTGGTTTATTACCAAAGAAAACTCAAGTCGAAACCATATTCAACCCAAGCCTGACCAACGAACCCAACCCCTTCGAGTTAATTCAAGAAAAACACGAGCTCTGCTTCAAGCAAAACATTATCTTCCCAAAACAAAAATTCCACCTGCACAATAACTTCGAGCCGATACCATGAAAACGCGTGAGCTATCCCGAGTTCAACTCGTCTTCTCCAAAACACAAAAACTCCACCTGTTCCCAATCGTTCACGATGCACATGCACAACTATGCCGACAAACGACGATCATCGCCGAAAAACTCCTCAAGTCCACGGCAACCTCACCGACCCCCTTGACCTTTCTGATCGATGAAACTTCCTTCAAATCTAAATTTGATCACCTCAACCCAACAGCAACCAAAGTACGATCGGAAGAACCACCTCCAGCTGCCATAATCGATCACCGGCTCACATGCCCATCACCCAGAAACTACGCCACTACCACTGGCTAGTTTTCCCCCATCGCGATTTGGTCTGATGCGTCACCATCGTCTCATTTGCCCCGAATATCCAGCCCATTTCAACAGCCGACGAAACACTACTCCAAACAAATCTAATCACCACACACCACTAAAATTCATGCGACCATTTTTCCATTGATCATCGCTCAACCTTCCTCCTCCAGTCCAAAACCCATGGCCAATTACCCCTTTGTTCGTCGGAATTTGGCGAAAGTACCAATTTCGATTACCATAGAAAATCACAATGAATACAGACCTAAAAATTATGGTTTTAACTCCTAAATTCATTATTTTCTGTCATGAATACAATCATGAAATCCAAATCTAAAATTAAATAGGTTGATTTTTAACATATATAAATATTTCATTGTTATGTCAAATTCAACATTTATTTGCTAAATTATAATTCCAGAATTTATCTTATACTTGATATTATACTACAACAAATATCTTTAATTCAGAAATCAAAGGTAAGTATAAGTTTAATTTGGAGGTAAGAATTCTTTCAAAAAAGAAACAACAGGAGCCTAGAGTATATAACAGAGAAGTAGATGTACTGATGATTTCACAAATTCAACTTTAAATAAACATGCATTCACATCATCGAACAAATAAACATATTAAATCTTTGTTACTACAACATTTATCACTGATATCAATATAACCTCAGATTTTAAAATTGTCTTTAAAATAAAATTTACTCACCTTTTAAATTTTGCAGAGCACAGCAGTTTTAATTTCCAGGCTTTGAACATTTAAATCTAGAAAAACTTTGATTGCATGCTGTTGAAAATCTTACTGCATGCCTCCAATTTGATGATTTAAAAGTGTTGAAATGGATCTTGAAGCTGCTGAGTTGATCACAGTTCCATTTGAATTGCAAAAGGTTTGAATTTGCAGGTTTTTAATTTGCAGTTTTTAAACTCAGATTTGATCTTGGTTTTCATTATCAGGTTTTGAAATAATTTCTGATTTGCTCTTTAATTTATGAAAGAATGAAGAAAAGAATTTGAGATGAAAAAAGAAAGTTTGGGAAATGAAAGAGAAAACAAATTTTCTCTTATATGTTTAAATTTAAATAAATGAAAATGAAGGCCACATGTCTTTAAATCGAACAATTGTCATTCAATGTGCTTAATTTCTTTACAAATGTTATTAAGATAACTTAAGATGACAACACATGTTTTTAAGTATTTTTATAAATTTTCATTTAATTTAAAATGTTAATAAACTTACTTATTTAAGTTACTAAATTAATTAAATACTTATGTATGCATATATAAATTCGCTTTCTAAAGAAAATATTCTAAAACAATCATAATACAAATAAATTTCTTATACATGCATTTTTAAAATCTAAAACATTTATTTATATACATTTATAACCATTTAAATTTAATCATTTTAAAAAGAAAACAAAATAAAACTTTGTTTGAATCTTATTTAAACTATCATATTAAAAATAAACAATTATCTTATATTTTTAAAACAATTGAATTAAACTTAAATTTACTTTTGAAAAATATTAAGTTTTAAAACAAAACTTTAATTTACAATTCATACATATATAAATTATCAATAGGTTAAATTAAATTTCAAACAACATCAAATTATAATATATACTTACATATATATTACAATTTGAAAATTCATCTTTATTTAACACAAAAGATATTTTATTCACAATATATATCAAATATATATATTATAAATAGAATAAAATTTTATTAGCTTTGAAAAATAATCTTATCAATTTTAAATAGTTAAAAGGATATTGATCACGCTTACCAGATTAAAAATTTATTAACCTTAAAAAGATAAATTTACCAATTTAAATTAAAATTATAAAGAAAAATTATCAAATAAATTAAATTATTAATACAGATTATTAAATTGATATTGCCTAAAATTCCGGGTCGTCACATATACACTATAGTAAATTGGTAAGCTTAATCGGTTAGCCCTAACATGATTAATTTAGATAGCATAAACTATTTGGCTCTGATACCATTTTTGGAATCGGGCCAGTAGGAAGCGGGTGAAATAAGTTGATTTCGGAAAATTTCCTTATCTAGGTCGTATTTTTTTCCTTTGAAGTCTAGAGGTATATTTGAACCAATCTAATAAAATTTTGTTTTGTTTATATTGTTAAATTGAAGGTTTGAATTTGTATGTATTATAATGAATGTATCAAATACATTCATTTGTGTGAACTGAAAGTGCGGTGTATAAGTAGTGTGTATATATGTATAAATGAAACATGCATAAATGAGTTTAGAGAAGAAAACCTTATGTTTCGCTCTCTTAACCTATATAATTAATTAAGGGAAGATATGACAATATATATATATATATATATAAACCTTTTACTTCTCCTTCTCTCTTTAAGTGCAATAATTGATATACTAAATGACATCTGTGACTTATTAAATAAATTTATAGATGCCTCTATTATCCAAGTTTTCAACTAATGAAATATATATGTGCCTTATAATATTTATATATATTGGAAACTATTAGTTGTATCAAATAATTTGAAATCCAAAATTAACATTAACAAAAACGATTTCAGTTAAAGAAATGTTTGACAATAAAATGATACATTATCGCACAAAATCCTCCTACAAATTTGGATTAAACTAAACATGTGTTTCATATACATGATTATTACATTTAATAACATAGATATAAAATGACATTATTTACAAACATTGTAGCATATGATACGTGCGTATATGCACATATACAAATAAGTTTGATTTTAAGGTTAACAATTTTGATTAATCTTTTAATTTCGGAATGAAACTAGAGTTTAGAATTTTACATGAAATTTTAAATTCAGTATACCATAAAGAATTTGAATTTGCATGAAAGTTCATTAATTAATTTTAAATCATGTTTTTTTAAGCAATGATTGTAACATTTATATTAAAGTATTTACCATATAAAATTAAATATTAATTTCAAAGAACAATAAATAATTTAACTTATACGATTCATTTATATTTATATATGTAAAATCTATATAATTGAAAAAACTCTCATTCAAAATTAGCTTTCAATTTCATAAAATTTCTGAAATAGAATAAAAGAAATTTGACAAAGAAGGCATATGTAAATTTATGATAAGAACTTATAGATCTAAACAATACAGAGAATAATAATAAGTTATCAAAAGTAACCTAGAATCCAAAACATATCAATTTATAATGAACATATATTAAAGAAGATGATGGACAAACATAGATTTGAACCAAAATACGATGAACGTATTTTAATCAAAATAAACATAAGGGAGATCTAAGTTACATGTGACAAGATGAATAAGTCAAACATAAGGTAAATCATACAAAATATAATTATATTAATGACAAAAATGCATAGATGAATTTAGATCATAGAATTACCTTTGGATGTGGCCAATAAATCACATCTTGAATGTATAAAGAATCCTAGATCTGGTTGAATCATCTCCAAAAGTTGCAACGATATAGAGAACCGCCTTTGTATTTATTTTATTTGATGCCCGAATTGTTTAAGGATTTTTTTCCCATTCATAAAGACATGAATTTTAAGCCAATAGAGGAGATGAGGAGAGTAAGAGAAAAAGACCATAGATTTTGTTAGAAAGGATGATTCTTTATCGAAAATGAATTAGTGGACATGTTTTAACTGAAAGAATGAAACTTTTTCCATTCTTTTAATTTAAACTTCCTCAATCAATTCCTTTAATTCTCTTTCTTCCCACTTCTTTCTCTTTACATGGTAAGGCCAAAATTAATTACCGTCAAATGGCAGAAGATTTCTGTAAATCACCTCATGCGAACTCTCTTTTGTTTAAACCGTTTTAAAAATACACAATTATCGTATATCAATGCAAATAAATATAACTTTTATATATGCATTCAAATAATTATAGACAACTCCCAAGCATCAAATAAATCAAATAATAACTAATATTTCTTAAATATTAATTAAGTTAATTATTTATAAGATTTTATAAATTAATTAAATCATGATGTTTTCCAAAGAATTCATCATTACACTTGTACGATCCAAAAGTGTAAATTCAGTCAGCAATTAACATCGAACAATTTGAATAGCAACGTTCACATGCCATCTTAGCTAGTGGTTTAACATTTTAGCCGAATTAATCGCTTACACATCTTTTAGGTTAAATATAAATTCACTATTATAAGCAGTACCTGATAGTAATGATTATTTACACAAATTATCTTCGTCAAACTATACCATAATAGGACTTATGGAATTTGGTTTTGGTCAAAACTCAAACATCATCCACATTCAACTTTGTAATTACAAACACAAAATTCGTAGTTTAATAATAACAATATTATTAACCTTACTGCTTTGGCAAGAAACTTTGGTTTTGAGTTGACTATGGTTTATACTGATACTAATCCCATATAACTGAGAAGACGAATGCATGATTGAATAGTGTTTCACTTCCAATTCTTCAATTCGTATTGAATTATAGTCGTTTCATGGACATCATGCTATGATTTAACTATAATCAAAGTGGAGTGTCTACATTGAAGTTCCACGGTATTCTTAAGTCAAGGGAATTGTGCAATACACTTCGTCTATTTGACCTTAGTTATATTGACTAACAAAGAACTCTCGAGTGAGTCATTCCATAATTATCCAATAACTATCAGTGGAAAACACCTTGGTGCCCCTGGCAGCCATAAGAAATACAATGTCCAATATTTGGAGAGCATTACGTACTCTAGTCTCAACGGATGAATTGATACCCTTTCTCGAAACATCTTGACTAGGAATATTAAAACAATATGTTATTTTGATTATGATAAATTCTCATATATACATCACTTTTAATTACTATCATATAATATATCATTTAAGAAATTTCCATTTACATACTCGAAATTATATGACAGAAAGAAAAATAACTTTTATTTTGAACAAGATTGTCCACAAAGTTAGATATATGTAGTAAATTACTTAATTTTCCATAGGGTATAGCACTAACTCTATCAACAAGTGAATAATCTATCTTTACCTATTGAGCTTTGCTTAAGATAAAGATGAGATTATGATAAGGAAGCATGAGTTAGGAGTTATATATGATATGACACATAAGGAGTTATCCATCGTATGCGAGAGTATGATTTGTTGAGCTTTCCTCAAGGTCATAATATGATTTTTTGAGCTTTCCTTAAGGTCGGAATCCTAAGGCATACGAGTTCTAACATCCACCAGTGAAGTCAAAGACTTCTAGGTTTTGTCTTACAGTTTAGAGAAATATAAAAGACTGGTGAGAGCTTATTAGTAAAATGCAATGCAATGTTTAACCTTACTAATATTATATGAATATCTACTATGAAATTATCCTAATCTACTAAGTTAAGACACATAGAAAAATGTCTGCACCTAAGCTATTTTCTAAAATTGGCAAACTCATTGGACCTAACAACGTTGATTATCTAAAAGCGATAAAGACAAAACTAACTAATGAATGTATTTGGTCATCGATAACTACACCTACAAAAGAACAACCCAACCGATGATGCAGACCTCGAACTAAGACTAGCTTATGGAAATGGGTTTCAAACCTATAAATTGCTCAGGTTTTTGTGTTGTCTGCGTTAGAAAATTCGTTGCAAAGGTAGCATGAAAACATTTCTATCCATGAGATTTTCGATGATCTCAAAGCTCTATTGGTGAACGATCCCGTTTCATAAGGTAAGAACTTGCAAAGAAATTGTTCGATACCAATATGACCAAGGGACAAAGTGTAGGAGATTACTTTCTGGCAGTGAAAGGCTATATTGATATACTTTCACAATTAGACGTGATGATAGGCAATGAGTTGCAAGTAGATTTGATTCTTGTGTCTCTTACCACCTAGTATTAACGATTCATATTAAATTATAATATGAACCGATTGAATATAAGTATCGTGGAGCTCCTGAATATGTTGAGGTTGGTTGAGTCATTACCTAAAGACCAAGGAGCTATACTTGCTATTAAGGGAACGTGTCATCATTAAATGATTCAAAGAAGCGAAAAAGGTTAACTAGAAAAATAAGAAGAATACTACCACTGACAAGGGTGGGCGTCTTCATTTTCACAAAATGGATCATTGGAAACGGAGTTGTTCAAATACTTATAGATCGTAAAAGAGAAGAAACAGAATGGTTCTGCTGCTCCATCAAGTATATTTATAATTCAAAAAAATTTTGCAATCAATAAATTATCTTGGGTTTTGGATAATAGATCTAGAACTCACGTCTGTAATTCGTTACTAGGCTTAGAAACTGGCCTTACATTGCAAAGGAAGAAATAAGGCTTCAAGTTGCTAATGGATCAATTGTACATGCAATAGTAGTTGGAGATTTTCATTTGAGTTTGTCGAGTGGATTTGTTTTGATACTGAATAATTGCTATTATATAATAGATACTACTTGTGGAATTATTTCTATATGTAGATTGTTTGAGATTGGTTATGAATTTCACTATTTTGATACTGTTGCAAACATTATTTTGAATTGTAATAAAGTCTATGATGGTATTTTAGATAATAAAATTTATGTATTCAATACAAATTATGTCTATTATGCGTTTAGTTTATCGAACGACAATATAAATAAAAATTATCTTTGGCACTATAGATAGGTCATACAAGTGAGAAAAGACTACATAAATTGAAAACCGAAGGATTTCTACCATCACTTGATTTTGAGTCATTTGATACGTGTGAATCATGTCTCAATGGTAAGATGACCAAGCACCCTTTTAGTGGGAGCCATGAAAGAGTTGATGAACTCTTGAGTCACATACATGGTGATGTATGTAGCTCGATGCCTATAGTTACTAAAGGTAATTTTTTTTTATTTCCTAACCTTTACTAACGATTTCTCAAGACTAGGATATATGTATCTTATAAGAACAAATCCGATGTCTATAAGTAATTGATTGAATATGAAAATGAGGTTGAAAATCAAATGAACCGAATGATTATATTACTTCGACTCGATCGAGGAGGTGAGTTCGCTGGACAGGAACTCCAACGGTACTTAAAAGATAAAAGGATTATCCCTTAGGTTACTCCACTATATACTCTGCAGCACTATGGTGTTTCATAGCAAAGAAATAAAACCTTATTAGATATTATTCATTTCATAATGTGTAAGACTAAGTTACCTGTCTTATTGAATATGCACTAGAAACTGTAACATATATGTTGAATTTGTTACCCACTAAACCTATTTCTATGATGCCACATAAGATATAGCATGGGAAGAAATCCCACTTCAATTATTTGAAGGCGTGGGATTGTCCAGCCTACGTTAAGAATGTTGGTCCTGATAAGCTTAAGGCAAGATCAGGCTTGTGTAAACTTATAGGATATCCTGTGAATTCTAGATGACATATTTCCTACAACACAAAGGAATAAAAAGTTACCATTTCCACATACACCATCTTTCTAGAAAAGGAATTTTTGCCAAAATAAATCAATATCAAAGCTGTCGACTTTAATGAGATCCGAGAAAGTAACATAAAAATTAAACCAGTAGGAGAACCAAGTTTACCCATATACGAAACATACAGCCTATTAGAAGGTCTAGTATGAAATCTTGTACACTAGAGAGGTACCATGGTTTTCTCATGGATGGCTAAAAAGAGGATTGTCTCTTAGATGATGACACTCCTCTATCATCCCAACAAACACTGCAGAGTAATGATTCATCACTTTGGCATGAAGCAATGAAATTCGGGATGGATTCCATGTATGAATACAAAGTATGGATTTTGGCCAACATATCCGAAGGGATAAAACCCATTGATTGAAAATGGATTTTTAAGAAAAAGCTAAATGTAGATGGACAAGTGGAGATTTATAAGGCAAGGCCAGTTGTAAAAGGATTTCATTAAATTTTAAGGTATTTATTAAGGTGAGACATTTTTTCCCATAGCAATGCTTAAGTCCATTCGGATAATGCCGTCTATTGTTGTATTCTATGACTATAAAATATGGTAAATGTACATAAAGAAGGCATTTCTAAATGAAAATTTAGAAGAGACTGTCTATATATCATAGCCCAACGGTTCCGAGGTCAATGGAAGTCAGGGCAAGGCTTGCAAGTTTTTAAGGTCCATTATGGACTTATACAAACTTCAAGAAGTTTGAACAAGTGTTTTGACAAAGTAATAAAACATTTTGGTTCTTAGTAGAATATAGAGGAAGCATGCATATACTGAAAGGAATGGGGTAATAATAATGTGTTCTTAGTACTGTACGTTGGTGATCTTCCATTGATTGGCATTGATGTTTTCGTATTGCAATCAGTGGAAAATATGCTTTTCAAGAACAACATGAAGGGAGAAGAAGCCTACAAAGATCGATAGAGATAGATATAAAAGGCTGTTGGGATTGTCCCTATCCTTGTACATATGTACCATACTAAAAAGGTTTGATATAGAGAATTCCAAGCATGGAAATGTTCTAATTAATCAAGGATCATCCTTTCTAAGAAGGACGCTCTTCAGATCGATGAAGAGAAAGAGCATATAAAGAGGATATCATATGCTTCTAGCGCTCAGTTCCATAATGTACACTAAGCTATGTACGAGATCGAACGTGGCATAAGCATTATGATGCATAAGCTGATATCAGTTTAATCATTGAGAAAAGCATTGGACAACTATAAAGTATATACGTAAGTATTTGAGAAATACTAGGGACTTATTCCAAATATATGGGAATGGAGATCTCCTTATGAAGGGACATACTAACTCTAGCATTCAGAGTGATATCGATGATAGTAAGTGTCAGGTTATGTTTTTACTATCAATGGTAGGGTTGTTAGTTGGAAAAGTTCCAAATAGGAAATGGTAGTTGATTCCACAGTGGAGGCCAAGTACATCGCCCTCAATGAAGCAGCTAAAGAAGCGGTCTAGATATGCAAGTTTTTAATTGAGCTAAGGGTGATTGTCGACAAGGAGAATCCAATGGGATTGTTTCATGACAACAATGTAGAGATGCAGATTGCAAATGATCCTAGAGCACCCAAGAAATCATGACATATTCTTCGAAAGTTCCACCTCATTAAAGAATTCACTGGGGAAGAAAGAAGATGTGATACAAAGTTGAAGATACCAAGGGCAATATAGAAGATCTATTCATAAAGGGTCTAGCCTGGCCGGTTCTTCTCAAGCAGATCGAATTGATGGGATTGAGATTCCATAATTGGCCCCAAGTGCAAGTAGGAGACTGATAGTGCTAGGGGTATGCCCTAAGCGCAATTTCGTAATTTATTGTAAATTATTACTCTGTAATAAAAAATAAAATATGTTTTTCTTTCTATTATATACACTTTGTAATATGTTTTTTTGAAGTATGTTTAACATAAGACACATAAATGGTGTGTTTTGGGATAGTAACTACAATTGTAGTAATCATAAGTATTTTATCACAATATAATAAACAAATTATTTTAAATATCCTTACTCAAGATGTATTGAGACTGGATGCATCGGTTAAGAAAAGAGTACGTATTACCCTCCAAAGTTTGGATAGTGTATTACTCATGACTATTGGGGGCATTAAGGGGTTACGGATTGATAGTTATTAGATAACTATGGAATGACTCGCTCAATAATTTTTTGTTGGTTAATATAATTAAGGTCGTGTAGAAGATATTAATGTGACAATATTACACAATTCTCTTGAATTAATAATACTATTGAGCTTCAATATGAAAACTCCTCTTTGATTATAGTTAAATACTGGCACGACGTCCACTGAACGAGTATAGTTAAGTTAAGTGGAAGAACTAGAAGTGAAACACTATTAAGTAGAGGATTCTTCTTGTGACGCCCCACCTCTATACCCACGCTAGCAAAGAGCATTAATAGATAATACCGTCTGCTAACACGGAGAATAAGGCTGGATAGGAGCGACCATCTATAGCCTTGGTCTAATTACCCATTAAATACGTCGACAATAATCATACCCAACAGATCGACATATCCAATGCATACTTAAAACAAAACCATAGGTGGTTGGATTCAACAGAACAGAATATAATAACTCAAATGCAATTCACATCACAAACAGTCGATCATAATATACACATAAACAGATACACAACAGAGTATACAAAATAATACATGTCAAGTGGTACAAGAGACCACAATATACAGACGAGACGAAAAAAGTATAAATATCAGAGTTACAACAGATAAGGACCACAAAAGACGCTATAACAAAATGAAGCTAGCGAACAGTCCATGCGGAAGCAAAATAGGCTAAGTCCCAAAAGCACCTAACCTGAAACATCTCGGTCTGACCCGAGTATAAAATACACGGGTCAGTCTAGATAACAAATCAGTTAGATAAACTTAACAATAATAAACCTGCAAGGTCATACAGTATAACAAATATCTCTAGAGGAGACAACACAATCATCAACAAGAGATGAATCATATAGAACAAGCCTCATATCATCGGCAACATATAGAAACAAAGGATACAAATATCCCAAAACAAGCCAAAAGGCAAATAACAAATACCAATAAGGTATACAAGTTCCACAAGGTAATCGTTATACATCATGCGGCTCAAACAGACCAACACGATGGGAGATACCAAGGGAATATAATATCAATGAAATATATGATTGCTCGAGCTCAGTGCTGTACAACAAGGATCCATAAGCCCGAAGGCTCCAAACCCAAGTATCACCCATGCGGCACATAAGGCCAACATCAGAGCGAAACTATATAGGGCGACAAACCCGAAGACACAAACCCAATATCACCCATGCGGCACATAAGGCCAACATCAGAAGTGATACTATAGGGCGACAAGCCGTAGTGGTGAAGGTCGAAGACCCAGTACTGGACACCACTAACTGGCGGAATGTGTCACAACTCTCGAAAAGGAATTCGAAAAGTGTTAACGTATGTCCTATAACCACTCGTTCGCACTAAATGGTTTACTATCCGTCAGCCACTTTCACACTCAAAGCAGTACAAATTTACCTCATATCATCGGTAAACTAAACCCGAAGGTCAAAACGATCAATTGAATAGGTCGGGGATTAATCGAAAGGATAAACGCACAGATTCATGGTCTGTGTTTTGCCCAACCATTTAATCACCCTTCCACTTCGCTCGACGTGCGAAAGTGTGTGTTTTAAATAGAATTTATAAATTGGAGAAACGAGCTTTTAAATGCGATTCGAGAGATTATTTTATAAAATCCCGTGGATGAAGTCAAGAGTAAGTTATCAAAGCCAAATATGCAATAACAACCACTAAAAAGCAACTTGAATCCATAAAATCCGAAAAACAAATTAAAATATGCAAAAACAGGAAAAACAGGGCAAATAGGAGCAGGTCGGTCGGCCGCCTACAGGGCTCGGTCGACCGGACACTGTTCATAAAAACTCTTGGGAAGCAGGTCGGTCGACCGGAGCCTGCGCTCGGTCGGCCGAAGGCTGTTTTCCAGCACTTCTTGCCCTTATCAAATGAATTCCAAATCTTTTTCAAATCAAAGCAATAGCACATGAATATTTGTTAGGAAATCATACCCAACATCAATGATAGCAAGAGAGGTAGATGTGAGTTAAAAACTCACCTTTTTACACAAAACAAAGAAGATGAAGAAGCACAAATGCAAGGAATCAACCAACTACACTCCACTTCAACACTACAAGCTTCAATCTAGAATCAAAGCAAGTATTTCCTAAGTTAGAGTTAGGAAATTACTGAAATTGAAGAGGAGAAGAGATGGAGAAGATGGAGATGAACTTACCAATGGATTCCCTTTGATTTTGGAGCAAGAATCAAGTTCACAAGAAGAACTAGGGCTTGCTAATTTCTATTTCCACTTCCTTTTCCCCATTTCAGTTGTTAGCTTAAGAAATGAAATGAAATGAAGAGAGATGAAGAGAAGGGGTTGAGTTAGAGGTTTAGTTAAGCCAGTGGGCTGAACCCAAACCCAAAACCCAATAGAAAAAGTAGCCAAAATTTCACAAACTCCAAACATATCAAAGATTATACTCAAAAAGATCGCAAACGCCATTTTGGAACCAATGGAGGTAGTTTCGAGTTCCAATTCGGCCATTTGCAGAAAGTAACATTTTGGACCAAAATCCGACTAACGACGCTATATTTAAATTAAACATTTAAATATAAAATCGTTAAATATGCGGGTTGTTACAGATCTCCCCTCCTTACAAAATTGCGTCCCCGTAATTTCTAGAGATGATATTTGTAACAACTACATACATACAATCAATCAAAAGAAAAGAAAATAAGCTTGAGATGAAAAGACATACTCACCGTTTCAAAGCAAGGAAAGAAAACCCGGATAAGATCGGTCAATAAATTCTCTGGTTCCCAAGTACAGTCATTGGGATTTGCAGACCATTGAACTTTAACGAGTGGCACGTCCTTGCTCCGAAGGTGTCGCACCTCCGTGTCAAGCACGCGAATAGGTTGCTGTACAATAGATAAGTCCGGTGAGACCTCATGCTCTTGCAAATCAGGAGAAGTAATAACAGAATCCGACTCCCGAAGACACTTCCGAAGTTGCGAGACGTGAAACACGTCATGAATGCCAGATAGATGAGCTGGAAGTGAAACTCTATAAGCCACAGGGCCAATACGTTCAGTAATAGAAAACGGTCCTATATAACGAGGAGCCAATTTCCCAGTCGCACTGAAACGCATAACCCCTTTCAAAGGAGAAACACGAATAAAAACAAGATCACCAATCGAGAACTCGATAGGCTTCCTACGGTTGTCCGCATAGGATTTCTGGCGACTCTGTGCCTCTTTCATTCTCAACCGAATAAGATCAATCTTCTCGGAAGAATCACGAACAAAATCTGGACCAAGAATACGCTTCTCCCCAGATTCTAACCAACAAGAAGGTGATCGACATGGTCTTCCGTATAAGGCTTCGAAAGGAGCCATACCGATACTAGATTGAAAACTATTATTATAGGAGAATTCTACAACAGGTAGGTGATCCTCCCAACTACCACCGAAATCAAAGATACAAATACGGAGAAGATCTTACAAGATACGATTTACCCGTTCAGTCTGTCCATCAGACTGTGGATGATAAGCTGTAGAAAAATTAAGCTTTGTTCCCAAAGCTTGCTGAAGACTCTTCCAAAAATGACTCGTGAATAAAGGATCACGATCACTCACAATAGAACTAGGAACACCGTGAAGTCTCACGATTTCCTTGACATACAACTTAGCCAAATGTGAAGCAGTTCTATTAGACTTAATAGGGACAAAATGAGCAGACTTAGAAAGGCGATCAACAATAACCCAAACGCTAGAATGGCCAGATCTCGAACGAGGTAGGATGTCAATGAAATCCATAGAAATTTGATCCCACTTCCACAATGGAATCTCAAGAGGTTGAAGAAGACCCGAAGGACGCCGATGCTCGGCCTTAAAACGCTGACAAGTTATGCAATTGCTCACATAACTCGCCACATCGTGCTTCATGCCTTCCCAATAATAAAAACGACGCATATCGGCATACATCTTGCTACTACCGGGATGAATGATATACTTAGAACGGTGACAATCATCAAGAATGTCATGCCTAAGTGCAAAATCAGAAGGTACAAAAAGACGGTTCTTCTTACGAAGACACCCATGAGAATCAATGCTAAGATCTTGCAACGCCTCATCACAAGATCCAGACTCACAAAGCTGAATAAGATGCAACAAATTAGGATCACACCGCTGAGCATCGGCAATAGATCCAATAAAACAGGTCGAGCTCCCAAACTAAATAATAGAATAGGAGAATCAGAAGATGAGCCTCGATCACGAATTTCACAAAAAGATAGAGTTTCAAGAATATCCCATTCGGCAAACATCATAGAAATAACAGCCGAATGTTTGCGACTAAGCACATCAGCAACACGATTACCCTTACCAGGGGTATACTGGATATCAAAGTCATAAGAAGCAAGAAACTCGAGCCAACGCTGCTGCCTCATATTGAGTTCCTTCTGAGTGAACAAATACTTTAAAGATTTATGATCGGTATAGAGAATGAAGCGCTCACCCAACAAATAATGTCGCCAAATCTTCAAGGCAAAGACAACGGCGGCTAACTCAAGATCATGAGTGGCATAGCGAACTTCATTCGGACGTAGTTGCCTAAAAGCATAAGCAACTACTCGATCCTTCTGCATAAGAACAGCACGGAGACCACTACCACAAGCATCGGTGTAGAAAAAAAGATCATGATTCCCTTCGGGAACCACAAGAATAGGTGCATTAGTGAGAAGTTCCTTTAATGTCTGAAAGGAAGCTTCACACTTGTCGGACCAATCAAAACGAATGCCTTTCTGAGTAAGGCAAGTGAGAGGAAGTACAATACGGGAAAAATCCTTAATGAACCGACGGTAATACCCCACCAATCCAAGGAAACTACGAATCTCATGAACATTCTCAGGCCTCTTCCAATTCTGAATGGCTTCGATCATTAAGGGATCGACAGAAATGCCATCGGAAGATACAACATGGCCTAAGAACTTAACCTTATTCTCCCAAAAGTGGCATTTGGAGAATTTGGCTCTAAGCTGATGACGACGGAGGGTACTCAAGACAATTCTCAAATGATTAGCATGCTCAGCTTCAGACTTAGAATAAATAAGGATATCATCAATGAAGACAAGCACGAACTTATCGAGATATTCTCGGAATACCCGATTCATGAGATCGACAAAGAAAGCAGGAGCGTTCGTCAAACCGAATGGCATAACGAGCCACTCAAAAGAACCATAATGAGTGCAGAAAGCGGTAAGAGGTATGCTATCCTCTGCAACTCGTAACTGATGAAAACCTGTGGCAAGGTCAAGCTGAGAAAAGACCTTAGCACCACTCAATAGATCGAACATATCATCGATCCTAGGAAATGGATACCTATTTCTAATGGTCAACTCGTTAAGCTTGCGATAGTCAATGCAAAGCCTAAGAGTTCCATCAGACTTCTCCACAAAGACGACCGCGGATCCCCACGGAGAAACACTAGATTGAATCAATTGCTTGGATTCTAGCTCTAAAAGCTGCTTCTTGAGTTCCTCATTTTCCTTTGTAGACATCCTCGTGGGAGGACGACTAACTGGCTGTGCGCCTGGAATGAGATCAATGCGGAACTCAATTGCCCGTTTGGGTGGCAAACCCGATACAGGCTCAAAAACATCAGAAAAGTCACAAGCAATAGGAATACGAGATATATCCTCATCATCTCGCGAATCAAGAGAATATAAAGCCATCTCGGAATTATCCACATCCCGAAGAACAAGAGATAACTGAGAAGGCGAATCCGGATGACAAAGATACAAAATTCTCTCCAAACAAATAATCCTGGCATCGTACCTCACTAGCCAGTCCATACCCAAAATCATATCAAATCCCAGACAAGAAATAACGTGCAGATTCGCACGAAAAGAAAAACCACATAAAACAATCTCAACATCATCACAAAGCAAGCCAAGGGTCGCGGATCCCCCAATAGGATTCGCAATCCTTAAAGAAGTAATCAAACAAGAAACATCCAAAGATAAATCATCAACGAGCTGTTTCGATACGAAAGAATGTGATGCACCCGTATCGAAAAGAAATCGAATACTATGATCATGAAATAAAATAAAACCTTCCAAAATAGATGGAGAGATACCTTTGGATTGAGATGAACCTCCAGAAGCATTAGCCACATTGAGCTTGCCAGATTTTGCATTAGCAGGAGCAGTAGGACAAGCTGAAACATGATGACCTTCCTTCTTGCAGTAACGGCAGAAGAGAGGCTTAGGACAAGCTCGAATAATATGATCTGGAGAACCACAATTGAAACACTTTCGAACGAAGGGTGTTCCGGAAGACTGAGGCTGAGAGCTAGGACCACCGGTCTTCTTCTTCTTAGAAGGAAAAGGCTTCTTCTGAAAAGGAAACTGCTTCTTGTTGGGGTTCTTGGAAACCTCAACATCCTCACCACTATCACACTTCTTCTCGACAGCTTCGAGATGAAGTGCCGAATCAACCAATTCCTCAAAAGAAAGTTTAAGCTGGAGCAACAAAGACTTCTTAAGATATTTCTTAAGGCCAGAAACAAACTTCAAATTCTTCTTGTAAGAAGTGCTGATGAATTCAAGACCATACTGAGATAAAGCCTCGAACGATGCGACATACTCAGAAACAGAAGATTTCCCTTGCTTCAACTCAAGGAAGCTACGGGTCAATAAAACTTTTTCAGATTCAGGAACGAACCTGAGTTCAAATCGTCCCCGAAACTGAGTCAAAGAAAGAGTAGACTCATCAATCTCGGCTATAAGAAGCTCATACCAGTCAAGAGCACGCTCTTGCAATAAGCTAGAAGTCACAAGAACTCGATCATGGTCAGCAAGATCCATGCGAGAAAAGATACATTCGCATGTGCGAAACCAAGCTTGGACTTGAAGAACAGACTCGGAACCCTTAAACGGTTTTCCTCCTAGATGAGCAAAATCACTACACTGACGTGCAAAAGCAGACTTGCGAGGTGGAGACACTCGAGGAGGAATGGGAGGCTGAGTGCTCCTAAACAACTCCATAAACTGATCGGCAGACATATAAACGCCATCCGGATGTGAGCCACTAGATTGCCCAGCATCCGAACGTCGGCCTCTGCCTCTTCCAGACATAAGCTGAAAGTCAAGATAAGGAAAAGATTATTCACAAGGTAGATATTTCAATATGGGATACTACGGAATAATCCTAGACGTATTCCCAAATACTGTCTAGCCTTGATGGGATAAAGAGACACGATGATTCAAAGATTTGTACCACTTGTACACTTTGATGTACCATAATATGTGCATCTATTCTGTGTTTATCATATTTTGTTCTGAACTCAGCTCCGATACCACGCTGTGACGCCCCACCTCTATACCCACGTTAGCAAAGAGCATTAATAGATAATACCGTCTGCTAAGACGGAGAATAAGGCTGGATAGGAGCGACCATCTATAGCCTTGGTCTAATTACCCATTAAATACGTCGACAATAATCATACCCAACAGATCGACATATCCAATGCATACTTAAAACAAAACCATAGGTGGTTGGATTCAACAGAACAGAATATAATAACTCAAATGCAATTCACATCACAGAACAGTCGATCATAATATACACATAAACAGATACATAATAGAGTATACAAAATAATACATGTCAAGTGGTACAGGAGACCACAATATACAGACGAGACGAAAAAAGTATAAATATCAGAGTTACAACAGATAAGGACCACAAAAGACGCTATAACAAAATGAAGCTAGCGAATAGTCCATGCGGAAGCAAAATAGGCTAAGTCCCAAAAGCACCTAACCTGAAACATCTTGGTCTGACCCGAGTATAAAATACACGGGTCAGTCTAGATAACAAATCTGTTAGATAAACTAAACAATAATAAACCTGCAAGGTCATACAGTATAACAAATATCTCTAGAGGTGATGACACAATCATCAACAAGAGATGAATCATATAGAACAAGCCTCATATCATCGGCAACATATAGAAACAAAGGATACAAATATCCCAAAACAAGCCAAAAGGCAAATAACAAATACCAATAAGGTATACAAGTTCCACAAGGTAATCGTTATACATCATGCGGCTCAAACAGACCAACACGATGGGCGATACCAAGGGAATATAATATCAATGAAACATATGATTGCTCGAGCTCAGTATTGTACAACAAGGATCCATAAGCCCGAAGGCTCCAAACCCAAGTATCACCCATGCGGCACATAAGGCCAACATCAGAGCGAAACTATATAGGGCGACAAACCCGAAGGCACAAACCGAATATCACCCATGCGGCACACAAGGCCAACATCAGAAGTGATACTATAGGGCGACAAGCCGTAGTGGTGAAGGTCGAAGACCCAGTACTGGACACCACTAACTGGCGGAATGTGTCACAACTCTCGAAAAGGAATCCGAAAAGTGTTAACGTATGTCCCATAACCACTCGTTCGCACTAAACAGTTTACTATCCGTCAGCCACTTTCACACTCAAAGCAGTACAAATTTACCTCATATCATCGGTAAACTAAACCCGAAGGTCAAAACGATCAATTGAATAGGTCGGGGATTAATCGAAAGGATAAACGCACAGATTCATGGTCCGTGTTTTGCCCAACTATTTAATAACCCTTCCACTTCGCTCGACGTGCGAAAGTGTTTGTTTTAAATAGAATTAATAAATTGGAGAAACGAGCTTTTAAATGCGATTCGAGAGATTATTTTATAAAATCCCGTGGATGAAGTCAAGAGTAAGTTATCAAAGCCAAATATGCAATGACAACCACTAAAAAGCAACTTGAATCGATAAAATCCGGAAAACAAATTAAAATATGCAAAACAGGCAAAACAGGGCAAATAGGAGCAGGTCGGTCGGCCGCCTACAGGGCTCGGTCGACCGGACACTGTTCATAAAAACTCTCGGGAAGCAGGTCGGTCGACCGGAGCCTGCGCTCGGTCGGCCGAAGGCTGTTTTCCAGCACTTCTTGCCCTTATCAAATGAATTCCAAATCTTTGATGTAAGGACCCGATTCTTCGTCTTTCGAAAATTCAACATCGATACTCATTTTATCGACTGCCGAGCAATCGAATGATGGAAAACCGAACACTTAGGGTTTTAAGAAAAAGAAAAAGGGAGAAGAAGAGAAAAAAGCTAGAAAAATAGAGAGGAAAGAAAATAAAATAAAAAGATGGAGGGAAAAGAAAATAGAAAATAGAACGAAATAGAAAACAGCAGAACAACATCAGAATCTCACAATCGCAGCGGAACAACATATAATAATAAATGAATAATCTTTAAACAAAGAACTATATCAGTTATTACATTTTATACATTACATTTCATTACATCATATCATCAGAGTGTACAACAACAACAACAAACAATGCAGCGGAAAAAGAAATACTATATACAAGTAATTACGCCATGCCATCCAGCTTGCCTCCAGCAACTCCAGAATATCCTGATAAACTTTTACTCTTAACTGCCCGTGTGGAAATTGGTGGGAACCCAGAGTTTAGGAAGGAAAACAATAAACTCCGAGTCAGTCATGTGACTGGTGTGAGAACTCAAAACAGTTTATTTATCTTTAAAATCAAAATAGAGGAATATTTTTAAATTCAATTCGCAATGCTTTTAAAAATGAGACTACCATAAGGCCTCCCGCACACACACACATGCAAACGCAGAATCGGAGGAGATTTCTCCTTATGATAGTCAAAGATGCTTGATACGCATTAAAAAGACATTTGATATTATTACTAGTGCATAGTGTAGAGAAAAATCATTTCGAAAATAAAGATATAAATCTTAGCCAGCATAGACATTTCGAACTATGCCTTACTATAGCTACCATCCAAACAGTGGTGACCACCATAAGTGAATGATAGGTTCTACAACTAATACCGTACAAGTTTCGTATTGGGAATTGGATTTCCAACAAATGATCAGGCCAAGGAACTTCCCATTGCCACATGAGAATGCCTCTGGATGGACATCCCCGAGAACCAAACCGGATCTCTGCCAACACAAGGTCGGGTTACCCCTAACTGAGTAACAACTGACCGAATATGCCATCCCCCGGTCCTTTGGGACCTTTCACCCGAGCGCTCGTAATCAATTCACACAATCATAAAGTGTTTTCAACATGAGTAAGTATCTGGGCTCCATACCATGATACCACCCTTTTCCAGAAGGAAATGCACATATCCTAAAGGGCGCTATCCCTCATAACCTTGCCGCATCTTTCCTGTTTTGACCATTCCCGAGGTGTGAGGCTCGACGAAGTCACGTCCACAAAAACATACTTTATACAAAAGCCATGCTTTGGGTCAACAAATGATCATAGAAATGATCACCAGGATAGACGATCAAATAAAAGATCACATCACAAATAATCAACACAACGATCATTTCACAGCAACACTCAGCATGTCACATTACCAAATTGGGAATATATCGCTGATAACCTTCAACTACATAACCTCTGAGCTCGTACGTCTCAAAGAAGGGTGTTAAGCTAAGAGAATAAATTCTCCGCCACCAATAGAAATATATTTGAAAGAAATCTACTTTATATCTCAATCTGTAATGTCAGACATACAATCCATACAAGTCTGTTCCGGGCTCGAACAGAACCGAAGGCACTTACAAAGAAGTCCTTGCAATCCGGATATTCACAATCCTGATCGGATTTCCCATCACATATGGAGAACTCAATACCGGAGCAACTTGGTGCAGAGTCAATCGACAGGTCATCCTATCGCTCTCGCAAATACCCGGTCTTCAACACCGATCTTCAAATGCAATTCATAACGACGTATCACATATTCGGAATGGGTTATACGACCCCATGGTCCTTTCCCGGTTAACCCGAATAGTGAGCGCTTATTCAAAAATAAGTGTGGCATTCAAATTCAAGCAAATCACAATAAATACCCATTCAAAGGGAAATATTGATAGTCGGTTATTGAACTATCAATGGATATGCACACATCACCAGTTTCCAAATAATTTTCCAAATTATTTATTTTCCAAAATATCTTTACAAGATATATAATTTCACACTTCAAAAATAAATCAATATTTATTTTTAAACAAATTCTTCTTTTCATTTATAAATTCCATAATGAATTTATATTTCAAAATATCCATGCATATACGATTTCAATTATTCACTTCAATTTATCTTTAAAAAGATAAATTCTCAAAATGTTCACTTTATATTGGAAAACATTTCCATACTTATTTAATAAGTAATTCACAAATTTTATTTATTTTCAACACTTAGAAAATATTCAATATACTTAAATCGAGATTAAGTATATATTTCATTCTTTAAGGAAATCATTCTCTTAAACATATTTATTTGGGCCAAAACGAATGTTACGTAAAACATCGTTACGACAACCCAAAATCACTAGTATAGGGATTTGAAATTAAAATAGATATATAAATCCCAATACTATACAAAACATTTCCTTTCGGAAATCATTTACTATAACAACAGTGTTATAGTCCACCATTTCCTTTTATTTCTCGAAAACGTCTATTTCAACAATAAATGTTGAAATCTATGGTTTCGAATCTCAACATATTTTAAAACATCGTTAGATCGTTTTAATCCAATTTAAAATATCATATTCTAAACGTTTTCTTTAACATCTTATTCACTATTCAAAAACGTGAATATACTACGTTAACCAATTTCATCATTTCTATACATTTCATTTTAAAGGATTATTCACTGTCAAAAACGTGAATATAACTTTATAAATAAGTTATAAAAATTAACTTGTCAAAATAAGTCGTTTGCGAATTTTATAAAACAACGTTTATAAATTCTATTTCTATTTGTTTTATAACTACTTCCTTTTTATAAATTCCTTTATTAACCTATTCAATTTATAACTCAATTATAAAACAAAAGTTCATATTATAAGTGAAATACTTATAATTTATTTGTTTGCAAAAATCGTTCCTTTGAACTTCATAATTATAAATCTTATAACTTATAAGATTCAATTATTTATCCAAAACCATTCTTTAATAACTTCACGAAATTTATAAATCTTATTATTTATAAATTTCACTTATAACTTCACCATTTATAATTTTATAAATTCCATTCACTTATGCAATCCATTTTCACTTCATTCAAACACTTATAAAAACTCATTTTATAATTCAAATATTTTCATTTATAAATATCAATGTATAAATCCTTTATAAAATCAATTTATACTATTATTTTAAAACATCTTTAATCTCCTTTATAATTTCATCATTCTGATTTATAAAATAATTAAATTTTATAAATCCTATATTTAAACTTTTCACAATAAATTCAGAAATCCCGTTTTAACTATTTTATAAAATCATTAAACCCATATTTTCAAAAATCAATTTTTTTTTAAATATATTTCTCAAAAATATAATTTTTATAACATAAAAAAAATTATATCGTTTATTTATTTAAAATGGATCAATTCCAAACATATAGTATATTTTCAAAAATCACTTTAAAATCATTTTAAAATTCCAAAGTTTGGTCCAATGATGCTACATACCAAATAGCCAATCACGACAACAACGATATCATATATCGATATGATAACCCATCAAATATCAAAATATCTGAATTCAAATAAATACTGTTGAGGAATCCAGTTGGATCCCTCCAACCTGTTTTCCTGCATCCACAAACATTAGCACAATACCAATTCCGCTCCAGTACGAAATTATCGCGGTATATGGGATTTAAATATTATCCGCTTAATAGACGGCGCAATAGGGTCTCATCCACTAAAAAAATGCGGGAAATCAATAACTCCAATATATACATATGCCAATATATATATATATTGCTATTATATATAATACCAATTTCACTGTTTATGAAATATTCGCGGTATATGTTTTTAATAAATAACATCCGCTTACTAACGGCGCATAATGTCTATTTTAATAATCAACAGATAACAATCATCATTCAAACATGCATTCAAATATTTTAAATCTAACTATTTAAAATAAAATCGAAACTAATTCGATTGAGTGAGAAGTTCTCACCTTGATTTCAATTTCATTTTAGCGATTTATTTCAAATAAAATTAAACAGACGTTTAATTTTACACGAAATTCTCACTAACTCCAAATAACTCCAATCCAATTCCATCGCGTAATGCTCATCCATACGATTCCAACGCAACTGGTTTCGCGCGTTTTCGACCTCGTATGAAAAGTTATGAATATTTGAAGTTTACACAAATTTTATATACATAATTTACAAATAAATTTTATATTTTATAACCTAAATTAGATCATCACCGCACGTCCATCTTCCAGTAAATCACAGCCGTCCCCTTCTATCATCTCCAAACTCGCGTTCCATTCCCAGATACATAGCCGAACCCAACTCTTCCATTAGGGCTAAATTTTTGCTACCATCTCGTCGCGTTTGAAGGTGATCAGGGAGCATCAACACGTGCGCCTCCCCTAGCTCCACCCACGGCCAGAGCATGGTGGCACTCGGCCCCACCTAGCACCATCTATACGCATGCGAACGGCCAGAGTTCAAGCTCGAACTGCCATCAATCCACAAAGCCATTTGCAATCATAACCGTTGAACTTCAAGATCTCGCGTAGCTCTACCACTTTCTAGTTGTAAGTTTCTTGAAACGATTGAAGGATTGAAAGATAAATGAAGGAGAAGAGGAGAGTTTTCTGGCCGTTGAAATCAATGGAGGCGGCTGCGTTTAGATTATGGTTTTATTTTTTTATTTTTTTTAATTTATGAAGGGGTAAGGGTCTATTTATAGGAAATTTTTGAACACTATTCATCCGGGAATTCCGAACTCCGATTTACGCGTCGTGACCGACGTTCCTAGGGTTTATCCCGCGTTTCGGACACAATGGAACAGGTTTCGAAAGCTAATTCGGACATCTGTGCGAGATATAGCAACAAACGATCGATTTAAATTAAACCGATTTAAACGATTTTCTAGGCGTTTTAATTTGTACCGGACAAACTGTAAATCCAATTGACTTGAAATTTGAAACCTTACAATAATATCACATTACGGATCTGATGAAACTAGTTTCGTCGAAATCCGAGACTTTTTGAAAAATGGCTATTTTAACTCGCCAAATTAATATTAAAAATAATTCGATGCGTTTCGAGCTGCCACGATCAAACGATAACTCCGATTGACACGAAAATTGAAATCCGGTAATAACTAACTATTATGGATCCAATGGAGCTGGTTTCGTTCAATTCTGAGACTGTTCAAAAATTGACTATTTTCACTAGTCGATTTAAATATTAAAATATTCAATTTTCACAAATAAACTTTTAATTCGATTTTAAAAGTTCTAAAATATCGTTCTAACTTCAATATGATAAAATAAAATTTTACAAATCATTTTCAATCATATTTAACTCAATTTTCAATTATTTCCATAATTTAACATATTAAATTATCGATTTAATTACCCAATTAAATCCAATTATTCGAAAGAAAATTTATTTGACTTATAAATTTCACTCATTAATATTTAAAATTAATTAAATATTCATATTTTAATTAATAAAAATTCTGGGTCATTACAATCTTCCACCCTTAAAAGAATTTCGTCCTCGAAATTATCAAGTAAGAAAAGTTACAGAATCTATTAATTTTCCAAAATCCATAGTCGAACTTCTCATAATACTTTACTAAGTTTCCAAATCGTACTTAGTTATCTTTTCAAAAACAATTACTATTTTTTAACTTTCAATTCCAAATCAAAGTTAAAATTTTCAAAAATTTCCAATTTTCTCAAATTTTTTCTAACGCCTTAAATTTCTGGAAAAATTCGCCATAGTCTCCTTTGAGTGGCTCGATCCGAAAAAAAAATGACAGTATATATATCACAAATATGCATCTCATCAAGTAATGAGGCATCCCGAAGGGAAAAAAGTGTAAAAGTACGGTATGTAATCCGAGATATGTACCTTATATTTTATTAGCAAGCATATACGGCTAATATAGCGCGAAAGCGAGCTCCAAATGCGAAGCAAACACGATCCGCACCTACTAAACACTCAACAAACAACATGAGAACCATGTATATATGAAAATAGCATCAACATACATCATATAGCAACATAATAACTATATATGCCAACATAGCAAATGCAATAAAAGCTATATATTCAACCATCAACCAACTATCATTCAACTAGCATTCATAACCAATAAATATTCATTCATATTCTCATTAATATTCAATGAAATAGGTTTTCAATTTAATCACATTTGATTCATTTACATTGGATTTTACTAACATTCATTTTCAATTAGTTTATATTCACTAATTCATATTCAAGTTGGTTCACTTCCAAATCAAATTCAATTATATTCAAGATTCACTTAACTTCCAATTGAATTTCAATTACTTTAGTTTTCAATTTCATTAACTCTTAATGAATTATATACAATCAACTAACAATCATATATCAACCAATGTATATTAGTTACAACCAAACTTCTTTTCTTACAATTGGTTTAATTAAATTGATTTTCATTCAACTATTCAACTTTCAATAACATTAGATTTTAATGAATTAACACTTATATTCATTTTTTTCATATCAGCTTAATTCACATTCAATTGATTTAACATTTTATCCATTTATTCAATTCAATTACAAAAGTTGAATTTCATTTAACTTTAAATTCATTTTTATTTACAACTCATATTCATAAATATATTCATATAGTTTCACTTCTTATATATATATAGGTTTATTTCACAATTGTAAATCACTTTAATTATAATTCAATTCTTATAATTCTTTACTTATACAATTATTCTTTAATTTAGATTATTCAAACAACCAAACAATCAACTTATTTTCACTTTAATAATTCTGAAAAATTATTACTTCATATACAAAATATACTCAATGTAAAATTATTTCATTTACCCAATTTAAAACAATACTGTGTTGAATTGTTCTGTACAAGTGTTTAGAGATCCCTATCAACAACGTTAATTACTCGTATTAACCAGAATCTATATACCACTCAACAAACCAATCATCACAATATAAAACAATTTTATATTCACTAACAAATACGCACTCATATCTATTATTACACTCAACTCATTCTAGAGTACTACTGACTCTATCTCTAATGAGTAATACCCAAAAGAACCATGGTTATCGCTTAACCATTGCTCTGATACCAGATGTAAGGATCCGATTCTTCGTCTTTCGAAAATTCAACATCGATACTCATTTTATCGACTGCCGAGCAATCGAACGACGGAAAACCGAACACTTAGGGTTTTAAGAAAAAAAAAGGGAGAAGAAGAGAGAAAAGCTAGAAAAATAGAGAGGAAAGAAAATAAAATAAAAAAATGGAGGGAAAAGAAAATAGAACGAAATAGAAAACAGCAGAACAACATCAGAATCTCACAATCGCAGCGGAACAACATATAATAATAAATGAATAATCTTTAAACAAAGAACTATATCAGTTATTACATTTTATACATTACATTTCATTACATCATATCATCAGAGTGTATAACAACAACAACAACAAACAATGCATCGGAAAAAGAAATACTATATACAAGTAATTACGCCATGCCATCCAGCTTGCCTCCAGCAACTCCAGAATATCCTGATAAACATTTACTCTTAACTGCACGTGTGAAAATTGGTGGGCACCCAGAGTTTAGGAAGGAAAACAATAAACTCCGAGTCAGTCATGTGACTGGTGTGAGAACTCAAAACAGTTTATTTATCTTTAAAATCAAAATAGAGGAATATTTTTAAATTCAATTCGCAATGCTTTTAAAAATGAGACTACCATAAGGCCTCCCGCAAACACACACATGCAAACGCAGAATCGGAGGAGATTTCTCCTTATGATAGTCAAAGATGCTTGATACGCATTAAAAAGACATTTGATATTATTACTAGTGCATAGTGTAGAGAAAAATCATTTCGAAAATAAAGATATAAATCTTAGCCAGCGTAGACATTTCGGACTATGCCTACTATAGCTACCATCCAAACAGTGGTGACCACCATAAGTGAATGATAGGTTCTACAACTAATACCGTACAAGTTTCGTATTGGGAATTGGATTTCCAACAAATGATCAGGCCAAGGAACTTCCCATTGCCACATGAGAATGCCTCTGGATGGACATCCCCGAGAACCAAACCGGATCTCTACCAACACAAGGCCGGGTTACCCCTAACTAAGTAACAACTGACCGAATATGCCATCCCCCGGTCCTTTGGGACCTTTCACCCGAGCGCTCGTAATCAATTCACACAATCATAAAGTGTTTTCAACATGAGTAAGTATCTAGGCTCCATACCATGATACCACCCTTTTCCAGAAGGAAATGCACATATCCTAAAGGGCGCTACCCCTCATAACCTTGCCGCATCTTTCCTGTTTTGACCATTCCCGAGGTGTGAGGCTCGACGAAGTCACGTCCACAAAAACATACTTTATACAAAAGCCATGCTTTGGGTCAACAAATGATCATAGAAATGATCACCAGGATAGACGATCAAATAAAAGATCCTATCACAAATAATCAACACAATGATCATTTCACAGCAACACTCAGCATGTCACATTACCAAATTGGGAATATATCGCTGATAACCTTCAACTACATAACCTCTGAGCTCGTACGTCTCAGATAAGGGTGTTAAGCTAAGAGAATAAATTCTCCGCCACCAACAGAAATATATTTGAAAGAAATCTGCTTTATATCTCAATCTGTAATGTCAGACATACAATCCATACAAGTCTGTTCCGGACTCGAACAGAACCGAAGGCACTTACAAAGAAGTCCTTGCAATCCGGATATTCACAATCCTGATCGGATTTCCCATCACATATGGAGAACTCAATACCGGAGCAACTCGGTGCAGAGTCAATCGACAGGTCATCCTATCGCTCTCGCAAATACCCGGTCTTCAACACCGATCTTCAAATGCAATTCATAACGACGTATCACATATTCGGAATGGGTTATACGACCCCATGGTCCTTTCCCGGTTAACCCGAATAGTGAGCGCTTATTCAAAAATAAGTGTGGCATTCAAATTCAAGCAAATCACAATAAATACCCATTCAAAGGGAAATATTGATAGTCGGTTATTGAACTATCAATGGATATGCACACATCACTAGTTTCCAAATAATTTTTCAAATTATTTATTTTCCAAAATATCTTTACAAGATATATAATTTCACTCTTCAAAAATAAATCAATATTTATTTTTAAACAAATTCTTCTTTTCATTTATAAATTCCATAATGAATTTTTATTTCAAAATATCCATGCATATACGATTTCAATTATTCATTTCAATTTATCTTTAAAAAGATAAATTCTCAAAATGTTCACTTTATATTGGAAAACATTTCCATACTTATTTAATAAGTAATTCACAAATTTTATTTATTTTCAACACTAAGAAAATATTCAATATACTTAAATCGAGATTAAGTATATATTTCATTCTTTAAGGAAATCATTCTCTTAAACATATTTATTTGGGCCAAAACAAATGTTACGTAAAACATCGTTACGACAACCCAAAATCACTAGTATAGGGATTTGAAATTAAAATAGATATATAAATCCCAATACTATACAAAACATTTCCTTTCGGAAATCATTTACTATAACAACAGTGTTATAGTCCACCATTTCCTTTTATTTCTCGAAAACGTCTATTTCAACAATAAATGTTGAAATCTATGGTTTCGAATCTCAACATATTTTAAAACATCGTTAGATCGTTTTAATCCAATTTAAAATATCACATTCTAAACGTTTTCTTTAACATCTTATTCACTATTCAAAAACGTGAATATACTACGTTAACCAATTTCATCATTTCTATACATTTCATTTTAAAGGATTATTCACTGTCAAAAACGTGAATATAACTTTATAAATAAGTTATAAAAATTAACTTGTCAAAATAAGTCGTTTGCGAATTTTATAAAACAACGTTTATAAATTCTATTTCTATTTGTTTTATAACTACTTCCTTTTTATAAATTCCTTTATTAACCTATTCAATTTATAACTCAATTATAAAACAAAAGTTCATATTATAAGTGAAATACTTATAATTTATTTGTTTGCAAAAATCGTTCCTTTGAACTTCATAACTATAAATCTTATAACTTATAAGATTCAATTATTTATCCAAAACCATTCTTTAATAACTTCACGAAATTTATAAATCTTATTATTTATAAATTTCACTTATAACTTCACCATTTATAATTTTATAAATTCCATTCACTTATGCAATCCATTTTCACTTCATTCAAACACTTATAAAAACTCGTTTTATAATTCAAATATTTTCATTTATAAATATCAATTTATAAATCCTTTATAAAATCAATTTATACTATTATTTTAAAACATCTTTAATCTCCTTTATAATTTCATCATTCTGATTTATAAAATAATTAAATTTTATAAATCCTATATTTAAACTTTTCACAATAAATTCAGAAATCCCGTTTTAACTATTTTATAAAATCATTAAACCCATATTTTCAAAAATCAGTTTTTTTTAACTATATTTCTCAAAAATATAATTTTTATAACATAAAAAAAATTATATCGTTTATTTATTTAAAATGGATCAATTCCAAACATATAGTATATTTTCAAAAATCACTTTAAAATCATTTTAAAATTCTAAAGTTTGGTCCAATGATGCTACATACCAAATAGCCAATCACGACAACAACGATATCATATATCGATATGATAACCCATCAAATATCAAAATATCTGAATTCAAATAAATACTGTTGAGGAATCCAGTTGGATCCCTCCAACCTGTTTTTCTGCATCCACAAACATTAGCACAATACCAATTCCGCTCCAGTACGAAATTATCGCGGTATATGGAATTTAAATATTATCCGCTTAATAGACGGCGCAATAGGGTCTCATCCGCTAAAAAAATGCGGGAAATCAATAACTCCAATATATACATATGCCAATATATATATATATTGCTATTATATATAATACCAATTTCACTGTTTATGAAATATTCGCGGTATATGTTTTTAATAAATAACATCCGCTTACTAACGGCGCATAATGTATATTTTAACAATCAATAGATAACAATCATCATTCAAACATGCATTCAAATATTTTAAATCTAACTATTTAAAATAAAATCGAAACTAATTCGATTGAGTGAGAAGTTCTCACCTTGATTTCAATTTCATTTTAGCGATTTATTTCGAATAAAATTAAACAGACGTTTAATTTTACACGAAATTCTCACTAACTCCAAATGACTCCAATCCAATTCCATCGCGTAGTGCTCGTCCATACGATTCCAACGCAACTGGTTTCGCGCGTTTTCGACCTCGTATGAAAAAGTTATGAATATTTGAAGTTTACACAAATTTTATATACATAATTTACAAATAAATTTTATATTTTATAACCTAAATTAGATCATCACCGCACGTCCATCTTCCAGTAAATCACAGCCGTCCCCTTCTATCATCTCCAAACTCGCGTTCCATTCCCAGATACATAGCCGAACCCAACTCTTCCATTAGGGCTAAATTTTTGCTACCATCTCGTCGCGTTTGAAGGTGATCAGGGAGCATCAACACGTGCGCCTCCCCTAGCTCCACCCACGGCCAGAGCATGGTGGCACTCGGCCCCACCTAGCACCATCTATACGCATGCGAACGGCCAGAGTTCAAGCTCGAACTGCCATCAATCCACAAAGCCATTTGCAATCATAACCGTTGAACTTCAAGATCTCGCGTAGCTCTACCACTTTCTAGTTGTAAGTTTCTTGAAACGATTGAAGGATTGAAAGATAAATGAAGGAGAAGAGGAGAGTTTTCTGGCCGTTGAAATCAATGGAGGCGGCTGCGTTTAGATTATGGTTTTATTTTTTTATTTTTTTTAATTTATGAAGGGGTAAGGGTCTATTTATAGGAAATTTTTGAACACTATTCATCCGGGAATTCCGAACTCCGATTTACGCGCCGTGACCGACGTTCCTAGGGTTTATCCCGCGTTTTGGACACAATGGAACAGGTTTCGGAAGCTAATTCGGACATCTGTGCGAGATATAGCAACAAACGATCGATTTAAATTAAACCGATTTAAACAATTTTCTAGGCATTTTAATTTGTACCGGACAAACGGTAAATCCAATTGACTTGAAATTTGAAACCTTACAATAATATCACATTATGGATCCGATGAAACTGGTTTCGTCGAAATGCGAGACTTTTTAAAAAATGGCTATTTTAACTCGCCAAATTAATATTAAAAATAATTCTATGCGTTTCGAGCTGCCACGATCAAACGATAACTCCGATTGACACGAAAATTGAAATCCGGTAATAACTAACTATTACGGATACAATGGAACTGGTTTCGTTCAATTCTGAAACTGTTCAAAAATTGACTATTTTCACTAGTCGATTTAAATATTAAAATATTCAATTTTCATAAATAAACTTTTAATTCGATTTTAAAAGTTCTAAAATATCGTTCTAACTTCAATATGATAAAATAAAATTTTACAAATCATTTTCAATCATATTTAACTCAATTTTCAATTATTTCCATAATTTAACATATTAAATTATCGATTTAATTACCCAATTAAATCCAATTATTCGAAATAAAATTTATTTGACTTATAAATTTCACTCATTAATATTTAAAATTAATTAAATATTCAAATTTTAATTAATAAAAATTCTGGGTCGTTGCATTTTTCAAATCAAAGCAATAGCACATGAATATTTGTTAGGAAATCTACCCAACATCAATGATAGCAACAGAGGTAGATGTGAGTTAAAAACTCACCTTTTTACACAAAACAAAGAAGATGAAGAAGCACAAATGCAAGGAATCAACCAACTACACTCCACTTCAACCCTACAAGCTTCAATCTAGAATCAAAGCAAGTATTTCCTAAGTTAAGGTTAGGAAATTACTGAAATTGAAGAGGAGAAGAGATGGAGTAGATGGAGATGAACTTACCAATGGATTCCCTTTGATTTTGGAGCAAGAATCAAGTTTACAAGAAGAACTAGGGCTTGCTAATTTCTATTTCCACTTCCTTTTCCCCATTTCAGTTTTTAGCTTAAGAAATGAAATGAAATGAAGAGAGATGAAGAGAAGGGGTTGAGTTAGAGGTTTAGTTAAGCTAATGGGCTGAACCCAAACCCAAAACCCAATAGAAAAAGTAGCCAAAATTTCACAAACTCCGAACATATCAAAGATTATACTCAAAAAGATCGCAAATGCCATTTTGGAACCAATGGAGGTAGTTTCGAGTTCCAATTCGGCCATTTGCAAAAAGTAACATTTCGGACCAAAATCCGACTAACGACGCTATATTTAAATTAAACATTTAAATATAAAATCGTTAAATATGCGGGTTGTTACACTTCTCCTTGGCTTTATAAGGTTAGTATCATGATTAACTCAGTCAACTCAAAGTAAAAATCTCTGGCTTGAGTAGTTTAGTTAATAAATATTATTTTTATTGAACCAAGGAATTTGTGTTTTCGACTATAAAGTTGAATGTAGATGATATTGGAATTTTGATCATTACCATATTCTTTAAGTCCTAATGTGATATATTTAAGACAAAGAGAATTGATGTAAATAATTGCCACCATTAGGTATTATGTATGTAGTAAATTTGCCTATAATGTAACACATCCACCCATGGTGACGTGTGAATGTTAATATTCTAATTATTTGATATTAATCGCTGATCGAATTTATACATAAAATTCACACAGCCGAAATGTTGAGTATTCTAACTACCCCTTGATTTAATTAATTATAATTATTATAAATTGATTAATATTTATGAAATATTAATTAATTTTTTATTTAATTTGTATTGATCGGTGTTAAAATAGTGCATATATAAAAGTTATATACACACATATAGATATAAGATATCGATGTACATTTGAATTAGATTTAAATGAATATGATAGCCAACCATTGGGACATAAATGGGGTTGAATGTTGATTCAAAAGGTGTGAAATAGTAAAAGGAAAGAGTGGATCCAAATCCAATTTTAACCTCTCTGACTCTCAGCTATATAAACGCGTTTGACCCTGTTTTTTCCATTTTAATTTTTTCCTCCTCTTCTCTTATTTTTTGGTTGTCCCTTAATGCAATACTTCTATTCTCCTTTAAATATATCTTCATCAAAAATAAAATAAAACAAATCTAATTCAAAGGAGAGGAAGAGAGAACTGAGATTAGAGGAGAAAGTAAAAAGGAAGGACAAATTAATTAACTTGAAGGCCTTGGAAAGGAGGTTCGAAATGAAATTAGAAAGAAGGAAGCTTTGTAAAGGTAACTGAATTGATTACAATGTGTGTTACGACCCGCAAATCAACACCCCTTGAGTCAACACTATTCTACATAAATCAACTCAAGTTGAACAAAAATATGAACCATTAGGGTTAAAGAAGAAGAGGTAGAAGAAGAAAATAGAAAACAACTACAGAATCTAACCATCGCAGCAGAATAAAATAGAATATATATTAACATATCTTTACACCTAAACAAATATATATGTTCATATATTACATCATCAGAGTACATCATCAGAGTTCAACAAAATCAATAACATACAACTAGATACACAGCTAATTTACATAGCGGAATATAAATAAAACAAGTACAAAAATACGCATCGTCATCCAGCTCGTCTCCCGAGCTCCACTGCACCAAATCTTGTATCCTATAATACTCGGTCTGACCCGAGCATTACGGTTAAATAAAACTCGAGTCGGTCTGGAATACCAGCATGAGAAAATCACACTCAATTGATTATTAAAGTTTCAAAAATCCTTTGAAAACAAAAGCATCTCGTAAGACCATGCTATAAATAAACATGTCGGGTTTTTACCTTACGATAGCTAAAACAATTTTTATAGAAATCCTCTGATATTATAATAGGGTCTATATACAAATACTTATAAAATAGCCAAAATTGTTACATCTATTAAATTCCAGCTACTAGTCACAGAGTGGGCAATACAAACAAAACTTGTACAAGGCTCGTAGGGAGAATGGATTTCCAACTAATGACTAGGCACTGGGGTACCACCTGTCACAGTACGTGGCCTAGATCACAGTACTGAGGAGTACGCCCGCTCCCCTGCAACACAAGACCGGGACAACCCCTTACTGGATAATCCCAGGTGAGATCACCCCGCGGTTGGGATCAGCAACCGCCCACTAAGTCGAAATAAAAGCGACATCTAGACAGGGATGACCTCACCCTGCTTGGGTGCTACCCACCTAGCCTTTCTACATAACCCTTGATTTTCAGTCATTCCTGCTTGATGAGGCTTGAGGCTAAGCGTTACCTTTTTAGAACATATCCCTTAGAATGCCCATCGCACACCTGACGATGTTCCGAAAGCATTCATCCATAGAAGTCCGTCCCGGGTTCGAACGGAACCGAAGGCACCACTCCTACTACATCCATTTTGAAAATATCCTCAGGATTAGTAGCGACTAGCCATTGCACTTCACTGCTCCATCTTCGAATCCAAACTCGTTTTCACAAAACGTACAAACCGGATCGAAGTGGTTTTCGAGAAATAAATCTCGATCCTGGTCTCTTCGAAACGATCAGCGTATTTGGCCGATATTGATAGTCGGTGATTTAACTATCAATTAATATTCACAAACAACCATCCAACAATAAATAATTTTCCAAATTGTTTATTAACCTCAAAATTATATTCACAAGATACATTTTCACTTTTCGAACCCCTTTACGAAAAAAAAATTCAAACTATCTTCCTTTCTCAGAATAAATTCCAAGTATTTTCTATTTCCACTGGAATTACCAAGTACAAAACTTTATATTTTTAAATAATTTAAACGCTTTACTTTGAAATATATTTTAAAAACATTTAATTTAAAACTACTTCATTAATTTGTTAAAAATACATACTATGTGAATATTTAAAAATAAAGATAATTAATAAAATATAAAGCTGGATTTTCACTTTAAAAAAAACAAGATACTAAGTCACTCTTTAAATAATTACTATCATAATAGATTAAAGGAAATACTTATTTTAGAATTTAAATATTAGAAATAATAAATTTTCCAAAATTTGCTTTTTAAAACAACTTTAAAACTTTTAACTTATATTTAAAAATTTACTATGAAAACGTACTTGGTTATTCAGGGAGAATTTTCAATCTCAATCACTTAAATCAATTTCCCAAATTGATTTCCAATTTATTTCGTTTGAGTTAAATTTCTTTACTTACTCTGTTCATTTCAAAATTCATTAATTATGGACTTTATTATTATTGTTATTATTTTCCGTTCGATTTTAAATCTCTTAACTGAAATATACAAATTTCAGATTTTCCCAATTTCTTCTTTATTTTTCAAAATTTAAATCTTAAATTTTAAATAATGTTTTTTTTCTTAAAGAATAACACTGAATTTCAAAATTCATTAACTTTCTGTTTATTCAAATTTTCCTTTCCATACTCAAGATTTATGTATTAGAATTTTGAAGTCACTTTATTTCTTTTCCAATTCATTCTTAAATTTATTCTATTAATTATTTTACTTACAAATTCACTTCTTTTTATTTTCTTTCCAAAATCCAATTTATATATTTTTGGTAATTCATTATACCCAATTATATCAATCAAGCCATAGCATTCAATATTTCCATATAATTCATTATAGAATATCAAATAATCACAATAGAGAATATCAAATAATTTAAATAAAAGTTGAGTGGTCCAGTTGGATCCCTCCAACCTGTTTTCCTTGCATCCACAGACGTTAGCACAACATAAATACCAATCCCAAAATATACCATACTATAGCACATCAATCAATTCAACCATTCAAACAATTATTTAAATTTAATCATCTAAATTTAACTGAGTGAGATTAACTCACCTTTGATTTTTTTGTTTTTGTTTGGTAATCCATTTCCATCTCGCCAATTCCATCATAATTTTAAACCTTGAATAGCATTATATAATTTATTAATATCTGAGATAATCAGACAATCCGTTACTATTTATTAATTTTAATTTAACTAATAATTTTCCTATAAAAATCCCTTTGTTTAAAAATAATTAATGTAAGTTAATTACACTAATTAGTCTCCTTACGATTTTCAGACCTTGTATAAACGGTATACAATCTATTAATGTTTGAATTAACTTGATAATCAATTTCCATCTGATAAATTTAATTAACCAGTGATCTAACTTTATCGAATAATTTATTCTAAACAAATACTTATAGTTTAAACTAATCTTCCTTTTATAAATTATTTTGAAATAACTAGTAAACTAAAATATGAATATATATATATATATATATATATATATATATATATATATTATTGAAACTACGAATATACTAGAAAATCTATATAAATTCAAATTCCCACTTTATATAAACTTATATATTACAGCAAACGACCAAAATAAATTCTCTACTGTTAATATAAAATTTTCTCTGTTTTCTGATCTAAATATATAATAACAGTAAGCTAAATATTTTGTATATGTCTATATATATTCCTATAAACATTTATACTTCACTAATATTCTAAACAACTATAAATTTTCAAATGTAAAATACATTTTATTGAATCGAAAGGCAAGAATACCTCAGCTCATCGCGACTGGAACTCGCCGAACCACTCCACAACGCTCGCCGTCGCCTGAAACCATCAGCCTACTCCTCCACTTCGACTACACGTACTGCCTCCATCGCCATACGCCATCGCTCCCCCACGCCTTCCCAGGTTCGCACGACACAAGATCATCAACCCTAACATCTTCAACTAGCATCAAGCCAGCTACTGCTTCAATTACCTCTCGCGACCCCATACTCGAGATCCCTAACCCTAAACGAGCTCGTCGCCCTCACCCACCGTTGTTCGAATCCCTACAGCGTCGCCTCACGATTTGATTTGGTTTACAAACAAGGAGGCCGCGATTGGTAAATGATGAACGATGAAATTTCGATTCTCGTATCCCCCCTGTTCCGCCATTTTTTTTAATTTTGAACTAAGCTCTCAGATTTTGGTTTGAAGATAACCAAGGCTCGGATTTTATTTAGTTAAATAGGACTGAGTTGACGTTAGCGTGCCTGAGACAAATTGCTACAGTGGCCACGAAATGAAAGCTTTAAAAATTTTGATGTGAAATTATTTCGGCTGTGATTTGAATGGTATATTATTTAAATTCAAATCGTCTCAATAAAATTTTCAATGCGTTTATATATCGTAAGCTCACTCAACAACTCCAATCACTACGAAATTTGAAACCCGATGATAATGCAATATTTTGGATCTAATGGAACTGGTTTCGTCAAATTCCAAGACTGTGCCTCGGAAGGCTATTTTTAAATTCAATCTAAGACGATAAAATTTCAAAATCGAACAAATCATTGTTAAATTCAATTTTAACACTTCTATTATCCTTGGTATTATCAATATAAATTTTACAAGTCTTCAATTTATTTTTAAAAGGTTTAGAATTCCAGATTCGACATCTTATCCAAATTTCCAAAAATTAAATCCAATAATTAAATTTCAAATAATGGCTTTATTTGAAATTTAAGTTACAAATTAACTTTTAAGTATTTAAAATTTATTAAATATTCCAATTTTAAATGCTCAAAAATTCCGGGTCGTCACATTCCTCCCCCTTAAAAGAATTTCGTCCCCAAAATTACTAGTTAAGAGGAATGGTCCAATACCCATTTCCCCTTTTCCCAAAACCAAACAGTTGTATCAACTTGCCAGAGCATATCTTTTACTAAAGACCCACTATTTCTTCAACCAGCTTCCCTAAACCTTTCATAGTTTTCAAATAACTTTACTTATTAAACTATTTAAATTATAATTCAAAACCAAGTTTAAAATTTTCAAAAATTTTCAAAAATTATCCAACTCTCTAAATTTCCAAAAATTTTTGCCAGCGTCTCCTTTGCACGACTAGCTCGGTACAACTACAAAAGGCCTCTACGGGCTCCCAAATTCCAAAAGAAAACAAAATGCCAACTGGCTCGATCAAAAATCCAATCAAATGTCATACAGAAATTTAAACACGTACCTTTTTGTCGAGCAATTCAAATTTATCTTTGAAGTCAAAACCAATTCCCTTTTTCCTTTATATTATGTAACATCCCGCCTTTTCGCACACTTTAAACCGACACACGTGCCAATTAAAAGCATACACAAAGGGCGGATTGTTATGGGGTAAATAAGAAAAACAGAGAAGAAATAAAACAAAATAGAATCTCACAGCGGAAGGATAAAATATAATAATAAATATACAGTTCATAAACGGTTACAAAACAGTTAATTCTTCTTTATACAATAAATATCAGAGTTACACATACCAATACAAACAATGCAGCGGAACAGTATGAGTGTGGTGCAATACTATAGATAATAATAATACGACTCCTTCGTCTTCGTCCTTCAAAGCTAAAGTCTTCGATCCTGAAACGCTCGGACTGACCCGAGCGAATTTGAAAAGACAAAAACACTCGAGTCAGAACTAAAAGATCTTATGTGAGTTAAATTAACAGGAATAAATATGAGTACAGTAACTCAAGAGATGCTCGGGATTTACATCTCCTAAGGATCCGTTAAACTATTTACTATGTAGTATATTGCGCTATTATAATAGTGTCTATTTATAAAATAAACTTACTTTTTAATAGCGTTAAGGGGTTACCCATATAGCCCTTAACACGTAATAGTTCCAGTAGTCCATCCAATATCATAGTCCCTCCTGATCGGGAAGCCACCAGAGGATACCACACGGGATACGGGAGAAATCCAAACTCGTACAAGGCTCGGTATGGTAGGTGACACGGCACAACTAGGCAATGCCAGGGTAGATATACCAATTGCGTACCCAGGCTGGTGGAAACGGTTAGCCGCAGTTACCGCCCACCTCGAACAAACTCCCCAAAATCAAAATAAAAGTGGCCACTGAATCAATCCAAAGTCAGTATAATATCGAAGAGGAGTGTCCGATCAGAAGTATGACCTCATTGGCCTGGGAATAGCTCCTGTTTTAGCCACCTTATGCCAACTCACGGGAGTCGGGTCCACGTATTTACCTTACAGGAAACGTCGCCACCACCTACTTCATTCTGGAATCTCCACCGCGTACACGGTTAGTCAAAGTGGTTTTCGGTATCGACAGAGAGTATGTCAGATATCCGATCCCGGTCTCTTTGCCAACCCATCGTTATTATAACACCGCGGTCATTTAAAAATAGGTTATACTTTAAAAATCAGAATAAACATTCCATTTCATAACCATGAATACGATATCATTTCAAAACCCAAAACCATATTTTATCACTTATCCCAAATATAATTCTTTTCCAAAATCAAAATGCTTTAACTTCATAACGTCTGAAAATCAAATATTTTCAAAGCATAGTATTTTGAAAATCATAATTTAAAACCATAACTTCTAAAACTTGAATGGTTTGGACATTCAACGGTATATGAATTAAATGGTTTAACTTAAATGTTACTTTGTAAAGAAAATAGTTCTCATGGCTTTACAAATACATTTCTTTATTAAAGTCTAAACCAAAATTTATATTATCTCTCTCACGTTCCAAAACCACTTCAATTTATTTATATATACGTATATCCATTTTGAGTATCAATATTTCAAACTAAAGTTGGATTTTATTCTTTCAACAAATCAATTGTTCTATTAATTAGTCTTGAATATTCATATAAAATCCATAAATAATAAGACTTCAATTTCTAGAAATAAAATATATATATTTTTCCCAATTCAAATTATACTAGAATATTCATTTTAATTTATTTTGGGAAAAATCCAATTATAAATATCATATCTTAAAATTTCCAAACTTAACATTTAAACATATGATATAAATTATTAAACTCCATTTTCTTAATTTTCTTCCATTTTTATTAAAGATTTTTATACACCGCTTAATGTCAAAATTTACAACTTCATATGTATATATATATGGAAGAAAAATATTTATACAATATAAAATTTAAGATTATTATAAACCGTATTCCATCCAAACCATAGAAATCACATTAAAATAGTTATATATAGACTGCGGTGCCTGTATATAATTTTCTATCCTATGGTCAAGTGATACGGATATTTATCATTTCAATCCGCAATTTAAAAGATATAAAATTTTGCGGTTATATATCATTTCAAACCACAATCCCGAATGAAATGAAATATGCATGATAATTTGCAATTTTAATGATATACAATAAACATCCATTCATCAACATCATCCATCATCCAAATCGCAATCATCAATCAATATCAATCAATAACAATATTATATTTGATAATATATAACAGGTAATAACTGGCAATTTTATTCAGATTAAATTTAACAACTATTAATCTAACAGTTTATATTCAGTAAAAATCTATATAACTGTTAACTAGCAGTTTGTAGGCAAACAAATAAATTCTAACTATCAATTAATACGCAATAAATAAATTAAATTAACAGTTAAATTTAATAAATGCAATTCAACAAATATGAGTGAAATAAACATGCCAAATACTCATAAATAAATTTTTATTCATTTCTAAAATTAATTTAACAAACATAAAAGCTTCTAGTAGTTGTGAGTGGGTTAAAACACTCACCTTTTGAATTTAAATTGAATTCAAATCCAATTTAAACCCAAAATTTTGACGGTCTCAGAATTTGTCCAAACCAGCGTCAAAACGTCAGAAATTCTGATACGATCCCATTAAAACAAACCGCGCGCGAATCCGAGCTCGTATGCAAAAGTTATGAAAATTTGAAAAATGAAAAATTCTGGTCCTGGGTCGACTTCGGGTTCGACTTCGGTGCGCCGCCTCAATTCCCCGGTGCTTGCTTGGAGTTTTCGCCAAAACGACCCGGAGCGACCCGAGTCATTTTCTTCCTGACCCGAAGTTGCTCTAGGGTTTTCTCCCCTGAAACCCGAAGCGCGACCAGAAGCTGCTGCAGATCCGCAATTTTTTTTTTTTTTTTGGAATTTGAGAATTAGGTTTTTTTTTCTGCCATTAGAATGAGGAGTTGAGAAGGAGATGAAGAAAAATGTACGTACAGCCAAATGACAATAGGAAGGAGGCTAGGGTTTATGATCGCATATATATAGACAAATAGAAGAAGGCTAGGTGGGTACGGATAACAAACGCGCTAAACGGTAGTTGGCCCAAAAAGCCCGTTCTGACCCCGAAACGAAATTTATCAAACCCATATATCCAGATAGGTAATTTAAAATATCCTGAACGCGATGGAAAAAGTTTCACGTCCAAATTTGATCGTATGAAGAAGTTATGCTGAAAACAAAATTTCCAAATTGTTTTCAAATTGATTTTAATTAATTCGATTTCAAGGCGTTTCGCGTCCGTACGATCAAACGACAGGTCCGATCGATACGAAACTTGAAACCCTATAATAATTCACCGATACGGATCCGATGAAACTGGTTTCGTCGAAATTCGAGTCCGTGACCAAAATGGCTATTTTTAATATTCATTACATAAATTGAATAAATTATAAAAATCCAATTTTATATTAAAACTCTGTAATTGACTAAATTTTATCGCCAAAAAAAATTCATAATTAATTTAAATGACCTAACAAGTTTAGCTGTGAATTAAAGTTGACAAGTACATTAATTGCAATGTTAATTTCTACACTTTCTTATATTTAAGAATTTTATAAATTAAATCCTCAAAACCCATACTTAAGATTTTTTTTTTTTTAACCTTTATATTCTAAACTTTTACCTAAAATAAAGATGCTACTAACATTAGTTCAAGATTTCACTATAATGTTTACAAATTCCAGTTTAATTAATATTTTACGTTTAATTCCATTTTATTTGTAATAATAAATACCATTTGTTGAATTAAATACTCAAATTATGAATTATAAATCTCGCTTTCTAAAGTCTATATCAACCAATGGTCCAATTAAAATAAAATTAGTATAGACCTCACCTTATAGAACTAACTACTGCAATTACAAACCAAAACTACGCAACTGCAAAAGTTTAGTGAATACATTTGGGATTTGATTTCGAAATAAACTTAACAACAAATAAGATAGGTAACGAACAATAATTATTGTTGTCAAATCTATTTCAAAAGTCTACACTCAAATATTACCTTAAAGTAAGTCTTACGTTTCTATAAATTTATTCATACTTCCGTTACTATATTTATGCTTAATAAAGTAACGTTCATTCTTAATAACAACATTATAACTATCCAACATATAAAAGAACTCTATTCCCAAATACAATCATTGACAAATAAGTTAGGAAATTTATAATGGTTGTTATTCTTTCTTAAATTTACCTCCAAATTAACGTACTATCAAATTTCATTCACTTATGTTCTATCCAACATTCCTTTATATTTTATTTCCATAAATTTGTTAATATTTACATTCATTTATTAACAATTTACTTCCATAATACAATTGCAATCTATTAAAGTTTTTATTACATTAATACTATTTCAACTTTATTCTTTTAGTATTAATTAAACAATCGTATTAAATTAAGAGATTATAATGATTTTCACTGTTTATATATACTCCATTAAACCCAACAGTCGTTCCAATCACCTTTGTATTGCATTAAATTGGTTATCCCTCACTGCCATTTATTTTACTTCCTAAATTCTCATATAGTTACAATTTTACCAATATATATAAACACATAGGAAATTTAAATTCTTGTCATAAATTCTTAAATTTATTTTTATTCAATTGCAACAATTACGCTATTTCCCTATTTATATTTCACCAAATTTTTCAACAATTAGATTAAATAACCGTTTCTACAATTCATAATTAACTATACATTTAAATCTCCTATACAGTAATTAAACAAATTTGTGGGTATAAATAACCTTTGCTTATATACATTTCACTTGTGCATTCCTTTTTATTTTTATAAACTCTCCCTTATTAACTAGGCACATAAACAGCCCAAAAAAAAAAATCTATTCAGATCTATTTCAAACTATTTCCATTCTTAACAAAATAAAATAAATGGTTAACCTACACTTGTCATTCTTTTATATCCAAATTCACTAACAACATTATTAACAACAATGTTGCTATAGACTTTAATAAAATAAATTATATGAATGGTAAAATTTGGTAATTATGGCAGACGCCCAAATATATGCATAAATTTACTACTTGTTATTATGAATCCCATCTATTACTTTCTAAATGCCTTTGTCTTCTCATATCCCATTTACTACCAAACCACAGATTTAGTTATAGCTTATCAATACGTAATCACCTAAACAAACAAATTTTATTACCCTTTTAAGTGCGTTTATTATTGACCATTTATGAAAATTACTTACCTTCACATATTGCATTGGTTTATTCAACGGTCACTTTTACTTAGTCTCTATTTATAATTACAACCAAATGTACAATCACCACTGTTTATTTTATATTAATTGAATTCCATTCTAGTAAATATTTTTATTAATATCCACTGATTCAACATTTGTATGTTTCTTAAAATTAACTTTCAACAAAATGTGACAATTTACATTATACAAATCTATTGTCATAAATTTTATTGTTACTTTAAATTCCAATTACTATAACAAATTTCTACACTTACTCAAATAAAATATTAAGACTTTATTTCATTCTAAATTAGATTAGAACATATTATATTAATTCATTTAATATTACCAAATTTAACGGGTCGTTACAATCTCCCCCACTCAAAACTTTTCGTCCCCGAAATGGAAAAAGAAGGGAGAAAGAAGAATAAAGCAGTACCTCTTATTTCAAATATTAACTTATAACAATAATTTACTAAATTTATTTCCTTAAATGAGATATGCCCGTTTTATAGTCATTATAACCTTTTATACTTAAATTATTAAAGTTGGAAAACATTTTCACAAAATTCTAAGTCCAAAATTTTTGGAAAATTTTGGCAGAGTCTCCTTTGTACGGAGAGGCTCGGGAGAAAATATAATATCAAAATATACAAATATATTACATATATTATCAAAATATTATATCCCAACACGGGAAAAATAGCGCTTTAAACGTAATCCGAAAACGTACCTATTTGTCGGGCAATATACGCTTGTTATTTTGGAACCAAAAGCAGTAGCAGTTGCTTCCATCACCTGTATTCACTTATATAATCTAAAAGGTTAAATATTTATTTTAAAGTGAACTATTCAAGTGGATTCAATCATTAATCAACCAAACAATTCAACAACCATCAACCTTACAAACAACATACATACACAAACAAAGCAACCATTTAATCCATCAAACAAATAGTTGTTTGGGTTCAAACTTGAAATTTGTATGAAATGAAATTAACTATCAAGTGCATCCTTTACTCAACAGTCTTAGATGGAACAAAGATAGATACTTATTCATTTAACCACTTCAAATTTCTTACCCAACAACATAAATCAAACAACACAATTCAAACCAACACCCAAATTTATTTATTATACATTTATCTCATGCTTCAATGGTTTGATTTTCTTTCTTTCATTTATGGAGTGATTTCTTTATTTCTTACAAATTTTCATTTTCCATTTATCACAAAATTCATTATATTTGTATTCCAATTTAACTTAAGTCTATACAATTAATTCTCATTAATAATAGCAAATTAATAGAATACCTTTATTACCTTACTCTTCACTTGTAAGATTTCCCCTTACATTTTCCTACTAACATTGCAACTTTTTATTATATGGTAAGTTATGTATGTTTTAAGAATGTAAGTGAAAATTTACAAGTTTCTTCTCCATTCCTTTAATTAATATATATTCGTTTTATAAATTACAATTTCGACTTACCTTTAATCTCATTCATTTATTTAATGTTGAAGTTTCCATTATATTTAATTACAGTAACCCTCTACTTACACTTAATCTATTAACCTTATAACTTGCATTCCTATAAGGGAAAGATTTTACTCATTCATTAACTATGGATTGCAGTCATTTATATTTTTCCTACTTCCATTATATTAGAATAGGGGAAATTAAGGCGTACTTAAGTTAATAACCCTACAATCAAACTTTATAAATTAAGAAATTTCATTTTTTACTTTCTTAAGGTTAAAATCACCTATTAATAATACAATCTTTAATTTTAGTAAAATTCCAATCATCACTTAAGTTAATACCATTAAATTCTTATGTACAACAGTAATTTTTTTTGAATACTTCATTATTTCCAAAAATTCTACTTGCATAATATTCTATTCCACTCTTAATTTACATTTCAACTTTTTATACTTGGTAAGTTATTTATGTTAAAGAAAAAGCAAAAGAACTTATACAAGTTTAATCTCAACCCTTTTAATTCATTGATTACTTAACCTTTATTTCACCAAAATAATTTAAACCATTAATAAATGGAAATTTAAGAATTAAGTACCGGGTCAAATTTCAAATATTTTTAAAATGATGGATAAATAATTTCTTACAACTTATATATCTCTAATTATATTTAAAATAATTAAAATTTTAGATAATTTCAAATAAATCTGCAGTAGAATTTTACTACAGTGGCCTTTCCCTTCGAAACTCGAAAATGAAAGTCGATGATGCGGCCGTCATCACCGAAATTATTTTCCAGCGACAGAGGGGAAAGTACAAACTTATTTTCTTCAAAATCCTCTTTAAACCAATTCTTTCGAATTATACTAAATATTTATATAATAAAATATTTACAAACCAAATCATTATATTTCGTAAATCCTTTGAAAGCAGAAATTTTTCAAAATCCCGGACTTAGGTTCTAAAAATCTCCAATTTGATTCATTATAATTTCAACTTAGCTTCAGTTAATATTTTCTTTTATTACCTAACACCCAATCTATAGCAACCAAAATATATATATCTTTATAAAAAATATTTTTATATATAGAAAATATAATAGGCAAAATTATTTCATTCACCTATATTAAAAACAAATATTATGTCGGTCTGTCCTATTAAGTGTTTAGAAATCCCTATTGATGGCATAGCGTCCCATGCATCAACCAGAATTTATAAATACAAAATGAAACAGAGTAACATAATATTAAAATCTTTTTATAAAACTAACAAATACGCTCTCTCATATATATACACTCAGCGACTCCCATAGGGTATTACTACCCTATTAACAAAGAGTCAAACCCCACAAAACCAAGGTTTATCGCTAAACCAAAGCTCTGATACCAACTGTAACATCCCGCCTTTTCGCACACTTTAAACCGACACACGTGCCAATTAAAAGCATATGCAAAGGGCGGATTGTTATGGGGTAAATAAGAAAAACAGAGAAGAAATAAAACAAAATAGAATCTCACAGCGGAAGGATAAAATATAATAATAAATATACAGTTCATAAACGGTTACAAAACAGTTAATTCTTCTTCATACAATAAATATCAGAGTTACACATACCAATACAAACAATGCAGCGGAACAGTATGAGTGTGGTGCAAATCTATAGATAATAATAATACGACTCCTTCGTCTTCGTCCTTCAAAGCTAAAGTCTTCGATCCTGAAACGCTCGGACTGGCCCGAGCGAATTTGAAAAGACAAAAACACTCGAGTCAGAACTAAAAGATCTTATGTGAGTTAAATTAACAGGAATAAATATGAGTACAGTAACTCAAGAGATGCTCGGGATTTACATCTCCTAAGGATCCGTTAAACTATTTACTATGTAGTATATTGCGCTATTATAATAGTGTCTATTTATAAAATAAACTTACTTTTTAATAGCGTTAAGGGGTTACCCATATAGCCCTTAACACGTAATAGTCCCAGTAGTCCATCCAATATCATAGTCCCTCCTGATCGGGAAGCCACCAGAGGATACCACACGGGCTACGGGAGAAATCCAAACTCGTACAAGGCTCGGTATGGTAGGTGACACGGCACAACTAGGCAATGCCAGGGTAGATATACCAATTGCGTACCCAGGCTGGTGGAAACGCGTAGCCGCAGTTACCGCCCACCTCGAACAAACTCCTCAAAATCAAAATAAAAGTGGCCACTGAATCAATCCAAAGTCATAGTATAATATCGAAGAGGAGTGTCCGATCAGAGGTATGACCTCATTGGCCTGGGAATAGCTCCTGTTTTAGCCACCTTATGCCAACTCACGGGAGTCGGGTCCACGTATTTACCTTACAGGAAACGTCGCCACCACCTACTTCATTCTGGAATCTCCACCGCGTACACGGTTAGTCAAAGTGGTTTTCGGTATCGACAGAGAGTATGTCAGATATCCGATCCCGGTCTCTTTGCCAACCCATCGTTATTATAACACCACGGTCATTTAAAAATAGGTTATACTTTAAAAATCAGAATAAACATTCCATTTCATAACCATGAATACGATATCATTTCAAAACCCAAAACCATATTTTATCACTTATCCCAATATAATTCTTTTCCAAAATCAAAATGCTTTAACTTCATAACGTCTGAAAATCAAATATTTTCAAAGCATAGTATTTTGAAAATCATAATTTAAAACCATAACTTCTAAAACTTGAATGGTTTGGACATTCAACGGTATATGAATTAAATGGTTTAACTTAAATGTTACTTTGTAAAGAAGATAGTTCTCATGGCTTTACAAATACATTTCTTTATTAAAGTCTAAACCAAAATTTATATTATCTCTCTCACGTTCCAAAACCACTTCAATTTATTTATATATACGTATATCCATTTTGAGTATCAATATTTCAAACTAAAGTTAGATTTTATTCTTTCAACAAATCAATTGTTCTATTAATTAGTCTTGAACATTCATATAAAATCCATAAATAATAAGACTTCAATTTCTAGAAATAAAATATATATATTTTTCCCAATTCAAATTATACTAGAATATTCATTTTAATTTATTTTGGGAAAAATCCAATTATAAATATCATATCTTAAAATTTCCAAACTTAACATTTAAACATATGATATAAATTATTAAACTCCAATTTCTTAATTTTCTTCCATTTTTATCAAAGATTTTTATACACCGTTTAATGTCAAAATTTTCAACTTCATATGTATATATATATGGAAGAAAAATATTTATACAATATAAAATTTAAGATTATTATAAACCGTATTCCATCCAAACCATAGAAATCACATTAAAATAGTTATATATAGACCGCGGTGCCTGTATATAATTTTCTATCATATGGTCAAGTGATACAGATATTTATCATTTCAATCCGCAATTTAAAAGATATAAAATTTTGCGGTTATATATCATTTCAAACCACAATCCCGAATGAAATGAAATATGCATGATAATTTGCAATTTTAATGATATACAATAAACATCCATTCATCAACATCATCCATCATCCAAATCGCAATCATCAATCAATATCAATCAATAACAATATTATATTTGATAATATATAACAGGTAATAACTGGCAATTTTATTCAGATTAAATTTAACAACTATTAATCTAACAGTTTATATTCAGTAAAAATTTATATAACTGTTAACTAGCAGTTTGTAGGCAAACAAATAAATTCTAACTATCAATTAATACGCAATAAATAAATTAAATTAACAGTTAAATTTAATAAATGCAATTCAACAAATATGAGTGAAATAAACATGCCAAATACTCATAAATAAATTTCTATTCATTTCTAAAATTAATTTAACAAACATAAAAGCTTCTAGTAGTTGTGAGTGGGTTAAAACACTCACCTTTTGAATTTAAATTGAATTCAAATCCAATTTAAACCCAAAATTTTGACGGTCTCAGAATTTGTCCAAACCAGCATCAAAACGTCAGAAATTCCGATACGATCCCATCAAAACAAACCGCGCGCGAATCCGAGCTCGTATGCAAAAGTTATGAAAATTTGAAAAATGAAAAATTCTGGTCCTGGGTCGACTTCGGGTTCGACTTCGGTGCGCCGCCTCAATTCCCCGGTGCTTGCTTGGAGTTTTCGCCAAAACGACCCGGAGTGACCCGAGTCATTTTCTTCCTGACCCGAAGTTGCTCTAGGGTTTTCTCCCCTGAAACCCGAAGCGCGACCAGAAGCTGCTGCAGATCCGCAATTTTTTTTTTTTTTTTTTTGGAATTTGAGAATTAGGTTTTTTTTTTCTGCCATTAGAATGAGGAGTTGAGAAGGAGATGAAGAAAAATGTACGTACAGCCAAATGACAATAGGAAGGAGGCTAGGGTTTATGATCGCATATATATAGACAAATAGAAGAAGGCTAGGTGGGTACGGATAACGAACGCGCTAAACGGTAGTTGGCCCAAAAAGCCCGTTCTGACCCCGAAACGAAATTTATCAAACCCATATATCCAGATAGGTAATTTAAAATATCCTGAATGCGATGGAAAAAGTTTCACGTCCAAATTTGATCGTATGAAGAAGTTATGCTGAAAACAAAATTTCCAAATTGTTTTCAAATTGATTTTAATTAATTCGATTTTAAGGCGTTTCGCGTCCGTACGATCAAACGACAGGTCTGATCGATATGAAACTTGAAACCCTATAATAATTCACCGATACGGATCCGATGAAACTGGTTTCGTCGAAATCCGAGTCCGTGGCCAAAATGGCTATTTTTAATATTCATTACATAAATTGAATAAATTATAAAAATCCAATTTTATATTAAAACTCTATAATTGACTAAATTTTATCGCCAAAAAAAAATTCATAATCAATTTAAATGACCTAACAAGTTTAGCTGTGAATTAAAGTTGACAAGTACATTAATTGCAATGTTAATTTCTACACTTTCTTATATTTAAGAATTTTATAAATTAAATCCTCAAAACCCATACTTAAGATTTTTTTTTTAACCTTTATATTCTAAACTTTTACCTAAAATAAAGATGCTACTAACATTAGTTCAAGATTTCACTATAATGTTTACAAATTCCAGTTTAATTAATATTTTACGTTTAATTCCATTTTATTTGTAATAATAAATACCATTTGTTGAATTAAATACTCAAATTATGAATTATAAATCTCGCTTTCTAAAGTCTATATCAACCAATGGTCCAATTAAAATAAAATTAGTATAGACCTCACCTTATAGAACTAACTACTGCAATTACAAACCAAAACTACGCAACTGCAAAAGTTTAGTGAATACATTTGGGATTTGATTTCGAAATAAACTTAATAACAAATAAGATAGGTAACGAACAATAATTATTGTTGTCAAATCTATTTCAAAAGTCTACACTCAAATATTACCTTAAAGTAAGTCTTACGTTTCTATAAATTTATTCATACTTCCGTTACTATATTTATGCTTAATAAAGTAACGTTCATTCTTAATAACAACATTATAACTATCCAACATATAAAAGAACTCTATTCCCAAATACATTCATTGACAAATAAGTTAGGAAATTTATAATGGTTGTTATTCTTTCTTAAATTTACCTCCAAATTAACGTACTATCAAATTTCATTCACTTATGTTCTATCCAACATTCCTTTATATTTTATTTCCATAAATTTGTTAATATTTACATTCATTTATTAACAATTTACTTCCATAATACAATTGCAATCTATTAAAGTTTTTATTACATTAATACTATTTCAACTTTATTCTTTTAGTATTAATTAAACAATCGTATTAAATTAAGAGATTATAATGATTTTCACTGTTTATATATACTCCATTAAACCCAACAGTCGTTCCAATCACCTTTGTATTGCATTAAATTGGTTATCCCTCACTGCCATTTATTTTACTTCCTAAATTCCCATATAGTTACAATTTTACCAATATATATAAACACATAGGAAATTTAAATTCTTGTCATAAATTCTTAAATTTATTTTTATTCAAGTGCAACAATTACGCTATTTCCCTATTTATATTTCACCAAATTTTTCAACAATTAGATTAAATAACCGTTTCTACAATTCATAATTAACTATACATTTAAATCTCCTATACAGTAATTAAACAAATTTGTGGGTATAAATAACCTTTGCTTATATACATTTCACTTGTGCATTCCTTTTTATTTTTATAAACTCTCCCTTATTAACTAGGCACATAAACAACCCAAAAAAAAAATCTATTCAGATCTATTTCAAACTATTTCCATTCTTAACAAAATAAAATAAATGGTTAACCTACACTTGTCATTCTTTTATATCCAAATTCACTAACAACATTATTAACAACAATGTTGCTATAGACTTTAATAAAATAAATTATATGAATGGTAAAATTTGGTAATTATGGCAAACGCCCAAATATATGCATAAATTTACTACTTGTTATTATGAATCCCATCTATCACTTTCTAAATGCCTTTGTCTTCTCATATCCCATTTACTACCAAACCGCAGATTTAGTTATAGCTTATCAATACGTAATCACCTAAACAAACAAATTTTATTACCCTTTTAAGTGCGTTTATTATTGACCATTTATGAAAATTACTTACCTTCACATTGTTTGCGTAAAAAATGGTCACAAACACCTAATACCGTGAAAGCACCAGTGTATGAATATAAATCAGCGATATTCAAACACAAATCACAGATCTCAGTAAATAACCCAAATACGTTTGCACAAAAGATGGGCAAACAATTCCAAGTTGTATGATTTAGTTGATTTTATGTTGTTCGTAATGATTTAGGTGGTTTATGCAAATACGTAAAAAGCAGGGACTGAACTGTAAAAGACACACAGATTTATAGTGGTTCGGCCAAAATGTGCCTACGTCCACTTTATATGTTATTCTCCTTTTCCAATCCGATTACGAGTACAAAGCTTGTAGTACAAGTGTATGAAAGTTGTTTGAAAGTTCCTTCCAGGTTTGAGCTCTCAAACTTGTCCCCCATTGTTGTACCACTGCCCCTCTATTTATAGAGTGAGGCTGGGGGCAGGGGTCTTGGATGTATATAGCTGCTGGTGGGCCTGGGCTGCTGCAATCTGGCCTGGCACATCTGGTTCGGCATGGTCTTGGACCGGTGGTAGGTGGTAGGTGGGTTGGTTCGGCTAGGCTCTGGAGTTGTTTGGTTCGGAGGAGTGCCGGTCCGGTGATGGAATGGTGGACCGGCAGTGGGTGGACCGGTAGTAGGAGAGAGTGGTTGGTCGGTCCGGTGAGGCTCTGGACCGGTGGAGGCTGGCTTTGGTTTGGTAGGAGGGGATGTGGAGTTGGTTCGGTGGTGAGAGGGGAATGTCGAATGACCTTCACTTGGGAGTGCCGAATGACCTTCACTTGGGAGTGCCGAATGACCTTCACTTGGGAGTGCCGAATGGACTAAGGGAAGGCCGGATGTGATTTTACTTTACACTACCGAATGTAACTTTAAACCCTTGACACCGAATGGAGTTTTATCCTTGAACCATGAGTGAAACCCCGACCTCCATCATTCCTTGCCAGTTTGTCGATATTCCAGTTTTGACCAAAAAATGGGATAACACTTTGCCCCCCAAAACATGCCTTGTGATAACAAGGCATGTTTTGAATAGTTCCGAATCCAAAATCCAAAGTTCATAGCCATATTGCCAGAGTAGATCATCCTTGACTACTCCGAGTCGATATCCAGTTCCAAATCCAATAACCAAAGCTTAAGCCAATTCCATGTCCATCCGAACTCGACAACCGAGTCCCAAACCATCCTTATCCAATAGCCAATAACCGAATCCAGGACCTCTCTGGGTCGATATCCAAATCCATAACCTCTCCAGGCTCTTGCCAAGCGCAATCCACACCTGACGGTCGTGATCCAGTGTCCCTAGACGTTAAGCTAGCCTCCTCGTGTTCTTGTCGAGCGTAATCCACACATGACGACCTTGGTCCAGTGTCCCTGGATGTTGAGCTAACCTCTCCGGGTTCTTGCCAAGCGCAATTCACACTTGACGATCTTGGTCCAGTGTCCCTGGACGTTGAGCTAACCTCTCTGAGTTCTTGCCAAGCGTAATCCACACTTGACGACCTTGGCCCAGTGTCCCTGGGCACTGTACAATGCCATGGCTTAAGTCCTAAGCCGAATCCTGGTCTCTCCGGACCCTTGCCGAGCATAGTCCATACTCGACGACCTGAAAATAACAATTGATAATATAGGGCCTAAGTCCTAGGCCGAATCCTGGTCACTCCGGACCCTTGCCGAGCATAGTCCATACTCGACGACCTGAATGAGTCAATTTACCACGTTCGGGCAAAGCGACTCACCCCTTGCCAGGCATAATCCATACCCGACGACCGTTTATCAAAAATCAGATAAAAATCCAATCAAAATCCAATCCAAAATCCAAGTCCAAATCCAAAATCCAAATCCAGAATCCAAATCTGAAAATCCAAATCCAGAATCCAAATCCGAAAATCCAAATCCAGAATCCAAATTCAAAATCCAAATCCAAAACCAGAAAACTAGAAATCCAAATCAGCATCCAAAGTTGAAAATAATCGTCCAAAGGAAAATCCAAATCAAAAGGCGAGAAAAACCAGGAGCTCAATCCAAGCTCCAAAACCGAAAACCAAAAAGAAAAGCAGTGTCCAATCCAAAAGCAAAAGATAAATTTCACAAACCATAGCATCGCAGCTTATTATCATTCAGAGCATGCCTAGGGGCCATCTCCGTCCCCGTACATGTGTAAATGACTTGGTTGCTTGCCAATAGTTTGCTACTTATTTCATATTAACCTGGTCAAGGGACGATCAACCGACCATCATTCCTGGGCCTCCCACCATCGTAGCTTGAGGCAGGCGGCGGTTGCTCCTGCCTCGCTGTTGCATTCCGAGGTCCAACATATTGTGGCAGCTGTCCATTCCTCACATGCTCCTCAATTATGTCCTTTAAGTGCCTGCAGCTGTTGGTGTCGTGTCCATCCAAATCATGGAAGAGACAGTGCCTTCCCGATGTCCTTTCCCGTTCTGTTGGTTCTCTCCTAGCCGGCCTCCAGTAGTGAAGGCGATTTCGAGTATCCAGGTATATCCGCTCCAGTGTCTCGTTCAATCCTGTGTATGTGGAAAACTTTGGATCCTTCCATTGCTTCCTAGCATTTCCAGAATCACCGTCCAACTTCCTTTTTCCTTTGTCTTTATCCGAACCATTGCTGGATGGTCCTCCCACCTCAACTACATTAACCTTTTTCAATTTTAAATCCGTACTCGCATCTTCTTATCGAAGGAACCTTTCTGCCTCATGAAAGAATTCGTCGAGATTCCGTGGGGGATCTCGTATCAGAGATACCTTGAAATCCGAGTTCTCCCTGACTCCTGATACTGCTGCCATTAAAACCATCGATGGATCGGGCCGATCCACCGAAGCAACTGCGGCACTGAATCGAGTTAGAAAAGCTCTAAGCGATTCATCCATCCTTTGCCTTACCGATGTCAATGTCATCACGTTCTTCGGTCTCTTGACATGAACCCGAAACTGTCCCAGAAACCTTTCCACCAATTCCCTCCAAGTCCTGATAGATCCTTCTTCCAGCTGCCTGAACCACATCGCAGCTAAGTCCGTCAAGTACAAAGGGAAGCATCGGGCCATCACCTCCTCTGATGCCCCCAGCACCTCCATGTGTCTGGTGTATCTCATCAAGTGATCCGTAGGGTCTTCCTTGCCATTGTATACCTCCACGCTAGGTAGCTTGAACTTAGGTGGATTCTGAGCCATCCTTATTTCCCGAGTGAACGGACTCCTGTTTACTCCTTCCAAGTCTCCGTTGGTCAAACCACCTCGCACAGTCTTCCTGATTATATCTACCAATCCACCGTTGTATGTCGGGGGTTGCCCCCGAGGGAACTCCGGTACATACTCTTCGTGTGGCTCGTTAGCAGCAACGTTGGTTCTAGCCTGTTGAACTCCTTCCAAAGGTTCTCCTGTGTTGAATCCTGTGGGCCTGCCCCCAAGCCCTTGTTGATTGCCACCTGGCTCCGTATCCTGTCCTTCATTGGGTTCCGTAACCCTAGCTTCTTGTCCTGCATCCACAGCCGTTGTAGCTGTTCCTAAGTTCTGCATCCCTGCAGCTCTCATTTGCTCCAAGAAAGTTTGCATCATTTCCTGTTGACTTTTCAATAACCTCTCTTGCAGTGAATTTGTTATGGCTTCCATTTAATCCCGGGTTATGTAGATCGAAGCCGGTCCTTCCTCACCTCCGGAGGATGCTTGTTGACTTCCTCCTTGTTGGCTTCTCTCAGCCCTTAGCCTTCTACTGTTTTGCCTAGTCATTGTCTTCCAAATCCAAACTTCTATCCGATGTAGCGGGTGCTAGTCCTTCTCAGTGAAAGCACCAAAATGTTTGCGTAAAAAATGGTCACAAACACCTAATACCGTGAAAGCACCAGTGTATGAATATAAATCAGCGATATTCAAACACAAATCACAGATCTCAGTAAATAACCCAAATACGTTTGCACAAAAGATGGGCAAACAATTCCAAGTTGTATGATTTAGTTGATTTTATGTTGTTCGTAATGATTTAGGTGGTTTATGCAAATACGTAAAAAGCAAGGACTGAACTGTAAAAGACACACAGATTTATAGTGGTTCGGCCAAAATGTGCCTACGTCCACTTTATATGTTATTCTCCTTTTCCAATCCGATTACGAGTACAAAGCTTGTAGTACAAGTGTATGAAAGTTGTTTGAAAGTTCCTTCCAGGTTTGAGCTCTCAAACTTGTCCCCCATTGTTGTACCCCTGCCCCTCTATTTATAGAGTGAGGCTGGGGGCAGGGGTCTTGGATGTATATAGCTGCTGGTGGGCCTGGGCTGCTGCAATCTGGCCTGGCACATCTGGTTCGGCATGGTCTTGGACCGGTGGTAGGTGGTAGGTGGGTTGGTTCGGCTAGGCTCTGGAGTTGTTTGGTTCGGAGGAGTGCCGGTCCGGTGATGGAATGGTGGACCGGCAGTGGGTGGACCGGTAGTAGGAGAGAGTGGTTGGTCGGTCCGGTGAGGCTCTGGACCGGTGGAGGCTGGCTTTGGTTTGGTAGGAGGGGATGTGGAGTTGGTTCGGTGGTGAGAGGGGAATGTCGAATGACCTTCACTTGGGAGTGCCGAATGACCTTCACTTGGGAGTGCCGAATGACCTTCACTTGGGAGTGCCGAATGGACTAAGGGAAGGCCGGATGTGATTTTACTTTACACTACCGAATGTAACTTTAAACCCTTGACACCGAATGGAGTTTTATCCTTGAACCATGAGTGAAACCCCGACCTCCATCATTCCTTGCCAGTTTGTCGATATTCCAGTTTTGACCAAAAAATGGGATAACACACATATTGCATTCGTTTATTCAACGGTCACTTTTACTTAGTCTCTATTTATAATTACAACCAAATGTACAATCACCACTGTTTATTTTATATTAATTGAATTCCATTCTAGTAAATATTTTTATTAATATCCACTGATTCAACATTTGTATGTTTCTTAAAATTAACTTTCAACAAAATGTGACAATTTACATTATACAAATCTATTGTCATAAATTTTATTGTTACTTTAAATTCCAATTACTATAACAAATTTCTACACTTACTCAAATAAAATATTAAGACTTTATTTCATTCTAAATTAGATTAGAACATATTATATTAATTCATTTAATATTACCAAATTTAACGGGTCGTTACATATTACCTTCATATTCTGCTTAGCACCAATATCCAATCACAACCCTCAACACATATTATTGACTTCCTTACCAATGTCAATATTTATTCATCTAAATATTTCTTAGAATATATTTGTAACATCAATTTCCCATTTAGAATTCACCATTCTTTTTTTTTAAGTTTAGTATAAGCATTTAATATGCTTCTTTATTTATTTTTACTTCACCACTTTTGGTTGATATCTATTTCTATTCAAATTGGTTCTCCCATTCCATATGAATATAATTTAACTTCAACTCTGTATATTAAATTTTATCTTCCATTTATCTGATTCATATTATAATTTTATAGTAGTTTCATTCACTAATTTATTACAATTTCCAGTTTGAAATCGTTTTGTCGTTAACAAAAAAATTTCCCAAAAATTTTCAAAAAAATTTCTAACTCCCAAAATTTCTGAAAATTTTTGGCAGAGTCTCCTTTGTACGGAGGAGCTTTTGCAATTTGACAAAAGATATAAATATATATACATCGACCCACACGGTCGGAAAAACCAAAAATAGTTCGTATTTCCTATTTTTATTGTGTAGGCGTACCTTATTTAGCCACTACAACAAAAAGTGTCTTTTATAGCGGCGTATAGCCGCTATTAATCACAACCATTGCGGTTTGATAAGCGCTGTATATCGACATGTTATAAAAAATTGTTGAATATTTATAACACAAAATATGCCGCTATGGTTGAGCTTAGTTTTATAACGCAAATTCGCCGCTATGGTACGTTAATTCAATAGCTCATTATAGCCGCTATAATATAGCTAAATCTCAACGGAACTGGAAATCTTTATTGCACCATTTTGCCGCTATAAAATATTTATTCAATAGCTCATTGTAGCCGCTATAATACAGCTAAATCTCAACGGAATTGGAAATCTTTGTAACACCATTAAGCATTATACATATAATATTTTATAATACAGCTAAGAGATGTAACACGTTATACTAAACATACAAAATATTTATACATATAATATCTCATAATTTAAAAACCTAGACATTTCATTGTACACTTTTCTACAACTTCAGAAGTATTAAAAGTTGTTAACAATGGGCCTTCTGTAGGACAATTCATACCATAAAATTGTGCAACATCACAGTTCATACCTATAAAACTTTTCACTGCCCATCCCCACATACTACATAATACTATCCCATAAACACCTACAAAAAAACCATGACCGCGCTACCTCTATCAACTTTCCCTGCAACCATCATCTTGCCATCAGTTCACTGCTGCTGTCATACCACATCCTTACTTGCCTCAATAGAAGGCCACCACCCTGCTCGACCACCCTTTTCCTACAATACATCACCACTGACCATCAACTATCACAACATCCCATACTCCCTAAACCACATACATAAACCTCTGCTCATTACCCTACATACATCTGCATCATATCAATACAACAAATCTCTAACAACTATCTCCTTTTATCCTCTAACAACACTGCACCAGCTACTATCTTTCAACCTGCACTAAACTACTGTTGTCATCTAACCCCAACCATTTGCTTACTGCCTTTTAACCTGCACACATTCAATTTCAACTAACATCTTCACCTCAATCACAACTCGTACAACATCACACTTCCCTTCCCATTTTACAAATTGTGCACATTCCCATTTTTAATACACATGAATTAGTCAAAATTTCCAAGTGCGATATCTGCATCCTAGTAAAGTGAAAGGATAGTTTTTAGTCATCTCCATTTTAATCTTTTACGGTTGTTAACATGTGTGATCCTTCTGTAATAAGACATAAGATGGCATTCAGTTAATTTTGTTTAAAGAAAAGCCTATTACTTAGCTGCACAACATAACAGAGTAAGAAAGCTAAAAAATAAAATGAAAACGAAAATTGTAATGTAAGAATCATGACTGTAACATGTCGCAATTTTGGGTTACATCACAAATCCTTCTCTTCAGCATGTTGACATCAACAAGAAAATTATGATACATACATTAATTTTTGAAATTCAAAATGATGTGAACGATGATCTCATTTTAAAAATAAATACAATCCTGGTATAAATATACACACTATTATGTATAGGATTTTTAAACAAGCAAAATAAGGAAATATAAACAGATAATTTGATATAAGAACTGCGACTTACAATTAGAACATTCCGCAATCCTAGATTATAGTTCCTATCCTCTTTAAATGTATTGACACAAATTTCACCTTTCGAATAAATATACGGATGAAAGATTTTAGTCAAAAAGTAACATGCATGAATAATAAAGGACTATATATTAACACTGTTACAACAAATTGTGCCACCCCTGGCTTTTGTGATTGCGGTCAAAGTTAAAAATGTTTTTAACTGACTAACTATGCTATTCCAACTCAAAATATACTCTTCTTCCTTTTCTTACCCAAAAAAATTAACATATCTAAGATTCAAATAACATAATTCATCTCCCAAAGCTCACAAAAAACTCAATTATAAAACCAACTAATCAACCCATCTCATTGCACCTTAATTGCATCCATCAAGATCATGGATGCAAAATCCCTGTTAACATTAAAATATTACTATCACTATTACCATCATTATTGTTTGTTCTACATAGTATCCAAGTCCTTAAAGTACCTACATCCATTTTATTTATTAAATTCCCACCAATGCTTGATAGCTTGAGTGAAGCTAAAAATAGAAATACTTAAGAACAAAAAACTAGCAACCTCATCCAAATTTGGATTCTACTAGTAGAATGTTGTCAAAACAAAGAACTTGTATTTCATATAATTTCTGTATCCTCTTGCTTGTATCCTAAATAAGTAATTTAAAGGTGGTGAACAATGCAGTTTTAATGATAATAATTGTGCATTCGAACAATTAACGGCCAAATAAATACCAAATTGCACAATGAAAAGATGTTTTAACAACCAAACCGCACCAAATATTGCGATTATTTGGATGATATCATAAATATAGTGAAGTTGAGAAAAAAAAGAAACGTTGATACTTCAACAGTTCAAAATACACTGGAAACACATATAAAATAAGGCACTAGAAAAACTACATTCTTCAACAGTTCAATGAATGAACTGAACTGATTAACAAACACACCTAGACATATAAAATAACTTCAATTCTTTTGATGAACGTAAGTTAATATTTTGCAATAAAAATAGTGTGCTTACTAAAGAAAATGATATCAGCACCAACTAACCTCAAAAGTAGTAGTAGCAGCAGATCCATTTCCAGATCAATAATGAAGAATTTTGATAATTTCTTCCACTTCTATGAATTGTTTTTTGAATGGAATTTCCTCTAATATGAACCAAACGAATAAAAAATTATGATTTGTTTTGATCAAAGTACAATGAAAAATGACAAAATGGAATCTCAAGCCATATTTCAACAGCGGCACATACTAAGAGCAACTACTGTAAAAAAGAAAACTCAAAGTTGTTTGACAAAATTGGTTAACAAGTTTAAATGAAGAAAAAAATTAACCAAAAAATGGTTCACGTATTCATGATGTATATGATAAAAGTAGGTAAATCAATTCATGCAATTAATACCTTAGATGAGTATGCACAAAATCTCCATGAACAAACTCCTTGATACACACACACACACACACACACCCCAGCATGTGTATAAGCCAAACATATAATCAACCATTGACCACAAGGGCATCGGACTACCATGTTTAGTTAACAGGTTGAATTTATTATATAAAAATTTGTTCTCCAGTTGATTTGCAGAAAGAAAATCAGGAATGTGGTGCATGGTTATCAAGTAAAAGAGTATACGAAGGTTTCACATATATACCATAAGATGCCTGGATAATCATAAAAATTTAGTACGTGGTGTAAATTAGAAAATTTAGATAAGATGGCCACTAATTGCTTGCTCCCTTCCCAATCAAAAATCTTTCATTTGCATTCTAAGCTGCTATTTCTACTCTATTAGAGGTAAAAATATTTATTTAGTAAATAATGTATATAATAAAATTGCATGTTCATTGTGAAGAATTTTTTTTACCTTATCCTCTTCTATTTGAATGAATATTTGTTAGTCTTCGCTATATATGTAGTCACATCATTTGTATGTATTATGTTTGATCAACTATTTTTTACTGGTGCTTATTGGGCTGAATGTCCGATATTGAGAAAATCAAAGGCAATTTAGTCAATGGAAATGCAAATTCAACCAAATATGCAGTACGAATTGAATACAAAATTAATCCAACAGTTACCCTATAATTAATACAAATTTCGATTGAATTAGCAAAGTCATTTAATCAACATTAATGCTTTTTAAGAAAACATTCATGTGCTATGTATCTATGTAAGGGATATACATATTACACTTTCAAAAGTTTTTTGAGAAAGATATATTTATAAGAGTTGCTTCAACTTTAATTAATTAATTGAACATCGATTTTTGATCAATATTGTAATGAACTAATGAAGGGAGGAGATGGTAAATAGTTGCTACTACTACACATTAAGCAATTAAGCCTAAACACATCATCACAATAAAACATTATCTACCAAATCTTACTAGTACTATTGCTTAGTGGTGGAAATTTACATACGGAAGTTTTTATTATTCAGCTTATTGCACTAAAAAGGAAAAAAAAAACGTAATTCTTAAAGTTTATAAAATAATCGAGCTTATACTAGATTGGAGTTTTGATAATTTTATTAATAAATTTAGCATAAAAATATTTTTTTAATATTTCTTAATAAATATATATTACATATAATCTCTTTTATGTCGATGACGCCAATCAAGAATGCATTATGTAAAATTACATTATTATCCTTGATAGCAAACCATCACAACATAAAAAGGGATAAATGCGAGTGCATAAAAATTATTTACCTTCTTCATTCCAAGTCTAAAAAAACGTAGCATGTATATCAAACTGAAGTGCACATGATTATAACTTGATTTCTGTAGCATAACTACCACATTGCAAAATATGACATCAGAGCTTGTTGAAGAAGACTTTCTACTGATGGAAGAAGATAAGTCTGAACCAATAATTTTGAGTCCTGCGATATTACTAGCACAATGTGACTGAAATTGATAATGCGATAGTTTTTACATACATTGTTTAAAAAATTTACATATAACAGCAAAAAAGATATGAAAACCAATCAATTAAACAAATAGAAGTTTGTCAAATAAAAAAAGCTAACACACTACAAAATATTCCTCTAAATCGCCGTTAGCTAGTGCAACTCGAAGAAAATAGAAATATTCATCTCATAAATTTCATCTTAAATTTGATTAATTTTTTATAAAATAAATATATTACTGAAGAACTTTATTAATGCTGGTTCGGATGAAAGAACAAGAAAACAGGATGGTTCAGTGATTCTACAAAATGTAGACAAGAACTTTATCCGAGTTGGGATGTTTCAATAAATTTTATTTAGTTATTAATGAGGTTTATATAAGATCAATACATTATGACTAATAAAAATTTATTGAACCTTTATAGTTCTTGACCATTGGTGTAAGTGTCTTTAGTATTTAGACGCAAGCACAGAGTAAAATACTGAGAAATGTGATAATATTTTGGTCTTAACAAAACTCATACTGGACTAAAATTAATGAATCTAGAAAAAGATAGAATTTAAGAAATTGGGAAAAAACATAATAAAAATCTATGTTTATTATATGATGTATAGACCATATACATATAGTCACTAGCTTTTCATGCCAAATAATATGCACCATTATTTTTCGTCTATGTTGTACGGGTGGAATAAGCTAACATAAATTAACTGACTTAAAAAATCCACAAATTTTGACTTGGATACGTTTATGGAAGTGTTGCATTTTAATTTGTAGTACCTCGGTCCACAACTATTTCTTAAATATTTTTTTCCATTTACCATCCAATTTTTGATGCCAAAAAACTGTGCTTAGTGCTTGGCAATCAAGATAATGCTCCAAATAATTGTTATCTTTTAAAAATTATAAAGGAAGTCTAGAAACTGTAAGTTAGGTCAGAAAATTACAACTGCCTTATTCTTGTTTCAAGAAAAACTACTCTGATGATTACAAAATAAACAACTCCAATGTTCTTGTTTGAATAAAAAAATAAACCAGACCCATGAGGATGGTGATAGTGATGATTTAATCTTGAACATTTTATGCACAAAAACATCTTCAGATTCTCCAACACATATCAGCAACCCTATAAACACTAAATACCACTAAGCACCATCTCTAGCATGATAAGCATTGTACAAAATTTCTATTTGTGCAACCAATACCAAAGGGGAAACTGTTTTAAAGGCTTATGAGAGGGGAAATATATTATGAGATAACTGCAGCTATGTAAAGCTAGAAAGGTATTTTTAATACTACACACAGAGACACACACACACGGAAGCAATTCAATTTACAAAAATAGATAATTTAAAACATATGCATTTTCGTGTCACTTGGAAGTCCTCCGATAAAGATTTTTCTGCAAATCCAGTAACAACTAATGTTAAAATAATGAAATACGATATCAAAACCCTATATCGTGAAATTAAAATTACCAAGAATCGCTCCATCTGGTTCGTTGTTCCTTATGTCCTTCGGCACGTTGCAGATTTAGAGTTATTCAAACGGAACGATTAATTTAGGGTTTAGATTTTAGGGCTTTTAGCAACCAAAGGGAACGTCGGCAATTGGTGTGGAGGCGGCTGGCAGTTGGAGGTGGTTGGCATCGACGCGGCTAGCATGTGACAGTGCGGTTGCAAGTTGATGGCGTTAGGATGACTGTGTAGTGGGAGACAATGGAATGGAAGAAGTAGCAGTTATATAGAGAATGAAGCCGCGACCATGGAAATAGAGGACAACGGGGAAGTAGAACTTAGATTTTGAAGATCGGAGATGGAGTACAAAAGCTGAATTTCATAGATTAGAGATGGAGTAGAACTTCGATTAGGGTTATTTTGTTTTAGGAGGGAAACGAAAATTGCTGAGTGTTATTTTGAGAGGGAGATGAAATTGGGTGTGTTTTTGGGAGGGAGACGAAAATTTGGGGCCAAAGCGTTGCATATGTACATACAAAACAAATTGTGGAAAAAAACAAATATTTAAAGGTAAACAATAACGCTTTAGAATAATACGTTATTAAATGGTGCTATAAAAGACACTTTTTGTTGTAGTGAGCATTTTAAGCAAGCGGCTTATTATTTACCATTTTGCGCAATCCAATCCAGTCAAACGGCTTCCCTGAACCTGTACTTACTCAATTTAAATATGTAAGTACTAAATATATGCAATTTAATAACATTTCACTTATATTCAAATAGCTAACACATAGATTTCATAAGTAATGCATGTGATATACATTCATAAGTACATATGCAATGTTTCGACGCTAGTTTTAAATTATTTGCATCCAAATTACATACCATTTCATTCAATTCATTTTTAAACGAAACAAACTCATATTCATTTCAATTAATGCCAAAATCAATTTATTAATTTGTTATTGATTCATATAATTATGTTTACTCCTGTTTACGAACGACCAATTTTCTAATGCAATTCGACAATATTAATGTGAATAAATAATAACATAAGCTTTATAACCAATTTAAATTGATTCCAACTCAATTTACACTTAATCCCATCCCATTTTAATTTATTCACAAACTTTCATTGCATTTTCTTTCATTTCTTAAAAGTTTAATTCCAAACCGTTTTATTATACCCGACATCATCCGATGCTTCTATTAATTTTAAATTTAAGTTAATTTATTCAATTCACTACCATTTCATAACTTAAGTTCATTCCCGTTTTTTTATTTATTCATACTCGAATTGGATTTATTTTCATCTCAAATCATTTTCATTTTTATTTTAATCCAATTCCATACAACTCAAGCTTTATTTCCAAACTCTATTACCTATTCACAATCTTTGATTTGATTTTCTTTTGATCAAATCCCAACCATTTCACTAATTTATTCGATTTTTTTATTCTTTTATCCATTTTAAATTTTAATTTACATTAACAATTCATTATTGAATTTATTAATAATAAGGCCATTCAATTTATGCTTGAATTGGATTTTTTTATATTTCGCACCATATCCATTTTAATCCAATTCAAATTTTCATTCAACAACACTTCCAATTATAATCCCATACTTGATTTTCTTTTTCATTTATCTTGAAAATCATTTTATTTGATTTCCTTGACTTCAATCTTATTTTATATCTCAAGTTTGGATTTCATCTGAGAATACAATATATTTTTTTTCTTTCGGCTTATTTATTCCCTTTTAAAAATTTTATAAGCTACTCACATTTAATGTTCATACTTCATCATCTATTTACAGTCAACCACATTCACATCTCACCTTTAACTAGGGATTACATATATTTTTCTCAATGCTTTTCAATTCTTTTATAAGCTTCCAAATTTTATTTATTCTAATTCAATACTTACTTAGTTTACATTTATTTATTTAAGTAAGAATTTTATTCCAGTCAGTATTATCTATAATTCGACTGAATTCATTTGAATTCGGTTTTATTCCAACTCAACTTCAGTTAAATCTAGTTACATATCATTCTTTTAAGTTTTATTAAGCAAGAATTTAATTCCAATTAATATCATTCATGACACAACTGAATTTTGATTCAATTCAATCCAAATTTTAATTAAATTTTATTTCTCAATATATGAGTTCAAAACTTATTTATTTACTTAAAAGCTTATATTGCTCATTTGAGTCATTTCATCTTATAACCAAATTCAAATTATATATAACACTTACTAGCTTAAGGTATAAATTTTCATTTCACAATTATAATCATTTTACTTTCAACTTTATATCCAATTTAATCAAATTTCAATTTTATTTAACTTATCTCAAGTTAAATTCAACATTTACTTAAGTTAAATTTTTCATTCCTGGATTAAAATTTCTAATTTCTTCGTATTGATATCAACTTTAATTTATAAGTTCAATAGTTGATCCATTTATTCATTCACAAATTCATTTTCAACCAACAAATTTTATTTCCAAACATTAATTATTTTTAGTCCATTTGAACTGATTATGCACCTTATTTTACACATTTAAATCAAGCATCATCCAATATTGAATTTCAATTCATTTGCATGCCATATAAATCCTTTGGTTATTTACAAATTTTAAATCTCAAAACTTTGTTTTATGTAGTCCAACTTGACTAATAATTTTTTTCTTTCAAACTTAAGTTCAATGTTAAATTTTGAAAACATATATATCTCACCAAACTATTCCTTTGCATTTTCAAAATCAACCAAATTCCTTCAACAACTTTAATCCAAAACATCTGGTAGCAATCTCTCTTTTGGAAACTCGAAAATGAACATCGATGATGCTATAGTCATCACCGAAGTTATTTTCCAGTGACCGTAAGAGTTCAATGCTTTTATCTCTTTTAAAACCCTTCAAATATTTTCAAATTCCAAATCTCTCTAGATTGCAAATCCGATTCAAAAATATTTCTCTTAGATATATTATTTTTCCCAACCTTTGGGATTCATTTCCAAATTTAAAAGAACTTAAATTCCCAAATTTTCAAATCCAAACTCTTTAAATTTATATTCTAACATTACCTTGGAATTTTATTTTATTTTAATTATTAATCACACTTATAATTTACATTTATAGTTTATATTTATAAATTTCATTTATATATGAATTTGTTTCTAGTTTTTAGTTATGATTTCAATTCCCTATTTAATTATAAATCACATTTACAAAATCCATTTATTTATTCATTTATTCTTAATCTTTAGTTGTTATCTCAATTTCTTATTCAATTTTCATACAATGATAATAATGTAAAATTATCACTCCTAACAACCAAGCATCCATATATAACTATAACAATTACGAAAATCATTTCCTTTATATACAAAATAATTTTAGGTAAAATTATTTCATTTACCCTATTTAAAACAATATTGTGTCGGTTTATCTTGTTCAAGAGTTTATAAATCCCTATCGATAATATGGCGTCCCATATATCGACCAGAATTCATAAACACTCAACCGATAAATCAACGCAATATAAAACAATTTTATATTCACTAACAAATACGCGCTCATATCTATTAATACACTCTAACTCATTCTAGAGTACTATGAACTCTATTAAATGAGTATTCACCCACTAGAGCCAAGGTTATCACCAACCTGAGCTCTGATACCAACTGTAACGGTCTAGGCTTTTCAACCATCGATAGAGGCCACAACTGGTAGGTTTTTCAACCATCCCAGCCCCACCGTGGCTTATACTGGTACCTCAGGTTTGCTTTTACGGCAAGCCTCTCGACTCGCAACCAACCCTCCCTCCCCTGGGACATGTAGGGTTAGAGTCTCCCGTTCGCCACCAAAAGCGAAGCGAGAACCCCCTATCATGCTGTAATATAGCAAACCCGATCCAGGTCTCTTCGAAACGATCAGCGTATTTGGCCAATATTAATAGTCGATGATTTAACTATCAATTAGTATTCACAAACAACCATCCAACAATAAATAATTTTCCAAACTATTTATTAATGTGACGCCCCACCTCTACACCCACGCTAGCCAAGAACACTACGGTCTAGTGCTGTCAACTAGCACGGAGAATAAGGCTGTTGAGGAGCGACCATCCATGTGATTGCTTATCACACGGTGGCTATAAATAATCTTTGGAAACAAACATAGAAATAAGTATAACACAAATCAGTCACAGACATCCATATCACAAAGGCGGAAGAAGATATGAATATATAACTAACACATGAAAGTGTACATCAGAGTAGTGGTCAAAAAGATCCACAATAATACAAAAGAATAGCAACACGTGCTATACAAAAGAATACAACTATGAGTCTATGTCTCAAGTGTATACAACAAAAACTGCTAATCTAAATAAGTAGCCAAAAGTCTGTGTAGTGAATCACTGGGGGAGAAGTCAAGCAGAAGCACTTGTAACATCTCGGTCTGACCCGAGTATTATTTATAAGAAAATAATAAACGGATCATTCTAGCTATAAATATCAGATGACATGATATAAAATAAGAGAAATGGCATATGCGAATAATATCCATAAAATCATACTACTATAAGTATGTAAATGATAATCAACAAGAGATTAATCAATATCACAGGAATCTGCTCAAAGATCCAAAAGGGTATCATACCCAAAACTTGTACTCATAACAAGTAAATGACATAAATTCCGAAAATAAACACAAGAAATCGAGAAAATCATGAAAAAGAAAGAGGCCCATCACATGACGGTCCGAAGACCATGGGGAACTACCCCATATGTGTGAGTCGAAATCACACAGATGAGGTCTAGACTAACCAAAAATCAAAAAGGTATGTGTGAGTGAAATCACACAAGTGGTGTCTAGTCTAACCTCGCAAACAAAAACGAATGTGTGAGTGAAATCACACAAGTGGTGTCTAGACTAACCAAGAAGGTAAAAGGTATGTGTGAATGAAATCACACAAGTGGTGTCTAGTCTAACCAAGCAAACAAGAGACATCGCACAACTGCTAGTCTAAATCATAAGAATGATCGTCATGATCAACGAGAAGTGTCAATTACACTAAGCTAGTAAATATAATAGTTTAGCTTCATGTCCCATAACCACTTGCTTAACTTAAATATTTACGAACAAACTGTAAATCATCACTAGAAAATTGTCACAAGAGGTTCAATCGAACAAGTCCAAGAATTAACCGACGAAGCAAACGCAAGCGTTTCATACCACTTGTTTTACTAGGCCATTTAATTAGATTTCTCATCCGAGTGAGGTAAATGTTTGTATATACTAATAGACTGGAAAACGGTTTTATAAACGAGTTTGGTATTTGAAAATAAAGTTGAAATCATTTTGATGAAAAAGTTTTGATATTTACTACTAGTATTGAAACCTTCATATTTCTAAAGTTGTCTCGAAGAATGGTCAACTCAGCATCTCAAAAAAGCAAGTTCTGTTGAATATTTTTCATATAAGATCCCCTACGGAGGGGGGTCCAGGGGGGTGGCAACCCCCCTAGGTGGGGGTGTGGGGCAACGCCATCGCTACGGGGTTCGACCTGCCCGGTTAGGTCACGGGGGTCCAAGGGGCAGCGCCCCCGGCGGGGTTCGGGGCAGCGCCCCGTCCAAAACGGTACGACCTAGTGAAGACAAAATGAGGCCTAACGACCTAAGGGGGATAGGGTCGAGCGACCTAATGGTAGCGACCTAGGGGTCTAAGGAGTCAAGCGACCTAACTGGAGGAACCCTGTGGTCATGCGACCTAACTGAAATGGCCAAGCGACCTAACGAGGTTAGTGTGAGACCTAGGAGGACGCGACCTAATGGTCATGCGACCTAGTGGGATGAGCGACTTAAGCGAGCGACCTAGGAGTTTATCACGCAAGCGACCTAAGGGTTTTAACACACGAGCGACTTAAAGGTTGAACGACCTAATGGTCCAGCGACCTAGGGGAAAACGACTTAGCCCCGAGGCGCACAAGCTATCCTGTAGCGACTAAAGGAATGGAGGCCGAGTTGCACGTTGGACGACCTAAGGAATGAAGGCCGAGCGACTTACGACCTAAGCTCGATAACGAGCTAACGACCTAGTGGCTTGGGGGAAACCGAGCGACCTAACGCTATAGAGGGGGGGTTTAAGGCCAGAAACGACCTAAGTGTTAGCGAGCTAACGACCAATAGGCCAAACGACCTACGACCTAAAGCCAAACGACCTACGACCTAAAGCCCAACGACCTACGATCTAAAGCCCAACGACCTAATTCCGAGATGACGATACGTACAGTGCGACCTAGCACGATAACACGCAAGCGACTTAAGAGTTAGCTCGCGAGCGACCTAACTCCGAACTCACGAAAATGGCCAGAACGACCTAAATGCAGAAAATTCACAAAAACGCTAAAAATTGGAGTTTTTCGCCAATCCAATCCAAACCAAATGCAAATGTGCATGCATAAGTGATAGGGAATCATTCCCAACAGTCCAATATAGTTATAGACTAGAGTGTAAGATAAAAATCTCACCTTTTCACTAAAATGGATGAAGATGAAGCTTGAAGCCAATAGAGAAGCAATTTAAAGCTTGAATCCAATATCTTCTACTTGAAGTTGGAGTTGAATGTTGGATTAGCAATTAAATTTGAGCTTGGAGTTTTAATTTCCCATTCTCTTCACCATTAATGAAAATTTCAAGTTAGTTAGGAATTTATGAAGAGTGAGGAGAAGGGGGTTGGAACTTGGGCTTAATAGGCTAAACTAACCCAAAGTCCAAAGCGGGAAAAGTTAGTGAAATTTCACTAACTCCAAACCTATCGATGTTTATACTTAAAAATGTTGTAAACGACATTTCGAACTCAATGGAAGTGGTCTCGAGTCCTAATTTGACCGTTTGCAAAAAGTAGCTTTTCGGACTAAAATCCGATTAACGATATAATATTTAAATAAAATATTTAAATATAAACTCGATAAATATGGGGGTTGTTACAATTAACCTCAAAAATATCTTCACAAGATATATTTTCACTTTTCAAACCCCTTTAAAAAAACAGTTTTCAAACTATCTTTCGTTCTCAGAAATAAATTCCAAGTATTTTCTATTTCCACTGGAATTACCAAGTACAAACTTTATATTTTTAAAATAATCTAAACGCTTTACTTTGAAATACATTTTAAAAATATTTAATTTAAAACTACTTCAATAATTTGTTAAAAATACATACTATATGAATATTTAAAAATAAAGTTATTTAATAAAATATAAAGCGAGATTTTCACTTTAAAAAAAACAAGATACTAAGTGACTCTTTAAATAATTACTATCATAATAGATTAAAGGAAATACTTACTTTAGAATTTAAATATTAGAAATAATAAATTTCCCAAAACTTGCTTTTTAAAACAACTTTAAAACTTTTAACTTATATTTTAAAATTTTACTTTGAAAACATACTTGGTTATTCAGGGAGAATTTCCAATCTCAATCACTTAAATCAGTTTCCCAATTGATTTCCAATTTATTTCATTTGAGTTAAATTTCATTACTTACTCAGTTCATTTCAAAATTCATTAATTATGGACTTTATTATTATTGTTATTATTTTCCGTTTGATTTTAAATCTCTTAACTGAAATATACAAATTTCAGATTTTCCCAATTTCTTCTTTAGTTTTCAAAATTTAAATCTTAAAATTTAAATAATGTTTTGTTTTTTTTCTTAAATAATAACACTGAATTTCAAAATTCATTAACTTTCTGTTTATTCAAATTTTCCTTTCCATACTCATGATTCATTTATTAGAATTTTAAAGTCAATTTATTTCTTTTCCAATTCATTCTTAAATTTATTCTATTAATTATTTTACTTACAAATTCACTTCTTTTTATTTTCTTTCCAAAATCCAATTTATATATTTTTGGTAATTCATTATACCCAATTATATCAATCAAGCCATAGCATTCAATATTTCCACATAATTCATTATAGAATATCAAATAATCACAATACAGAATATTAAATAATTTAAATAAAAGTTGAGAGCTCCAGTTGGATCCCTCCAACCTGTTTTCCCTGCATCCACAGACGTTAGCACAACATAAATACCAATCCCAAAATATACCATACTATAGCACATCAATCAATTCAACCATTCAAACAATTATTTAAATTTAATCATTTAAATTTAAATTTAATGAGTGAGATTAACTCACCTTTGATTTTTTTTTTTGGCAATCCATTTCCATCTCGCCAATTCCACCATAATTTTAGACCTTGAACAACATTATATAATTTATTAATATATGAGATAATCATACAATCCATTACTATTTATTAATTTTAATTTAACTAAAATTTTCCTATAAAAATCCTTTTGTTTAAAAATAATTAATGTAAGTTAATTACACTAATTAGTCTCCTTACGATTTTCAGTCCTTGTATAAACGGTATACAATCTATTAATATTTGAATTAATTTAATAATCAATTTCCATCTGAAAAATTTAATTAACCAATGATCTAACTTTATCCAATAATTTATTCTAAACAAATACATGTAGTTTAAACTAATCTTCCTTTTATAAATTATTTTGAAATAACTAGTAAAGTAAAATATGAATATATATATATGTATTTATTTTATTGAAACGATGAATATACTTGAAAATCTATATAAATTCAAATTCCCACTTTATATAAACTTATATATTACAGCAAACGACCAAAATAAATTCTATACTGTTAATATAAAATTTTCTCTGTTTTCTGATCTAAATATATAATAACAGTAAGCTAAATATTTTGTATATGTCTATATATATTCCTATAAACAGTTTTACTTCACTAATATTCTAAACAACTATAAATTTTCAAATGTAAAATACATTTTATTGGATCGAAAGGCAAGAATACCTCAGCCCATCGCAACTGGACTCGCCGAACCACTCCACAACGCTCGCCGTCGCCTGAAACCATCAGCCTACTCCTCCACTTCGACTACACGTACAGCCTCCATCGCCATACGCCATCGCTCCCCCGCGCCTTCCCAGGTTTGTATGATACAAGATCATCAACCCTAATATCTTCAACTAGCATCACGCCAGCTACTGCTTCGATTACCTCTCGCGAACCCATATTCGAGATCCCTAACCCTAAACGAGCTCGTCGCCCTCACCCACCGTTGTTCGAATCCCTACAGCATCGCCTCACGATTGATTTGGTTTACGAATAAGAAGGCCGCGATTGGTAAACGCTGAACGAGAAATTTCGATTCTCGTATCCCCTCTGTTCCGCCTTTTTTTGAACTAAGCTCTCAGGTTTTGGTTTGAAGATAACCAAGGCTCGGGTTTGATTTAGATAAATAGGACTGAGTTGACGTTAGCGTGCCTGAGACAAATTGCTACAGTGACCACGAAATGAAAGCTTTAAAAATTCTGATGTGAAATTATTTCGACAGTGATTTGAATGGTATATTATTTAAATTCAAATCGTCTCAATAAAAATTTCAATGCATTTATATATCGTACGCTCACTCAATAACTCCAATCACTACGAAATTTGAAACTCGATAATAATACAATATTTCGGATCCAATGGAACCAGTTTCGTCAAATTCCGAGACTGTGCCTCGGAAGGCTATTTTTAAATTCAATCTAAAACGATAAAATTTCAAAACCGAACAAATCATTGTTAAATTCAATTTTAACACTTCTATTATCCTCAGCATTATCAATATAAATTTTAAAAGCCTTCAATTTATTTTGAAGAGGCTTAAAATTCCAGATTCGACATCTTATCCAAATTTCCAAAAATTAAATCCAATAATTAAGTACCAAATAATGGCGATATTTAAAATTTAAGTTATAAATTAACTTTTAAATATTTAAAATTTATTAAATATTCCAATTTTAAATGCTCAAAAATTCCGGGTCGTCACATTGTGCTATGACGATTCACAAGTGGTTAAATTCCTTTATACTCTACCTATATCAAAAACATAGTTTTTAGTCTTGAGTATATGATTTTATTTGAAAGATTACTTACGAGTTGAAAAGAATTAGAATACCCTACTTTAGAATTGACAAAATAATTATTATGATTTAGAAGGTAAGGGTAAATTGAATTGAAATTACCACTAATTGTATAGAATTGATTCTTTTATAAAATTTGGGTAGGTTTTGGATAAACAAATATAATTATATACACCTTTGCGATTACCTCAAACTAATTTCATTTATTTTGAAATATACATAGGTCGGTAATTAAAAACATTATGGGTAATCAATTGAAACATTATCTACAACTATAGAGATAAACTAGCTAAAGTTATATATATAGACACACATACAAATACAAAAATAAAACCATATCAAAACACGGTTAAATTTAAATCTATCTTGTGTATTTGAATCCGTGAAGAAGAGGTATGAAAATAAATTATCAAATATGGAAAACCAAAACCAAACATTTAAAAAGTTAAATAGACGTCTAAATTCACCTCCAAATGTCTAAATTTTAGACAGTTCAAAATAGAAAAGAAATGGTTCAAAATTGACTTGATTCAGACGTATGAACTCTTATTTACACGTTTGGAATCATAGTGAAACATCTGAATAAGGAAACAATATGGCTGAATACATGTAACAAAATTTTGCACACAGTGAATCAGATGTCTGGATTATTATTAGATGTTCGAATGTTTTCAGCAAGCCCGGGATGAACCTAGAACTAATGTGCAGGCCAAATAGGGTGGATATAAGGACTTGTTCCCACTTTCTCTACTGTTAGGAGTTCGCTTAGCTTCGTGAAGTAGGTGCAGTGTTGAGAATTAGTTTTACACTGGATGTCATACCTAGGTTCACACTTCATGATGGGCATAATGTGGAATTCAACAAGGCGTGCGATAGCAGCACAATTAGAATTTCTTATTGTTACCAGGGCATGGCTTATCACATGTTAAACATGTTAGAATCAAGGAAGAGAGACGAAGTTGTCCACAATAGTAGGGATGTATGGCTGGGCAGCAGTTGGACCTACGGGGAAATCACTATAGTGATTTCTTTAGTTTTAGGTTGAATGATCAAGAGCATAAGACACGTTTACATTAAGAAAGTGACACGAATGCTTCACTAGGCCATAAATAATCAAGGTAGCATACCTAGCGCGAGCCTAGACATTGCGATGTTCACTTAATATGTAAATATGATACATGATTTATCATTAGGAATGTTAACTCAATGTTGGTTAGGAATTAATTAATCGGGGCCATATACTAGGAATTGACTAAGAGTTATTAGTTGTTGGTTCCAACCTCCAGTTGGAAGCCTTTATAAGTTGTTTATGGATGTTGGTGTAATACTCCATAGTTAATCAAGTGACCGATCCTTTATATGTAATACACGAGCACAACTGGATACATCATTAGGAATGTTAACTCAATGTTGGCTAGGAATTTATTAATCGGGGCCATATACTAGGAATTGACTAAGAGTTATTAGTTGTTGGTTATCCAATCCCCGGTTGGAAGCCTTTATAAGTTGTTTATGGATGTTGGTGTAATACTCCACAGTTAAACAAGTGACCAATCCTTATATGTAATACACGAACACAACTGGATACACTATATTTGGTAGATTATAGATGAACTTAATTGCTTATGAACACTATACACTAGTAATACAATTCATTCACTAGACCTTTCCCGATCCATACTTTTTCTTCCTCTTTTATACCTATTAAAGGAAGACAAGGTAGTAGGTGATTTAGCCCGGACATAGTGTATGGAAGAGGAGATTAGGTGCCTAAAGTGTTTTACCTATAATTATTCTCGAAGTCTTTTATACTATATTATTCTATCAGTCAGACTTTATGTTGTTATTTGGAGATATCATTATGTGGACAATATGTTGTTGGGACTATTGTCTGATTTTGCTTATTTTTAGTAAATATATTTTATTTCCTTCCGCTGTGAGATCTAAAAGTGTAGAATGTTTTAAATTTTATATTAGTCTCTACATCATGTAATGTTTTAAAACCCCGATGACTTGTACTTCTTAATACGACACGAGTTTGTAAGTAATTTTAGACTTTGAATCGAAGTATCTAGAGGCGTGAGTTGTCATAGTTGATATTAGATCTTTAGTTTAGGATTATTTAGGGATTAGGTGCACACCAAGAGAGCATACTTGTATATTTTCAATAGATATCACTATTATATATAAGTATAATGCGAATGCACCCTTATTATTCGAGTAATGCCTAAAAATATATAAGGAAAGTTGCTAATAGTTCCTATTTATAGATGAGTGAGTGAGAGTCAACAATCAAAAATAGTTCTAATGAGAAACTGAGGTTTCGGACATGAACATTCCTATATGATTGCACTGGTAGCATTAAGCAAGGGGCCAACTAAACTCAACCACAATAAAGGACAATAAGTTCAAGTGCAAGTTGCAACCCTAGCTCCTCCATCTATTTTGTATTTTCCCAAGTTGGGTTGGGATTTCTAGAGTCTAGGTGGAAAGAATTAATATGGGACTGAATCATTTATGGAGATGCGGGTATGGTAAAGGAATTATGGTAGGATTTTTTGTTATAATGGGTGTGGATGATGCAATGAAGAGGCAGTTAACTTTATGGCATTTGCAAGGAGAAACCTTAAATTGGGGGGAGATTGTTGTTGCCAATACATATAAAACTGATATTGCATGGACCCATTTTAGGAGGCGCTTTGATACTAAGTTCATTTCTGAGGCAAAAATGAGAGTAGAGTTAGAGAAGTTCTTTCATTTAGAGCAAGGTGACCATAGCGTCAAGGAGTATGTAAATGAACTAGTAAAGTATGGTTTGGACCATATCCATACACCAACGAAAAAGGCAATGAAATTTTCTAAGGGGTTAAATCCATCTTTGAGAGGTATTTTTTAAGCCATGTACCTACTGGAGCAACTTTTGAGTGCCTGGTTGAGATGACATTGCCGAATTCAATTAGGAAGGAGGGACCTAAGAAGGTAGAGGTGAAGCCATTTCAGCAAGATGACCTCAGATGTGGAATGGGAGCTCAGGGAAAGATAAAGAGGCCAAAGTTTAAGTGTGAGAAGTGCTAAGGCAAGGGGAATCTAGCAAGGGATTGTAGGACAGGCATTGTGAAGATTAGATGCTACGACTACAACTAATTTTGACACATGAAAAGAGAGAGTGTCTGAATGCACCTAAGGCTCCTACCCATGTGGTTCCAGCATATGCATTTGATGTGATTCCTAGCTCGAGCGTTGATCTAGCTATGGATAAAGGAAAGGAGTTTGTCATAGAAGCCATGTTAACTCTTTTTGATTTATGTATTCATACTTTATTTTACATTGGAGCACCACACTCATCTATTTTAAGTAGAGTAGTAGATGAACTGCACAAAGAAACTAGTATAGTTATAAAACCTATAGTAGTATCGAACCCTAAAGGAGGATCAATTTATTTATACAATATTTGTAATGGTTTAGAGTTATATATTTTGGGCATCGAGTTCAATTGCATTGCTTTTGCTTCGGGATTATTGGGTTTAGTTTATTTTTAGGAATGGAATGGATGGCTATGTATGGATCAGTGCTAAATTGTGATAGGAAGGTAGTCCGACTGTTTACTTGTAGGGGATGAAGCCTTGAGGTTTACTGTGATCCCAAGAATTCAGTTATGTTGAGTTTCCTGTATTCTTTAGACTTGTCACAGGATGTGGTATCTTCGGTACTAGTAGTTCGTGACTACCCAGATGTCCTTTTTGAATTTTTCAGTCTTCCTCCCCATTGGGAGATCGAATTTTGAATCTATCTTAAAGAGAACGCTAGGCCTGGTTCCTTCCCTCTTAAGCATATAGATCCTAGAGGATGACACAAGATAAATAAGGAATTAAATAAATTGTTGTAGAAGGGCTTTATTTAGAGAAGTATTTCAAAATGGGGAACATCGGTTGTCTTTGCTACTAAAGAAGATGGCTCATTAAGGTGTTACGTCAAATATCATGAGCTAAATAAGCTGATAAAGAATAATCGTTATCCACTACCCTATGTAGATGATCTCTTTGATTAGTTGGTTGGAACAAAAGGATTCTATCAACTTGACTTAGTTACCGGATTCCATCAGTTGAGTGTAACCTAGGATAGTATTCAGAAAAATTCTTTTCATACACTTGATGGATTTTATGAGTGTTAGTCATGCCATTTAGACTGACTAATATGTCAATATATGTCGTCGACCTCATGAGTTGAGTCTTTAGAAGATTGCTAAATAATTTTATGGTGGTATTCATTGATGACATGCTTGCCTATTTGAAAAGCGAGGAAGCGCTCGTGTTGCATTTAGGAGAAGTGTTCGATACTCATCATAGGCATAGGATAAAAGTGAAATTTTACAAATGTCGCTTTTGGTGCAAGGAGGTTCACTTTCTAGGACATGTTGTCTCCGAGCATGGGTTAGTGGTTCATCCCAGTAGAGTTGTTGTAGTACATGATTGCACATACCAAAGAATGCCATAGAGGTTAGAAGTTTCCTTGGCTTAGTCGTCCACCATAGGTAGTTCATTAAGGTCTTTCCTAAAATTTCCGCACCATTGACCCGCCTTACCAAGAAAAATTTAGCTTTCTCATGGAATTAAAAATGTGAAGATACTTGTATTAACCTAAAGGAGTTGTTGACTAGTGTACCTTTTTTGATACTCCCTGATGGTACAAAGGTAGTCACAGTGTATAACAATGTTTGTGGTACAAGACTAGACGTGGTGTTGATATAGGAGGATGGATTTGTTTGTTATGCTAGTCAACAATTGAAAGTACACGAGAGAAACTACCCAATCAATGATCTTAAGTTGACAGCCATTCTCTTCACCCTTTGATCATGGAGGCGTTATCTTTTAAGGGAGTGGTTTGAACTATTCATGGATCATAAGTCTCTAAAGTATTTATTCTCCCAAAAGGATTTGAATTTAAGGCTATAGAGATGGAAGCAGTTCTTGGAATCATACGATTTTAGTATCTTGTACACTCCGGGCAAGGGATGTTGAACTTTGTGTTTTTGAAATGGAGTTCTGTTCTACATTTGATTTTTGACCTTCTTCGAACATTACACCCGGATTGTTGGCAACTTTAGAGGTTCAAACATCACTTTGTGGATCGCGTTAGTTCAAATCAAAGACAAGACAAGGAGTTGTTGGATAATTCTAAAAAGCTGAATAGAGGAGAGCATTCAACTAATTTGGATCTCTATTATGTTGATTTGAAAGCATGGTTACAAAGAGATGGTAGGTTGGGCCTCCCCTATTAAGGACTTAGTAAGACACGGTACAAATAAATTCTCATTGCTCTAGGATGACTAGTTATCCTGGAGGTGATAAAATGTATCATAACAAAAATAGAGTATTTTACTTGCATAGTATGAAGAGAGCAAATTTTGTTTTGCAATGCTTCAACTATTAGAGGGTAAAGGTGGAGCAGTAGAAGTCTAGTAGATTATTACATCTTTTCGATATCCATAGTGGAAATGGAAGAGTATCTCTATAGACATTGTTGATGGGCTACATAAGAATAGATAGGGAATGAGAGTATTTGGGTCATAATCGATCGACCAATCAAATGAGTTCATTTATTCTAGCCAGGAGTACGAGGACGGCCTCGTCTTTGGCGACCATATACATGAGGGAGATGGTTCATTTGCATAGAGTCTCTTTTAGCATTGTCAGTGATAGAGGTTTTTTTCTCACTGGTGAGTTTTGGAGGATTCTTTGGGAAGCTTTGGGCATCAAATTAAATTTGAGTTCCACTTATCATCCATAGATGGACGGGCAGACCGAGAGGGTGAATCGATTATTGGAGGATTTGCTTCGGATATGCATTATGGATTTTGGATATTCTTGTGAGGATTACTTGCCATTAGTAGTGTTTGCGTATAATAATAGCTATCAAGAAAGTATTGGGATGGAATCGTTTGAGGCTTTGTACAGGAGACCATGTAGCTTGTCATCTTATTGGTGGGACATTATAGATAGAATCATTTTTGGATCAGATATGATAAGCGAAACTTCGGAGAAATTATATTTCATTTGTAGAATGATGAAGATTTCCCAAGATAGGTAGTAATCTTTTGCTGACAAGAGATGCATGGAGTTGGAGTTCGTAGTGGGCGACAGGGTCATTGTGAAAGTCTTGCCACTTGGACACATCATGAGGTTTGGTAATCTAGGAAAGTTAGTACCAACGTTTGTAGGGCCTTTTTCAATCATGGAGAGAGTATGGAAGTTAGCTTATAGAATGGAGCTTCTTGAAAAGTTGGTGGGAGTTTATAATGTCTTCCATGTTTCACACATTCGGAAGTGTCTACATGATTCAAATTCTATGGTCGACCCGACTCAGTTGGAAGAAGTTGAAGTGGAGAGAGAGTCATGTGCTCATCGTGCACCTACTTGTATTATTTAGCATGGTACAAGACGACATTGCAACAAAGTTAAGCTAGTTAGAGTCTAGTGGGGATGTGATCTAGCTGGGAGTACATAGGAGCCCATAGAAAAATCCAAGCTAACCATCCGAAGCACTTTTCTGGTATGTTTGCATTTAAGTTAGTATAATAACTAGTGTACATAGTATTTATCTTGGTATATTCTATAGCTATTAGTGTCTGGTTGCTAGGCATGGTTGTGAACGCTAGGACATGTTTTGGATGGTTATTGCTACTAGATGAATTTTACTAGTTAGTGTTGCACATATGGGCCAATATGTTAATGCTGGCCTATGACACACATCACATTATCCATTTTATTTTATAAGTTATATGCAAAATGGTTATTTCATTTTTGTATATATATTGAGTGGTTTCTCATCCGTATAGAATTGCAAGTATAGGACATTGCATACATTTTGAATATATGGCATAAGCACTCGCATTTTAGAAGATCGACTAGTTCAAGAGATTGCCTAATTTTACCTTACATATATGTTCGCATGCATTCCATATCAATAAGTATATATTGCATATGAAATTTTGAATTTAAGAACAATGTTTGCAAATGGATGATGGTTGAGTAGATGGTTGTAGATATTGTTTGCATGGGTGAATTACATTTTTCTGTCCTTAGAGATTTCGAGGACAAAATCCTTTTATGAGGGAGAATGTAATACCACAGAAATTTTAAAAATAAATTAAAATATTAATAAGGGTAAAAATGCCATCTTACATAAAATGAAAAAAAATAAAAAAATGTTCGCAAATTTAGGAATTAGGCCTCGTGGTCTATTCCATTGCGTTTGGAATGTTGTTTGCAATTAGAAAACTTATATATAACTTGTTATTTGATAAAGCAGGTCAAAATTAGCGAAAACTATAACCAAGGATATTTTCGTAACTACTGACTTCGGGTTTTGACTAGATACCCTAGTTCTTAACTATAAATATGGCCCTAACACTCGCTTATTTTCACTCAAAACACTAGCCGCCACTTCCCTATTCTTTACCTACATTTCTTCTTCTTCCTCTATAGAAAATTCTCAATTCTAAATAATACTCATATTCTCTTCGAAAAATTCTTCATCAAAAAAAAACACATCAAATTCAAAGGAGAGGAAGAGAGAATCAAGAGTAGAGGTGAAAGAGGGAAGGAAGGAAAAATCTGTCAACTTGGAGGCCTAGTCAAAATCAAATTAGAAGGAAGGAAGCTTTGTAAAGGTGAGTGAATTGATTACGATGTGTTATGATGATTCATAAACAGTTACTTTATACTATGCCCAAGTTAAATATTTTTTTTAATCTTTAATCTATGTTTTCATTTAGAAAAACACACACGAATTAAAAATAATTAGAAAACCCTAGTTTATGAATTGACAAAATAATTACTATGAATTGGGAGCGAAGGGTAAATTGAATTGAAATTATCATTAATTTTATAGATTTTATTTTTCGTATAAAATTTAGGATGATTCTGGATAAACAAAGATAATTGAATACACCTTTGTGACTACCTCGTATTAATTTCATTTATTTTGAAATATATGAGGTTAGTGATTAAAACACTATCGAAAGTCAACTGAAATGTTATCTACAATTGTATAGATAATTAGCTAAAGCTATATATACAGGAATATAAATCGTATGAAAAGACTATTAAATACAAATCTCTCTTATGTATTCAAATCTGCGAAGAAGATAAACAAAAATAATTTGAAAAAACAATTTATCAAATCTAGAAAACCCAGGACGTTTGAAAAATTAACTAAATGTTTGATATCATCTCTAGACATCTGAATTTCAAACGGTACAAACAGAAAAGAAATGGTTAAAAAATTGACTTGATTTAGATATTTGAACCCTTATTCAGACACTTGGAATCACAGTCAGACGTTTGAATAAGGAAACCAGACGTCTGAATACCTGTAACAAAATTTTATATAGGGAATCAAATATTTAGATCATTTTTTAGACATCTGAATATTTTCAGCAAGCCCAGGTTGAACCTAACCTGCTGCAGGCCAAGTTGGGTGAATAAGCGGACTTCTTCCCCCTTTCTCGACTTTTTGATGTTCGTAAAGCTTCATAGAGAAGGTGCAATAGGGAGAATTAGTTTTATACTAAATGATGTACATAGGTTCACACTTCATGGTGGGCGTAACATGGAACTAGACAAGGTGTGCCATAGCAGCACAATTAGAAGCTCATACCATTACCCGGGCGTTCCCAGTCACATGTTAAACATGTTGGAATCACGGATGGGAGATGAAGTTTTCCTCTATAGTAGGGCTATACGGTTGGGTAGTGGCTAGACCTATAGGGAAATCTCTATAGTGATTTCGTTAGCTTTAGGTTGAATGATAATGACCGTATGACACGCTTAGCATTGAGAAGGTGACATGAATGCTTTGGTAGACCATAAATCATCGAGATAGTATACTCGACGCGAGCTCATGCATTGGGATGTTCTCTTATGTGTAAATATAATATATATGACTCATCTTGAGAATATTATCTCAATGTTGGTTAGGAAGTTATTTACCGGGACCATATACTAGGGATGGACCTAGAGTTATTGGTTGTTCAACCCTCGACTGGAGACCTTTGTAAGTTGTTTATGATGTAGGCGTAAATAAAATTGTACTCCATCGTTTATAAAGTGACCATTCCTTTATATGTACTACACAAACACAAATAGACAACCTAGGTTGTGTAGATTATATATGAAGTATAACGACCCTGACTCGACCTTCGAAAATCGACACCGAATAATTCACCCGTATTCAAATGTCGCAGATTCAAATGCCGAATCTGGTTCGCCGAAGCTTATACCACAATTAAGTACAACAACACAGCAGAAGAAAATGAATATATAACATTGATGCACAATAGATACAATGTATGATACAATATGATACAACAAATCCATAAATATCAGAGATACACTAGCAGAAAGATAACACTAGTATGATCTCAAGAAAGAAACAGAGATAGGTCCAATATATGAAACTTCATAGCCAAAACCCCAATGCTTCAAACCAAATAGCTAAACACAAAAGCTTCAAAGACTCCAATCCAAAAGAACTAATATCCAAACCATAAGCTCAAACCCCCAACATGATGACTTAAGCAAGGTAAGTCACCTTGAACAAATGCCATCGCCGAATCCAAGGGTTGGTTGCAATCGAATCTACTCCTATTATTCGATTATCTGAAAAACCCAACTAAACACTGCCCGTGTGGAAAATTGTGGGCACCCAGAGTTTAGGAAGGGAACAATAAACTCCGGGTTAGTCATGGGATTGATATGAGCAAAAAAAAAACAGTTTATCTTTAAAATAAACAACAAAAGAATTTTGAAAAACATTGAAATCTGTAATGCTTTTTTTTGGAAAATGAAACTACCATAAGGCCTCCCGGCACACACACCATGCAATCGCACACTTAGGGGAGATTTCTCCTTATGATAGTCAAACATGCTTACTACGCAAAATCCTTTTGATATTATTATTAGTGTATAGTGGAAAACATTTTGAAAGTATAATATTAATCTTAGCCAGCATATGTACCATTATACAATGCCTACTATAGCTACCACCTGAGGTGGTAGGTTACACAACTGCAATCGTAAAGGGCTCGCGTTGGATGATTGGATTTCCAACAAATGGTCAGGCAAAGGAACTTCTTGAACCACATGGGAACGCCTCTGGAGGGACACCCCGAGAACCTACCTGGCTCTCTGCCCACACAAGGCCGGTTTACTCCCTTCCTAGGAGTAAAACCTAAGATATGCCACCCAGTCGTTTGTGACCTTTATCCGAGAGCTCTCAACCACAACCATCACATAGTAATAGATTTACAGTGTCCACATGAGTTAAGTATCTGCGCTTCATACCATGATACCACCCTTTTTCAAAAGGAATGGACATACCCTAGGCGCGCGACCCCTGCAACCTTACTGCATCTTTCCTGTTTCGACCATTTCCAGGGTGTGAGGTCCTAATGCAGTCTCGTCCACAAAGCTATGCTTTTTCACAAATCCATGCTTCGATCAACAATTGATCAGCAGCACTTCGTATGCCACATTACCAAATTGGGAATATATCACTAGTAACCATTAACTACATAACCTCTGAACTCGTGCGTCTTAGAGAAGGGTGTTAAGCTAAGAGAATAAATCTCTGCCGCCAAACAGAAATATAATTGATAGAAATCGGTTTTACATCTCAAAGTGTAATGTCAGACACACATCCATACAAGTCTGTTCTGGGTTCGAACAGAACCGAAGGCACTTCCAAAGAAGCCCTTACAATCTGGGTATTCACAATCCCGATCGGACTCCCTATCACATATGGAGATCTTTATACCATAGCTATCAGTGCAGAGTCATTCGGCGGGTTATCCTTTTGTTCTCGAAACACCCGGTCTTCACCATAGGTCTTCAAATGTTATCCATAACATCGTATCATTATTCGGAATGGGTTATATGACACAAGGTCCTCTCCCGGCTAAATCGAATAATGGGCGCAATATTTAAATACGTATGGGTATGGAATTTCAGTCAAGTCACAACTTATAACCCAAAACCTTTCATTCAAATGGTTTAAAAAAATCACCATTCACAAATCTTTAAACAAAGTTCACCCATTTTTCACAAAGATTCATTTACGGCCTTTCAAAACAATTTCCTTTTTTAAATTGGATAAACTCATTCGATCATTTAAGTCAAAGACCCAATTCATATCTTTCCAAAGATTCATAGCTTTCAGAAACAATTTTCATTTCAAATCTTCTATACGAAAGATACACCTTTTAAATCTTCTTCAATTTCAAAAACAAGATTTAATTATCTTTCACAAAGATTTATTCATAGCTTTCAAAACAATTCACTTTCAAATTTGAAATCTTTATAACAAAAACTGGGAGTTCTTTCGTTAAGTGAAAGCTATCGTATTTGAAAACAAATACGGGAAAAATCCGATTACGTTTATATAAGTTAAAGCCCTTTAGGTGTAATACTTGGACTAAATTCAAATTCCCAAAACGTTACTTTTTAAAATGGTTCAAAAACCCATATAAACACATTTATAACTTGTATAGCCTTTTTAAACCATAATTTCCAAATATAAAATTCAATTTCAATTCTTGAATTCAAACTTAAATCAAATTATTTAAATTTCAAAACTTTATCAAGTTATTCCAAATAACTTTTATCTTCAAAACTCCTTTTCAAAACTTTCCATATTTAATTCAATTCCACTTCCAAAACCATTTGTTTTCAAAATTAAATTTTAAGATCAATTTATTTAACTCAAATACCTGTGACTTAACCGATTTCTCGTGAAATCCATATTTGTGTATGTAAGGTGTAGTCCAGGGGTTTTACACAATAGTGTACAACATCAATCATCACAGATTCAAGCATATCAATATCGATAAGCGGTATAATCTATAATGCTTATAGCGTTATCATCATTTACAGATTCACAAATAGATATGTAAATGCATCACAAATAAATATGTAAATACATTACAGATAAATAATATACACACATAGCTCAATCAAAACAATCCACAGCACAAAATTATAGATGAACTCAAGGCATTCATACGTCCATAGGCAAAATCAATTAATTATCTGATTAATTTAAATCGGATTAATTACTTATGAGTACACACTAATCACGGTTAGTTAATATTAATTAATTACGAACCATCTTAATTAATTAACCTTTAATAAATTAATTACCCTTTAATTATAAATTAATCAACTTTAATTAATAAATTAATCAACCTTTAGTCATTAAATAATTAACCCCTAATTATTTATTCTTAATTATTCATATTAATTTATTAACCTTTAATCTATAATAATTTAATTAATTATCCTTAATTAATTACAATAATTAATTAACCTTTAATTAATAATCATCCCTTAATCACCTTCATTAATTAATTAACCTTTAATTAACTAATTATTCTCCAATTAATTACCTTACTTAATTTAGCACATCAATTAATTACCTTTAATTAATTATAATAAGTGATCATTCTTAATCACTTAATCATCTTTGACCATTACTTAATTACTTACAATTAAGTGATTATTTTTAAGTAATTAATCAACTTTAATTACTACTCATAAATAAACCAGCCTTTAATGAATTAACAACATTAACAAATTAATTATAAATTATATAAATTAATTAATCTCATTAATTAATTATCCTTAAAAGTAATTACTCAAAGTATTAACCTTTCTTTAATTACACTAAGTAGTTATTCTTACTTAATCACTCTATTACATCCTTTAAAACTTGTTTGAAAGCTTGTTACATATATATTTTTGAAAATTTATTAAATAATTGTTTTGAAACTTTAAGTATCATAAAGATAATCTGTATACATATTTAAGAATTTATTAAAACTTGCATATTAAACCTTGTTCATCTTCAAATGCTTATTAAACTTGATTTAAAATTTACTTTGTATTAAAAACTCACTGATACTTTGAATTTTAATTATACTTTTTATCTAAAATCTGGTTACTTAAACACAACCCAAAAACTCGAGCCAAATGATCACAAGCTCGAACACTTTCCCGAGCCAACCTCATGGCGCTTGTGTTCCACCATTCTTCGAGTAATTCATGAAACCCACCCGAGATCAACGCGAGTATCCTACTGCTTCTTCTTTCTTTAACAACCACTGATACACAGTCAAATGCTCATGCACGATGCACACAAATCTGGCCATCTCCGATCGGTCTTGCCACCACCTACACATCGACAATGACCACCTCAACCTAACCGACCACCCAGCTCCACCTATCCCAAGCGGAATCAAAATCGAGCAATGCAATCGAAACTGGAACCGAACCCTATGACCAAATTAACCTCGCACGATCATCTCAAGCCACCAGCCATCACGCCATTTTGACCAAACATTCGCCAGAGTCTCTAGCATCCTTTCCCCCAGTACCGGCCTCGACCGATTCGCCATCGATGGCGGAAATGCTTCGAAAAAAACTCGACAACCCAATAAGCCTTAAACCCTAAATTGAGGAAACCCCGCCACCACATTCGTTTAAAAATTCATCTAATATTTTCCCTAGGTTCATTTATCTCCAAGCTATCTTTGACACAAAGCGCCACTTCAAAATCATCGACAATCACCAGAGATTGACGAACATGTCAATCTCGCTCAACTCGCAATTTCTCAAAAATTCCAATCTTAAAAATTGTAATTTCAACATCAAAAAGCCCCATTCTTCAATACGAGTCAATCTATATAATTTAAATATGGAACCTAGCTATTTGATTTTTTTTATTTTAAATGGCTTTTACTATAATTCCCTTTTTTAGAAAAATCTTCTCAAAAATTTCATTGGAAACTATTTTAAGAATTAATATCTTGCCAATTCAAACATATTTTGTTTGTAAATTATAATCTATAGGTGATTAGAAGAAGAGGAATTGGTTTTTGGACTTGTTTTACATCTGAGAAACAAGAACAGAGGAGGCTACAGACATGCACCCACATAATATATGAACTGATATCCATGCAGGCATATTTACCATTACACAAACAAATTTTCACAACATAAATTCATAGACTTATCACATGCATCAAACCAAACTTATTAAGTTTGATAGAAAGAGGTGTTTACTCACTTGGTTTGAAGACAGTGGACCAGACTTCCTATTATGGTTCCAGGCTTGAAATGCTTTATAAAACTGTTGCTTGATGTTGAAAAAAAGAAGGTCAAGTAGTTTTTGAGTTGAACTTGTTTTTGATCTACTGGGTTTTAATCTTCCAGGTTTGGATTTGAAGAAGACTGTTGTTTGAATTTGATTTTCCAAGTTCTGATAATCTTGTCTTTCTATTTTGATTTACTGATCTAAAGCTTTGTTTTGATGAGTTTGAACTTTGATCTTGAAAATTTTGAACTGAAGCTTTTTATTTATTTCTAGGTTTGAAATGAATTCCTTTAATCTTGACTTAAATTTGCCTGATCTACTCCTTGAATCAGTGCTTCCAGGTTTGAAAACATGAGGTTGTAAGCATCGCAGATTTTGAATTTTTTTGCAAAACTATTGCTTTGTTTTACTTTGATCTGGAATCCCGATTTGGACTGAAGCTTGCTTATTTGATTTCGTTGGATCTGAAGCTTGACTCCAGATCAAAATGTTGAAAACAGTTTTGATTTAGCTTGATACTGAAGTTTGATTTTGCTGAAGCTTTAATCTGGTTTGACTTTTCTCTTATTTTGATTTGCTACTTTGTTTTTTATTTCCATTTTGTTTTGGATTTCTTCTTTTATTTACTGATTTTAGTTTTGATGTTGAAAATATGAGAAGAGGAATAAAATTTGGTTTTACTCTTCGATGACTAAAATTTTAATTAATTTTTTTAATAAAATTTAAATCATGACACTTGTTCACCACATATAGTTAAAACCTTACACTTGTTAATTCATATCATTAAGATTTTTACACTTGTTTTATCTTATAATCTCAATTTTACAAATTTTCAAATGTGAACATTTGTGTTTAAACCCATGTCTTAAATTTTATTTAATTTATAAAACATGCATTATGTTTTCAACCCTTGTTTAAATATATTTAAAACTTTTTTAAACCCTTTTTACAAGTTATGTTTTCTCTTTTATATTTTTAAATATGTATATATATACATATAATTTATATTGATATAGCTTTTAAATAAAATGATTTAGAATCAAATTATAGACTAATAACCATTTGTTTCTTGAAATATAACCTTTTAAGAGCAATTCAAAATTATTGTATTAATTTCAAAATATAAATTCCAAATCATAATTATAAAACAAATTTGTCATAAATTTAAAATATAGAGTTTTAAACCTGATTTTAAAATATTTGTAATTGAAAATAAAATGTTTTCAAATTTAGTATAATTTTAAAATAAATATTATTTGATTTTCAAATTTAAATTCTAAATAAAATCAATTTATAAACATATATATAAATAAACAAATGTTTTCACTTAATTGGAAAAAAGTTTAAATAAATTCACAATTTAATTCAAAATTTTATTTTAGTTATCAACTTGAATTAAACTCAAAAATCGGGATCGTTACAGATTCCTCTCCGTAAGAAAATTTCGTCCTCGAAATTTTCCAGGGAAACAACAAAGAACAAATGAAAGATAGAAAAATATCTTTCCAGACCAAATTGAATATCTATTCTATGTTTGGCTTACCAAATCAGAATATTAACAATCGATATGAGAATGAACTCATCCCATATCTCATAAGATACTCGAACCATCCAGTCTATGAAATATGCAAGGGCATTGGTTAGTTCGAAGGATAATTAACTACTCGTAGAATATATCTGGACCCCAAAGATAGATAATGGATACTCAATCCCAAAGTATACACTATCTTGTCCCTCTTCAGACTTTGATCTTCACAAGAAATTACAATAGAATTTCAAATTTGGTTTTTAATTGAAATCGTTTTATTGATACAAATCAATTTTAACTTCATATTTAATTTACCAATTTATTTTAAATAGAATTTTAAATTCATTAAAGTTTAAAATGAAAAGCTGATAGGAATCTGATGAAGAAAATACAAAATAGGAGTTTTCCACAACGATTCGCAATGCCATCATCAAGCCAAAGCTTCTTCCTCGAGCTGCCACAAAGCCGTCAAAGAATTGAAACTGGATCAAAGGAGATTGATAGAGAAAAGATTGTTTCCTGTTGTTGCAGGTTATCGATCAATTGTAGTGGTACTTCCCTGACCCCTATCTCGTTCTCTTCTTGCACTCATACTTACTACCAGTGGATAGCAAGAGAGTTTACTGAGGCATACAGACGAATATCTTAGGGATATACTCATTCTAGGGTATACTTCACTCTATCTCTAATGAGTTACCTAAGGTGTTATACTCCTGAGCTAAAGTTTTAACCTTCATCTCTTATATCAATTATAACGACCCTAACTCGATCTTCAAAAATCGGCACCGAATACTTCACCCGTATTCAAATGCAGCAGATTCAAATGCCGAATCTGGTTCGCCGGAGCTTATAACACATTAAGTACAACAACACAGCGGAAGAAAATGAATATATAGCATTGATACACAATAGATACAACGTCCGACACAATTGATACAACAGATCCATAAATATCATAGATACATTAGTAGAAAGATAACTCTAATATGATCTCAAGAGAGAAACAGAGACAGGATCCAATATCTGAAACTTCACAGCCGAAGCCCCAATGTTTCAAACCAAATAGCTTAACCCAAAAGCTTCGAAGACTCCAATCCGAAAGCACTAATATCCAAACCATAAGCTTGAACCCCCAACACGATGATTTAAGCAAGGTCAGTCACCTTGAACAAATGCCATCGCCGAACCAAGGGCTGGTTGCAATCGAATCTACTCCTATTATTCGATTATCTGAAAAATCCAACTCTAGACTTCCTGTGTGGAAAATTGTAGGCACCCAGAGTTTAGGAAGGGAGCAATAAAATTCGGGTCAATCATGGGACTGGTATGAGCAAACAAAAATAGTTTACCTTTAAAACAAACAACAAAAGAATTTTGAAAAACATTGAAGTCCGTAATGCCTTTTTTGGAAAATGAAACTACCATAAGGCCTCTCGGCACACACACCATGCAATCACACACTTGGGGGATATTTCTCCTTATGATAGTCAAACATGCTTACTATGCAAAATCCTTTTGATATTATTATTAGTGTATAGCGGAAAACATTTCGAAAGTATAATACTAATGTTTGCCAGCATAGGTTCCATTATATTATGCCTACTATAGCTACCACCTGAGGTGGCAGGTTATACAACTGCAATCGTAAAGGGCTCGTATTGGATGATTGGATTTCCAGCAAATGGTCAGGCAAAGGAACTTCCTGGGCCACATGGGAACGCCTCTGGAGGGACGCCTCGAGAACCTACCCGGCTCTCTGCCAACATAAGGCAGGTTTACTCCGTTCCCGAGAGTCAAACCTAAGGTATGCCACCCTAGGTCGTTTGCGACCTTTATCCGAGAGCTCTCAACCACAATCATCACACAGTAATAGATTTACAGTGTCCACATGAGTTAAGTATGTGGGCTCCATACCATGATACTACTCTTTTCCAAAAGGAATGGACATACCCTAGGGGCGCGACCCCTGCAACTTTGCTGCATCTTTCCTGTTTCGACCATTTCCGGGGTATGAGGTCTTGATGCAGTCTCGTCCACAATGCTAAGCTTTTTCAAAAAGCCATGCTTCCATCAACAATTGATCAACAGCACTTCGTATGCCCATTACCAAATTGGGAATGTTTCACTAGTAACCATCAACTACATAACCTCTGAGCTCGTACGTCTCAAAGAAGGGTGTTAAGCTAAGAAAATAAATCTCCGCCACCAAACAGAAATGTAGTTGATAGAAACCGGTTTTACATCTCAAAGTGTAATGTCAGACACACATCCATACAAGTCTGTTCCGGGTTCAAACAGAACCGAAGGCACTTCCAAAGAAGCCCTTGCAATCCGGATATTCACAATCCCGATCGGACTCCCCATCACATATGGAGATCTCTATACCGTATCTACTCAGTGCAGAGTCATTCGACGGGTTATCCTTTCATTCTTGAAAACACCCGGTCTTCACCACCAGTCTTCAAATGCTATCCATAACGTCGTATCATTATTCGAAATGGGTTATATGACACAAGATCATCTCCCGGCTTGAGCGCAATATTTAAAAACATATGGATATAGGATTTTAGTCAAGTCACAATTTATTACCCAAAAACTTTCATTTAAATGGTTTAAACAAATCACCATTCACAAATCTTTAAACAAAGTTCACCCATTTTTCACAAAGATTCATTTACGGCCTTTCAAAACAATTTCCTTTTCAAATTGGATTAACTTGTCCGATCATTTAAGTCAAAGACCCAATTCATATCTTTCCAAACCATTTCCAAAGATTCATAGCTTTCAGAAACAATTTTCATTTCAAATATTCTATGAAAAAGATACACCTTTTGAATCTTCTTCAATTTCAAACACAAGATTCAATTATCTTTCACAAAGATTTATTCATAGCTTTCAAAACAATTCACTTTCAAATTTGAAATCTTTATAACACAAACTGGAAGTTCTTTCGTTAAGTGAAAGCTATCATATTTGAAAACAAATAGTTTTCGTTTCGAGAAAAATCTGATTACGTTTATACAAGTTAAAGCCTTTCAGGTATAATACTTGGATTAAATTCAAATTCCTAAAACACTACTTTTTAAAATGGTTCAAAAACCTATATAAACACATTTATAACTTGTATAGCCTTTTTAAACCATAATTTCCAAATATAAAATTCAATTTTAAATCTTGAATTCAAATTTAAATCAAATTATTTAAATTTCAAAACTTTATCAAGTTATTCCAAATAACTTTTATCTTCAAAACTCCTTTTCAAAACTTTCCATATTTAATTCAATTCTATTTCCAAAACCATTTGGATTCAAAATTAAATTTTAAGATCAATTTTAAATATTTAATTCAAATGCTTGTGACTTAACCGATTTCCTCGTGAAATCCATATTTGTGTGTGCAAGGTGTAGTCCAAGGGTTTTACGCAATAGTGCACAACATCAATCATCACAGTTTCAAGCATATTAATATCGATAAGCGGTATAATCTATAACGCTTATCATCACTCACAGATTCACAGATAGATATGTAAATGCATCATAGATAAATGTGTAAATGCATCACAGATAAATATGTAAATACATTACAGATAAATAATATACACACATAGCTCGATCAAAACAATCCACATCTCAGAATTATTGATCAACTCAAGGCATTCATACATCCATAGGCAAAATCAATTAATTATCTGATTAATTTAAATCGGATTAATTACTTATGACACACTAAACATGGTTAATTAATATTAATTAATTGCAAACCATCTTAATTAATTAACTTTTAATAAATTAATTACCTTTTAATTATAAATTAATCAACTTTAATTTATAAATTAATCAACCTTTAATCATTAAATAATAACCCTTAATTATTTATTCTTAATTAATCACATTAATTAACCTTTAATTAATAATCATTTAACTAATTGTCCTTAATTAATTACAATAATTAAATAACCTTTAATTAATAATCATCTATTAATCACCTTCATTAATTAACCTTTAATTAACTAATTATTCTCCAATTAATTACCTTACTTAATTAATCACATTAATTAATTACCTTTAATTAATTATAATAAGTGACTATTCTTAATCACTTAATCATCTTTAACCATTAATTAATTACTTACAATTAAGTGATTATTTTTAAGTAATTAATCACCTTTAATTACTTCTCATAAATAAATCAACCTTTAATAAATTAACAACATTAACAAATTAATTATAAATTGTATTAATTAATTAGTCTCATTAATTAATTATCCTTAAAAGTAATTACTCAAGGTATTAACCTTACTTTAATTACACTAAGTAGTTATTCTTACTTAATCACTCTATTACATCCTTTAAAACTTGTTTGAAAGCTTGTTAACATTTATATTTTGAAATTTTATTAAATAATTGTTTTGAAACCTAAAGTATCTTAAAGATAATCTATATACATATTTAAGAATTTATTAAAACTTGCATATTAAACCTTGTTCATTTTCAAATGCTTATTAAACTTGATTTAACATCTACTTTGTATTAAAAACTCCTTAATACTTTGAAATTTAATTATGCTTTTTATCTAAAAATATGGTTACTTAAACACAACCCAAAAACTCGAGCCAAATGATCGCAAGCTCGAACACTTTCCCGAGCCAACCTCGTGGCGCTCGTGTTCCACCTTTCTTCGAGTAATTCACGAGACCCACCCGAGATCAACCCGAGTATCTACTACTTCTTCTTCCTCCAATGACCACTGATACACAGTCAAATTCTTGTGCACGATGCACACAAATCTGGCCATCTCTGATCGTCTTGCCACCACCTACACGTCGACAATGACCATCTCAACCTAACCGACCACCCAGCTCCGCCTATCTCAACCGGAATCCAAATCGAGCAATGCAATCGAAACTAGAACCGAACCCCATGACCAAATTTGCCACGCACGACCACCTCAGGCCACCAGCCATCATGCCACTTCGACTAAACATTCGCTAGAGCCTCTAGCATCCTTTCCCCTTATACCGGCCTCGACTGATTCGCCATCGATTGCGGAAATACTTCGAAAAAAACTCGACAACCAAATAAGCCTTCAACCCTAAATTAACGAAACCCCGCCACCACATTCGTTTAAAAATTCATCTAATATTTTTCCTAGGTTCATCTATCTCCAAGCTATCTTTGATACAAATCGCCACTTCAAAATCGCCGGCAATCACCAGAGACTGACGAAATGTCAATCTCCTTCAACTCGCAATTTCTCAAAAATTTCAATCTTAAAAATTATGATTTTAACATCAAAAATCCCCATTCTTCAATACAAGTCAATCTATATAATTTAAATATGGAACCTAGCTATTTGATTTTTTTATTTTAAATGGCTTTTGCTGTAATTCCCTTTTTAGAAAAATCTTCTCAAAATTTTCACTGGAAACTATTTTAAGAACTAATATCTTGCCAATTCAAACATATTTTGTTTGTAAATTATAATCCATACGTGATTAGAGGAAGAGGAATTGGTTTTTGAACTTGTTTTACATCTGAGAAACAAGAACAGAGGAGGCTAAAGACATGCACCCAATAATATATGAACTGATATCCATGCAAGCATATTTACCATTACACAAACAAATTTTCACTACATAGATTCACAGACTTATCACATGCATCAAACCAAACATATTAAGTTTGATAGGAAGAGGTGTTTACTCACTTGGTTTGAAGACAGTGGACCAGACTTCCTATTTTGGTTCCAGGGTTGAAATGCTTTTTAAAACTGTTGCTAGATGTTGAAAAAAAATCAAGTTGTTTTTGAGTTGAACTTGTTTTCGATCTACTGGGTTTTAACCTTCCAGGTCTGGATTTGAAGAAGACTGTTGTTTGAATTTGATTTTCCAGGTTTTGATAATCTTGTCTTTCTGTTTTGATTTATTGATCTGAAGCTTTGTTTTGATGAGTTTGAACTTTGATCTTGAAAATTTTGAACTGAAGATTTTAATTTATTTCCAAGTTTGAAATGGATTCCTTTAATCTTGACTACAATTTGCCTGATCTACTCCTTGAATCAGTGCTTCCAGGTTTGGAAACTTGAGGTCGTAAGCTTCACAGATTCTGAAATTTTTTGCAAAATTGTTGCTTTGCTTTACTTTGATCTGGAATCTTCAATTTGGACTGAAGCTTGCTTATTTTATTTTGTTGGATCTGAAGCTTGACTCTAGATCAAAATGTTGAAGACAGTTTTGATTTAGCTTGATACTGGAGTTTGATTTTGCTGAAGCTTTAATCTGGTTTGACTTTTCTCTTATTTTGATTTGCTACTTTTTTTTTTATTTCCGTTTTGTTTTGGTTTTCTTCTTTTATTTACTGATTTCAGTTTTGATGTTGAAAATATGAGAAGAGGAATGAAACTTGGTTTTACTCTTCAATAACTAAAATTTTAATTAATTTTTTAAATAAAATTTAAATCATGACACTTATTCACCACATATAGTTAAAACTGTACACTTGTTAATTCATATCATTATGATTTTTACACTTGTTTTATCTTATAATCTCAATTTTACAAATGTTCAAATGTGAACATTTGTGTTTAAACTCATCTCTTAAATTTTATTTTATTTATAAAACATCTTTTATGTTTTTAACCCTTCCTTAAATAAATTTAAAACTTTTTTTTAAACCCTCTCTTTATTTTATTTTATAAGTTATGTTTTCTCTTTTATATTTTTAAATGTGTATATGCATACATATAATTTATATTGATATAGCATTTAAATAAAATGATTTAGAATCAAATTATACACTAATAACCATTTGTTTCTTGAAATATAACCTTTTAATAGCAATTCAAAATTATTGTCTTAATTTCATAATATAACTTCCAAATCATAATTACAAAATAAATTATTCATAAATTTAAAATATAGAGTTTTAATCCTAATTTTAAAATATTTATAATTGAAAATAAAATGTTTTCTAATTCAATATAATTTTAAATTAAATATTATTTGATTTTCATATTTAAATTCTATTTAAAATCAATTTATAAACATATATATAAATAAACAAATGTTTTCACTTAATTTGGAATTTTTTTTAAATAAATTCACATTTAATTCAAAATTTATTTTAATTATCAATTTAAATTTAACTCAAAAATCGAGATCGTTACATGAAGTTAATTTCTTAAGGACATCATACACTAGTAAAATAATTCAATCGAGAGACTTTGTTCAATCCACTTCTTTTCTTCCCCTTTTATACCAGTTACCGGAGGACACGCCAGTAGGTGATTTAGCATGGACACAGTGATAGAGGAGTAGACCAAGCACATCAAGTGTATTACTTATAGTTATTCACCATGTATTTTATACTATATTATTCTGTTAGTCAGAATCTATGTTGTTGTTCAAAGATATCATTGAATGGACTATATATTGCTGAGGCAATCATCTGATTTGGCTTATTTCCAATATTTATATTTTATTTCCTTCTTTTGTGAGATTTGAAAGTGTGAAATGCTTTAAATTTTATATTAGTCTCTTTATCATGCAATGCTTTAAAACCCAAACGACTCGTACACTTTATCACGATGCATGTTCAAAGCCATTTAAGGCTTTGAACCGGTGTGTCTAGAGGTGAGGGTTTTCATAGCCATACTCGGTATCGAAGCTTAGGTTTAGTGCTCCTTTGAGTCCCAGATAGGTTTAAGTTGTTTAGAGTAGGCTAATTTAACCATAGGTTGGGTCAAATATAAAATGAGAGAGTATTCTTATTTATGAGAGTATGCCTTATATGTATATGGGATGCATGTGTAACCACAATTACCTCGTCCTAAGATGATGTTTTATTTATAATGACCTTTGTTTAGGAAATAAATAGTGGAAGTGAGGTAGGATAAGCCTTTATTGGAGGGAATGAGTGCGGATTATGACCTGGGTGATACATACAATGATATAATTTTGTAATAGAAAACCTAACCTTAATACATGGTCTTATTATTTGAATTTTCAACATTTTAACTGAAATATATTTTTCTAAAGAGCTATATTAAAAAATATTTTTTGGTTTTGAAGATATTTTATTAAGAAGGGAAATGAATGTTTTGGACTAAAAGTGTTTTATTGAAAATTTTACAGGAAAAATATAATAAAGCATTTAGTTTGAAATAAAAAATTAGCATATTTTCTTGTGAAGATATTTTTGTAAAATGGAAGATCATTGTAAAATATTTTATTCAAAATCATTTTTCTGAAAGGATTCAGTTCGAAATCCATGGAAAACTATTTTGGTTGAAAATATGTTGTTTAAAACTGTTTTTAGTTTGAAAGCATCCTTTAAAAGAGTATATTATGAAAGATATTTTAATAAAAGTATTCTAATTTAAAATGTTTTATTAAATGCATTTTGTTGAGAAATATTTTGTGGGAACTCTTATTTGAAAAGAGAGTAATGTTTATTAAAAAGTACTTTATAATAAATACTATATAATTTTAGAACTATTTATTTCAACGATGTCTTATGGAAAATCCCTTTTTAATAGAAATATATTTTAGTTTAGAAGAATATTTTGAGAAATTATTTTATTGAAGAAAATATTTGAAAATATTATATACATAAGTGTTTTGATATAAAAAGGCATTGTTGAGTAAAGTGTGTGAGAAACATTTTCGCGTGAGAAAATTATTTTATTCACAGAATATCTTTGAGTTTTAAGAACCTTTATTTTTAGAAAGTAAATTTTGGCTGTATATATTTTTATACTTTTTTATAAATGATGATTTGGAAAGAAAACATTTTTTTGGAGAAGCACTTTGATTGAAATACTCAGCCTGGAATAATTTTTTATTGGGAAAATGTTTGAAAATATTTTATTGGGAAAGTATAAGTTATACATATATAGTTTTCAATTACATTGGAAAATATTTTACAAAGTAAAGAATAATTTAATTCAGAAGCATCTAATTGAAAAAGTAAATCATTTGATTTGAGAAACAAACACTAGAGGTGTTTGTAAAGTATTTTATTGAAAATATGTTTTAGGAGAACATTTTGAGGACTATGAGGCTAGATAAAGTGTCATAAGGTGTGAGTGAATAGATGATATGTAATGATCCCGATTTTTGAAGTCAAATTTAAATAGATAATTTATTTAATCTTTGGAATTAAACTTTGAAATAATTGGTAATTTATATAAAATTTTGGATTTAATTATGATGAAAATTCTAGAATAGAGGAAAACATGTATTTTAAATAAAATGTTGAATTGGAATTCAAAAATAAGTATTTTATAAAATTGTATTTGAATTTTCCAAATTTAATAAGATGTATGTTTACTGTTTATATAAATGGATTATATAAAATAATTTGAATTTGATTTGAATATAGAGAAATGAATACAATTTGATTTCTAATTTTAATATATGATATATATGAAAGTTTTATTTTGAAATAAATGTATATAGATAAATATTTATTTAAATGTATAATAGTTTCAATTTAAATTAGTTTTGACAAAAATGGGTTTTAAAGCTAAATTGAAAATATAAAAGGTTTTAAAATGAACATATCTTTTAAAATAAAATTTGGGTTGTAAAATATAAACATATTAACTAATTTATAAAAGTGCAAATCTATGTAGATATGAAATAAAATAAGATATTTCTTTTATATTTTTTTATGAACTAAGTTGTAAACATATTAACATAGAGGTCCAAAGCAAAATTTCTAAATAAAAATATAGTAAGGGACTTTGGCAAAAGTTATAAATAAATTTCACAAAAGGACTTAAGCACAATATAACTAACAAATGACAAATGTTTAATAAGTAGAATATAAAATTAACAAGTGTTGGTTAATTTAAAGTGGCAAGGAGTGTTTTCTTTAAAATTTAGATGTATTTCACAAAAGCAAAACAAGTACAAACCAGAAATAAAAGAAAAAGGAAAACAGATCCAAAGGAAAACAAACTCAAATTTATAGCTTGATTCAACTACAACCTGATGAAAAAGAAAGATTAACCCATTTTCTTTTTCAAAACAAAAGCCAAAATTCCCAACTTTAGTCAATCTTTTGCTGTAATAATCAATTCAAAGCCAATTTACTTCAGATAATCACCAAAACCAGGGTTGTTACAGACTCCCCTCCTTATAAAAATTGCGTCCACGCAATTTCTAGAGAAGAACGTAAACAACACGATTTAGTTTCATCAAGCAAAGAGAAAGATGGACAAGCTCGAGTTCTAAAAAAAGTGTTACGAATCCTTTACTCTTTGTGTCCTTAGCCTTCCCTTAGTTCTTTAGAAGTAAGAATGATGTTAAAATGGTTTGCTGCATTTTATTATACAAGAAAATTATTTTTATTTTGGACTTAGTAATAAGCAAAATCATTTAAGGTGGTAAAAGAAACATTACAGCTTACTGAAATATCTTTAATTTGCAAAAAGATTGAACTCGTTTGGAGTTATAAATCTTAAGTTATCGCTGTTTTAATTTGTAACACATATTTTTTTTTCAAATTAAAGAGCTTTCAGTAAGCTGTAATGTTTCTTTTACCACCTTAAAAGATTTTTCTTTTTACTGAGTCAAAAATAGGTTTGAAAGTGGATAGGCAGTTCTACCCTATTACAAAATTCTCTAAGATTAATCATCAATTAAGGATAATTAATTAAAGGCTAACTAATTAATGAAAGTGATTAAGGAATAACTAATAATTAAGGATTAATTAATTATTATAATTAATTAAGGATAATTATCAAAGAATTAATTATTAATTAAAGGTTAATGAATGATTAAAGAATAATGAACCAAAATAGTTTGGAATTAATTAATGTAAATTAACCAGGATTAGTAGCTTCATGAGTAATAAATCTGATTTAAATTTATCAGATGATCAGTTTCATGAGTAACCAAAATTCATGTGGTTGTTGGTTGAGAGGCGCCTCAGATAAAGGTCGCAAATGACCGGGGGATGGCATGCTCGAGTAGTAGTTACCTAGCTACAGAGGTAATCCGGCCTTGTGTTGGCAGAGAGCCGGGTAAGTCCTCGGGATGTCCCTCTAGAGGTGTACCCATGTGGCAGTAGGAAGTTCCTTAGCCTGACCATTTGTTGGAAAATACAAAGAAACAATACGAGCCCTGTACGGCTTTAGTTATTTAACCTGTCATGGAATGTGGCGGTAACCTGCTATTGAACATGGTAGTTATAGTAGGCATAAGTGCGAAATGCCTATGCTGGCTAAGATTAATATTATACTTTCGAAAGATTTTCTGCACTATGCACTAATAATAATATCAAATGACTTTTGTGTATCAAGCATGTTTGACTATCATAAGGAGAAATCTCCTCCAATTATGTGTTTGCACTGTGCGTGTGGCGAGAGGCCTTATGATAATTTCATTTTTCAAAAATCATTGCGGATTTTAACTTTATTTCTTTTGTTGTTTGTTTTAAAGATAAACTATTTTTGTTTGCTCATACCAGTCCCATGACTGACTCGGAGTTTATTGTTTCCTTCCTAAACTCTAGGTGCCCACAATTTTCCACAAGGGCAGTCTAGAGTTGGGTTTTTCAGATAGTAGATATCGATTTAGTAGCTTTTAGCTTTCTCTTTTTGTAATTATTTGAAGACTTTGGATATTGAAGTCTTTGGTTAGGACGACTGACCTTGCTTAGCTTTGTGCAACTTGATGGTGGTTCAAGCTTGTTGTTTGGAGCTTGGCTTGGAGCTTTAGATTAGGATACAGTTGTGGATTCATTCTTGTCTGAAGTTCACTTGGAGCTATCTCTTCTATTGATATCTTTTCCATTGTAGCATTGTATCATACCTCTGATATTTGTTGAGCATTATTGATATCATTATTGTATATCAATCTGGATATTGTATTCATTAGAGTTGTATATGATATCATTTGTTTCTCTACCGTTGTGTTGTTATACTTAGTGTGTTATAAGCTCCAACGAGCCAGATTCGGCGTTTGAATCTGCGGCATTCAAGTACAAGTGAAGTATGGGTGCCTATTTTCGAAGGCCGAGTCAGGACTGTTACATTTGGTATCAGACCTGAAGGTTGAAACTTTAGCTCAGGAGTATAACACATTAGGTAACTTATTAGAGATAGGGTTACACATGCCCTAGAATGAGTATTCCTTAAGATATCCGTTCAAACGCCTCAGTAAATTCTCCTACTATCCACTGATAGTGAGTGTGAGTGCAAGAAGAGGACGAGATAGGGGACAGGGAAATACCACTTGAAATGGTCGATACCCTGCAACAACAGGAAATAATCTTTACTCTATAAATCTTCTTTGATTCGATTTCAAATTTCTTGCTTAGCATCTCCAAGGAGAAACTTTGGTGTGGTGATGGCCCTGCGAATCATATAAGTTCCTATCTCTTATTCTCGTTATCAACTTTTCGTTTAAACTCTAATGAATTTGAAATTTTATTTAGAATAAATTGGTTAACAGATATAAGGCTAAATTTGAAGTGTATCGATAAAACGATATCGGTTAAAACCAAATTTGAAATTCTATTTTCTTGTGAAGATCGAAGTCCAAAGAGGGACAGGTTATATGTACTTTGGGGTATTCCGGCCTGAGTTCGAAATCCATACCTAGTGTTTGAGAATTATGGAAGACTGAATCTATCTATCTATTCTTTAGGGTCTCAATATGTTCTACGAATGGTTAGTTGTCCTTCGAACTAACCAATGCCCTGCAAAATTCGTAGACCGGATGACCCGAATATCTTATGAAATATTGAATGAGTTTGTTCTCGTATTTATTGTTGATATTCTGATTTGATAAGCCAAATGCAGAATAAATATTCAGTTTGATCTCGAAAGATATTTCTCTATCTTTCATCTGCCTTTTGTTGTCTCCCAACTTTCAAATTTCGAGGACGAAATTTTCTTAAGGGGGGAATCTGTAACGATCCTAATTTTTGAAGTCAAATTTAAATAGATAATTTATTTAATCTTTGGAATTAAACTTTTAAATAATTGTTAATTTATATAAAATTTTGGATTTAATTGTGATGAAAATTCCAGAATAAAGAAAAACATGTATTTTAAATAAAATGTTGAATTGGAATTCAAAAACAAGTATTTTGTAAAATTATATTTGAATTTTCCAAATTTAATAAGATGTATGTTTATCTATTTATATAAATGGATTATATAAAATAATTTGAATTTGATTTGAATATAGAGAAATGAATAAAATTTGATTTCTAATTTTAATATATGATATATATGAAAGTTTTATTTTGAAATAAATGTATATAGATAAATATTTATTTGAATGTATAATATTTTCAATTTAAGTAAGGTTTGACAAAAAGGGTTTCAAAGCTAAATTGAAAATATAAAAAGTTTTAAAATGAACATATCTTTTGGAATAAAATTTGGGTTGTAAAATATAAATATATTAACTAATTTACAAAAGTGCAAATCTATGTAGATATGAAATTAAATAAGATATTTCTTTTACAATTTTTTGTGAACTAAGTTGTAAACATATTAACATAGAGGCCAAAGCAAAATTTACAAGTAAAAATATAGTAAAGGACTTTGACAAAAGTTATAAATAAATTTCACAAAAGGACTCAAACATAATATAACTGACAAATGACAAATGTTTAATAAGTAGAATATAAAATTAACAAGTTCTGGTTAATTTGAACAAGTGGCAAGGAGTGTTTTCTTTAAAATTCGGATGTATTTGACAAAAGCAAAACAAGTACAAACCAGAAATAACAGAAAAAGGAAAACAGAACCAAAGCAAAACAAACTCAAATTTATAGCTTGATTTAACTGCAACCTGATGAAAAAGAAAGATAAACCCATTTGCTCTTTCAAAACTAAAGCCAAAATTCTCAACTTTAGTCAATCTTTTACTGTAATAATCAATTCAAAGCCAATTTACTTCAGGTAATCATCAAAACCAGGGTTGTTACAGACTCCCCTCCTTATAAAAATTGCATCCTCGCAATTTCTAGAGACGAATAGTAAACAACATAATTTAATTTCATCAAGCAAAAAGAAAGATAGACAAGCTCGAGTTCTAAAAAATTGTTACGAATCCCTTACTCTTTGTGTCCTTAGCCTTCCCTTAGTTCTTTGGAAATAAGAATGATGTTAAAATGGTTTGCTGCATTTTATTATACAAGAAAATTATTTTTATTTTTGATTCAGTAAAAAGAAAAATCTTTTATGGTAGTAAAAGAAACATTACAGCTTACTGAAAGCTCTTTAATTTGCAAAAAGATTGAACTCATTTGGAGTTATAAATCTTAAGTTATCACCGTTTTAATTTGTAACACATATTTTTTTTCAAATTAAAGAGCTTTCAGTAAGCTGTAATGTTTCTTTTACCACCTTAAAAGATTTTGCTTTTTACTGCGTCAGAAATGGGTTTGAAAGTGGATAGGCAAATCTACCCTATTACAAAATTCTCTAGGATTAATCATTAATTAAGGATAATTAATTAAAGGCCAACTAATTAATGAAAGTAATTAAGAAATAACTATTAATTAAGGGTTAGTTAATTGATTAATTATTATAATTAATTATGGATAATTAATTAAGGATAATTAATCAAAGAATTAATTATTAATTAAAGGTTAATGAATGATTAAAGAATAACTAACCAAAATAGTTTGGAATTAATGAATGTTAATTAACCAGGATTAGTAGCTTCATAAGTAATAAATCTAATTTAAATTTATCAGATGATTAATTGATCTTACTTATGAATGTTTGGATTTTATGAAATGCTTTGAATTTTTTGATATTCCTGATATGTGTTGGTTGGTGATATGAATTATTTGAAGTTATGTACTGTGATGTAATTTATTCATATATGATGTAATCAATTATCTGTGATGTAATTTATTATCCGTGATATATATCTGTGATCTGTGAATGAAAGATAAGCGTTATAGTTTATACCGCTTATCAAATATATTTCTGTGTCTGAATCTGTAATGATTGAGGATGTTGTTGCACTATTTTGTGTAAAACCTCTGGACCACACTATACATACACAAATATGGATTGCACGAGGAAATTGGTTAAGTCACAGATTTTTGAAATGGTTTTTAAAGTTGTTAAATTTTGAATCCAAATGATTTTGGAAATGAAACTGGGTTGAATTCGAAAAGGCTTTTGAAAAGGAACTTTGAAAGGTAAAAGTTATTTTGAATAACTTGATTAAGTTTTGAAATTTAAATAATTTGATTTAAATTTGAATTCAAAATTTGAAGTTGAATTCTATATTTGGAAACTATGGTTTAAAGTTGTTATACAAGTAATATATGGGTTGAACCATTTTAAATGTATTGATTTGGGAATTTAAATTTAACTCAAGGGTTTCAACTTGTGCAAATATAACTGGAATTTTCCAAAACGAAAACTATTTATTTTAAAATAATAATAGCTTCCATTTAAAGAAAGGATTTTCAATTTATATCGAAAGATTTCAAGTTTGAAATGAAACAGTGCATTGTTTTTTTAAAAGCTATGAATGGGCCTTTGTGAAAGATTATTAAACCTTGTTTTGAAATCGAAGAGGATTTTAAATGGTGTATCTTTTATATAAAAGATTTTAAATGGAAATTGTTTGAAAGTTATGAATTAAATCTTTGATTTAAAGATTGGATGAGTTAATCCAATTTGAAAGGAAATTTGTTTTGGAAAGCTATGAAATAATCTTTGTAAAAAATGGGCGAACTTTGTAAAATGAATCTTTTTGTTTAAAGATTTGAAATGGTAATTTTTTTAAACCATTTGAAGAAAGAATTTGGTTGTTTTAAAAGTTGTGACGTAACTGAAATCCATATCCATATGTTTTTAATTATTGCGCTCACTATTTGGTTTAGCCGGGAGAGGACTTTGTGTCATATAACCCATTCCGAATAGTGATACGACGTTATGAATTGCAATTGAAGATCGGTGGTGAAGACCGGGTGTCTTCAAGGACGATAGGACAACCTGTCAAATGACTCTGCACTGAATTGCTCCGGTATAGAGTTCTCCGTATATGATGGGGAGTCCGATCCGGATTGTGAATACCCAGATTGCAAGGGCTTCTTCCTTTATTGGACGAAGTGCCTTCGGTTCTGTTCGAACCCGGAACACACTTGTATGGTTGTATGTCTGACATTACACTTTGAGATATAAAACTGATCTCTATCAAATACATTTCTGCTTGGTGGTGGAGAATTTATTCTCTTAGCTTAACACCCTTCTTTGAGACGTACGAGCTCAAAGATTATGTAGTTGATAGTTATCAGTGATGTACTCCCAATTTGGTAGTGTGACATGCTGAGTGCTGCTGTGTGTTGTTGATCATTTGTTGATCAAAGCATGACTTTTGGATAAAGCGTATCTTTGTGGACGAAACTGCATCAGGACCTCACATCTTGAAAATGGTCGAAACAGGAAAGATGCGACAACGTTATGAGGGTCGCGCCCTTTAGGGTGTGTCATTCCCTTTTGGAAAAGGGTGGTATCATGGTATGAAGCCCAGATACTTAACTCATGTGGTCATTGCAAATCTATTACTTTGTGATTGCTTTGTGGTTATTGGTTGAGAGGCGCCTCGGATAAAGGTCGCAAACGACGGGGGGATGGCATGCTCGAGTAGTAGTTACCAAGTTACACAGGTAACCCGGCCTTGTGTTGGCAGAGAGCCGGATAGGTTCTCAGGATGTCCCTCCAAAGGCGTACCCATGTGGCAGCAGGAAGTTTCTTAGCCTGACCATTTGTTGGAAAATCCAACGAAACAATACGAGCCCTAGACGGTTTTAATTGTATAACCTACCATGGAATGTGGTGGTAACCTTCTTTTCAACATGGTAGCTATAGTAGGCATAAGTGCGAAATGCCTATGCTGGCTAAGATTAATATTATACTTTCGAAATATTTTTTGCACTATGCACTAATAATAATATCAAATGACTTTTGCGTATCAAGCATGTTTGACTATCAAAAGGAGAAATCTCCCCCAATTCGGCGTTTGCATTGTGTGTGTGGCGGAAGGCCTTATGGTAATTTCATTTTTCAAAAAGCATTGCGGATTTCAACTTTATTTCTTTTGTTGTTTGTTTTAAAGATAAACTGTTTTTGTTTGCTCCTACCAGTTCCATGACTGACCCAGAGTTTATTATTCCCTTCCTAAACTCTACATGCCCACAATTTTCCACATAAGCGGTCTAGAGTTGGTTTTTCAGATAGTAGATATCAATTCAGTAGCTTTCAGCTTTCTCTTTGGAATTATTTAGAGACTTTGGATATTGAAGTCTTTGGTTAGGACGACTGACCTTGCTTAGCTTTGTGCAACTTGATGGTGGTTCAAGCATGTGGTTTGGAGCTTTGGCTTGGAGCTTTGGATTAGGATGCAGTTGTGGATTCATTCTTATCTGAAGTTCACTTGGAGTTATCTCTTCTATTGATATCTTTTTCGTTGTAGCATTGTATCATACCTCTGATATTTGTTGAGCATTATTGATATCATTATTGTATATCATTCTGGATATTGTATTCATTGGAGTTTTATATGATATCATTCGTTTCTCTTCCGCTGTGTTGTTATACTTAATGTTTTATATGCTCCGGCGAGCCGGATTCGACATTTGAATCTGCGGCATTCAAGTACAAGTGAAGTACGGGTGCCGATTTTCAAGGCCGGGTCAGGGCCATTACATGATATGAGTTTCGAGTTTTCTTAACATTTATTATGATGATGTAACATTTATGCCTATTACGTATGACTTTTTGTAATAAGTTATAGGGATGTCTAATTATTCTCTTCTAAAGAGAGTTGGAATATGATATTATGATCGCTTATTTCTACATATAGGATAAAGACATTCTATATTTGTAACGACCTGAATTTCTCAATGATTTAAATAATAATTTAACGAATATTTTAAAATAAAATAATTTTTGAAAAATAAAAATTTGGCAACAAAAACTAGATATTTGAAATGCGTCCATTGAAACAAGGCCACCAAAATTCGCCCGAAACTCAGTTAGCACAAATTTTTAGTATGAATTATCAAAATTTATAGTGTGAATATTTTTACATAGAAATGATCTAGAGAATTTTTTGGTTATAACATCAAAGTTCATTCCATCCAATTTCGACCTCTAAAGCTCCGTTTATCAAAAATTGTCGTTGTCTTTCAAATTCGAAGCGGGGACAGCGGCGACAGATGAGATTTCGCTATGGATGTCATAGTACAGATTTGAGTACATCATTAGGTTCATCTCGTCGCGCTCTCTCCACGGTATATTTGTTTTCGTATTTTGGCTCTCGTGGCAAAATGCTACATGGTTGTAATATCGGTATGTGACTATTCCCAGGATCATCATTACACATATTCTTTCGCAGCTATGCATTCTTTTCATTTCTTTTCCCATCATACATTCCTTGCATACGCCTCCTCACTTATTAAATGCTGCATTGATAAGCTCGATGCATTTTCTTGTATATATATGCATGCTTCTTGTTGCTGCCATTTTATCCCCTCGTTCTGAAAGTTAATAATAATAATAATACATATATATATAACAAATTTTATACAAATAAGATACTTCCCCCTCTCCCCTTTATATTTTTCTCCAACCAGACCTACCTCTGTTCCATGCCTTCGCCCGAGCACCCTCACCCTCCCGCTCCTCCCCAGCTGCCTACCTGCACTCTCCGCCTCAACTCCAGCCAACTGATCCTGCCACCCAACCTCCATCCACCTTACAGCCACGAAAAACCCACCAGGCCACCATCCTCCATGCCCAACCCGCCTTGCCTCCCCTGTCCCCACCTGTTGCCATCCTACCCGAGGCCAAACACACAACCACTTCGCCGGACCTGCCACCTTCTCTACCGCACTCCCAGCTCCTCCACCCGAGCAACCAGCACACCATCCCCACCAACCATCTTCCTTCCCCATCTGAGGTTGCCTCCTCCTCCCACCTCAGCCTCAGCCTCCTCCTGCAACCACCCTGCTCACAGTCCACCACCTCAGCTGAAGGCCCCACATTCACCACCTCACCCGGTCGAACTCACAATACTCGGTCACCTCCACGAAGCTGCTTTCCCTTGCCACTCATGCAGGACCACCTGTCCGCCTCCTACCAGCCGAACTCCCCTCTAGGCGAACCAGCCCCAAAGCCACAACCCGAAGTCCCTTCCCAACTGTAGTCGAACAGTCCACCACCCTCTGTTACCTACTCTGAAACTGACTCCAGCAGCCTTGCCACCCTCACCAAGGCCCGGTCGATTCGCCAACCGAACCTAAACCCGCTCGCCACTTGCAACGTCGCCTAGTGTGCCATTCGAAGCTTTGCTCCGTACGTCGAAGTTTTCGTACACCACAACGTTCACTTAGTCAGTCGTCGCCTTCTTACTTTAGCGTATGTGCTCGTGTATCCCTATTGCCATATCTATTTGTCGAAAGCTGTGAAGGTGAGCGGTTTTAAGCTCACGATTAGATTTTCATATGCATGTATCCTGCGATTTTTATAAATAATTAGTTGATAAATATGATTGATATTGGGATTGGAAATCATGAATATTTGACATTATGATATATATGATTTACTGAAATAGTTTAAACTATTGATTAGGACCCTAATTGCATGAAAAACATGTTAACTACGGAAAAATTTGAATATTGATAATGACTGAGTTATTGTGTAACAACCCGCATATTTTACGATTGAATATTTAAATATTTTATTTAAATATTTTATCGTTAGTCGGATTTAGTTCGAAAAGTTACTTTTTGCATACGGTCGAATTAGGACTAGAAACCACTTTCATTGATTTCAAAACACCGTTTGCGATTTTTTGAGTGTAAACTTTGATATGTATGGGGTTAGTGGAATTTTGTCACTTTTTCACTTTGGGCTTTGGGTTCGGTTTAGCCCATTAGCCTAAACTATTTACTCTAGCTCAACCCCCTTCCCTTCATAACTTTACTTTCATTTCCTAACACTCAAGCTTCATCAAAAATGGAGGAAGGAATGGGAAACTAAAACTCCAAGCCCTAGTTTTCATTTGCAAATCAAGTTCTAGCTCCAAATCCAAAGAGAAGCTATTGGTAAGCATCACCTTCTTCTTCTCCAACTCATTCTCCTTTCAATTTCAGAAATTCCTAAACCTAATTTTGGGAATGTTCTTCTTTTGAACTTAGATTCAAGCTCATTTGGGTTGTGTTGAAGTGTGGTTGATTCTTTCTTTACTTTCAAGCTTCTCCTTCATTGATTTTGTGAAAAGGAGAGATTTTTATCTCACATCTAAGTCTATGATTATCTTTGATTGTTAGGTATGAATTCCTAACACTTATTCATGTGCATTTGATTTTGGTTTGGATTGAATTGGTGAATATCTCAATTTTTAGTGTTTTGGGTTTAAATCTTTAAAGACCTTATCTTTGATGTTTGAACATGTTTTTTTGTGATGCATCGAGAAGCCAATAGGACGGGGTAGCCGATAGGCATAACCCCTAGCGTCCGTGCTCGACCGGTTGCAAACTGAGTGAGAGTTTGCGCTTCTATTAAATAGGGTAGGAATTGCAGAAATTTGCAGCTCGGCCGACCGAACCCCCTGGGTTGGTCGACCGAAGCTGTAGCTGAGACATTTTGGGCTATTTTGGTCGGCCGACTCAGGAAGTCCGGTCAACCGACCTGCTCCTATTTCCCTATTTGCCTATTTGTGCTCGTTTGCTTTGCTTTTCCAATCTTTAATCGATCCTTCTTCTCCGATTAGTTGTTATCACCTTTGTCAACTTTGATAACATCTATTTTTGGAATTTTTGGGTATTTCCACTTTGATGGACTTGGTATCGATTTCTTTGGATTTAATTCACTAGTGATTGATTGTTTCTACAATCATTTTTGTGATTTGTCACTTTTAAAAATATAAAGGTTTCAATACTAGTAGTAAATGTCAAAATACTTTCATCAAAACGATTTCAACACTATTTTATTACAAAGCTCGTTTCTTAAACTATTTTCCAATCTACTAGCATATACAAACCTTTACCTCATTCGTATGAGAAATCTAATTAAACGGCTTAGTAAAACAAGTGGTATGAAACGCTTGCGTTTACTTCGTCGATTAATTCTTAGACTTGTTCGATTGAAACTCTTGTGACAATTTTCAAGTGGAGATTTACAATTTGTTCTTAAATATTTAAGTTAAGCTAGTGGTTATGGGACATGAAGCTAGGCTCATATATTTACTAGCTTAGTGTAATTGACACTTCTTCTGATCGATGATGATCATTTTGTGATTTAGACTAGCAATGTGCGATGTCTCTTTGTCTACGAGGGAGACTAAACCCCGCTTTTGTGGAGTTTCGGCTCGATTTGGTGGGGTAGCAACCCATGGTCTTCGGGCCGTTTTGTAGAGCCTCGGCTCAAAATAAATGGTTAGCAACCATGGAATAGCATTCCATTTTGTGATACACATGTTGGTGAGTTTTCATACTCTCGTTTTGTGATAGGCCTCCCCCTTTTTGTGATTTCTGGATTTCCATTGATGATTTCTAGAATTTTGTGTTTCACCAATTTTCGTGATTTACAATGATAGGTTTTATCAATATTTATGCATTGGTGAATTTGTGTGTCATTAACTTTTGTGATTGACATTGATATTATTGTCAATATTTATAGTTTGGTGATTTGGTAAATAAGCAGTATGACATTCCTTTTGATCTTTCAGAAGATTCTCGTGATATTGATTAATCCTTAGTTGATTTTTCACTTGCATACTTATCACAGTATGGCTATATGGTAATTATATATTTATGTCTTATCTCTTATTCTATATCATTTTATTTGATATTTATAGCTAGACTGATCCGTTTATTATTTTCTTATTAAATAATACTCGGGTCAGACCGAGATGTTACAGGGGCTTCTACATGACTTCACATCTGGGATTATTATCCTAACTTTTGGCTAACTACTTAGGTTAGTAGTTTTTGGTTGTATGCATTTGAGATATAGAATCATTTATGTATACTTATTATTTTGTGTAGCACTTGTAACTATTCTTTTGTGATATTGTGGATCCGGTCTGACCACTACTCTGATTTACACTTTCATGTGTAATATTCATATCTGTTTCTGCCTTTGAGATATGAACTTCTGTGACTGATTCATGTTATGCTTATTTCTATATTTGTTTCTGAAGATATTATAGCCACTGTGTAGTAGCTTTGAGTTTGTATCGGCATGTCGGATTTACCCTTTTGAGTGAAAGTTATATTTTTATCTGACATATCGGTGCTCGCACAAAGCAATTACATGGATGGTCACTCCTCAACGGCCTTATTCTCTGTGCTAGTTGACAGCATTACCTCGTAGTTTCCTTGGCTAGCTTGGGTATAGAGGTGGGGCGTCACAGCTTGGTATCAGAGCCAAACTTCGGAACGATGTAGAATAATTTAACAAGGATCATCATCCTAAGTCCATCTTAGGAGTCGTGCTTTAGGATTTAATTCGAGTCTTCGTACCGTATTTTCTTTATGATTCCTTGTTTTATCTATCAGGATTGCTTGATATCCATTTTATGAATAACCTTTTTCTTCTTTCTTTCTTTCTAAGGGAAGGGAAATGGTTAGACCTGGTCGTCCCAGCACCGACCAATCTAGTGCTACTCCCCAAGATGGAGTATTTATGTCTGCCCAGCAGCTTCTTGATCTAGTAAAGAATACTCAAGCAGCCGGTTCTAATCCGGAGTCTACTCACCCTAAGTCTGGATTTGCACGTTTGTGCAACGATTATATCAATTTGGTTGGGAAGCCATTCAAAGGTTCTGAAACCATTACTGAAGTCCAGGCTTGGCTAAGATCATGCGATCGAATCTTTTCTCGCATGAATCTTATTGATCTTCACCGAGTTCAGGTGGCCTCTAGTATGCTCCAAGAAAGAGCATTAGATTGGTATGAGCTTCTGATTTCTGAAATAAATGAAGCGGATCTTACTTGGGAGAAATTCTGGAAACGCTTTGAGTTAAAATTTGTGCCAGAAGCTGAGAAGGTGACTTGGGCCGTCGTTTCATTGACCTTGTTCAAGGTGAATCTTCTGTGGCAGATTATGTCGCATCCTTCGAGTCACTTTCTAAATACGGGGTCGAATACATAAACACCCCATTGAAGAAGAACCAAAGTTTTATCTATGGCTTGAACAAAAATCTCAATAAGTCATTCCTTCTCAAATTAGAAGTTTCTTTTGATCAACTCATTGATATCGCTCTTCGACTTGAAGAGGCTGATAGAGTAAGTGATGTCGAGATTGGAAGTGCTAAACCGAACTTCACCAATAAGAAAAGGCCTAATAAGTTCAAAGTTCCTTATCCCAACAATAAGAAAGGGAAGCAAGCCTCTTCGGCAACTAAGACTTCTACCTCAAGTAGTGGGCAATGCTACAACTGTGGTTCTAAGGACCATTATGCGAACAAGTGTTCAAAGCCTCGTGCTTGTCGCTATTGCAAGAGCCCGGATCATTATTTATCTTCTTGTCCCAAACATCAAAATAGGAAGGAGGGAAAGCTTAATGTTGCTCAAGCACCTGGCAACACATCTTGTGGTAAAGGTATTTCTCATTCTATCCTTGATGGCATTATTTTATTTCATGATCATCCTATTCGAGTTCTTTTTGATACGAGTGTGTCCCATTCTTTTATTTCAAAAGAACTTTTTGATACTTTTTCTTTGGATGATTTTTGTTTAATGACTTCTTTGAGAATTGCGAATCCGGTTGGTGGATCCGCAATAATCAGTTTATTGTGTAAAGATGTCGAGATTATTTTGTGTGATTTTTCTTTCCGAGCCGATTTGCATGTTATGCGCTACTTAGGCTTTGGAATGATTTTGGGAATGGATTGGCTTAACCGCTATGAAGCCCAAATCCTATGCCCTGAGCGGACTGTTCATCTTCGACATCCTTAATCTGTTAAGCAGATTTCTATTGACCTTAAAGATTCGGATTCCAGCTTAATTGCATCTTTATATTCTTTAAATCCCCATGATGACGATAATCATGATGAGGAATATATTATTTCTCTTATTCACGTTGTTCGTGAATTTTCCGACATATTTGAGCCCGTTTTAGGATTACCACCTAAGCGAGCAATTGAGTTCAGAATTAATCTCATCCCTGGAGCTCAACCATCACTCGTCCTCCTTATCGAATGTCCAATAAAGAAAATGAGGAGATGCATAAACAATTATCTGAATTGGAGACGAAGCAATTTATTCTCTCTAGTTCCTCGCCTTGTGGAGCTTCGTTTATTTTTGTGAAGAAATCTGATGGTACACTTAGGCTTTGCGTTGACTACCGCAAGCTTAATGATCTTACTATCAAGAATAAATATCCTTTACCTCGGAATGATAATCTATTCGATCAACTTAGTGGTGCTAGAGTCTTTTCACAATTAGACTTAGCTACCGGTTTTTATCAGCTTCGTATTGCAGAGGATAGTATTCCTTTGACATCGTTCTGTACTCGTTATGGATCTTATGAATGGCTTGTTATACCATTTGGTTTAACGAATGCTCCGGCTTATTTAGTTGACCTTATGAATAGAGTTTTCAAAGACTTCCTCGATCGGTTTGTTCTCATCTTCATTGATGATATTCTTGTGTATTCTAAAATCGAAGAGGAGCATGAAAAACATCTTCGGATTGTGTTGGAAACTCTTAGGGGCAATCAATTAAAAGCAAAATTTTCTAAACGCCACTTTTGGCAATCTCGTGTGAAGTTTCTCGGTCATATTATTTCCAAATCCGTAATTTCCATGGATCCTTCAAAGATTGAAGCAATTCAAAACTGGAAGAGACTGGAGAGTGTGACGGAAATTCGTAGTTTCCTTAGATTGGCCAGTTGTTACCGCCGTTTCATAAAGGACTTTTCCAAAATTTTCGTGCCTCTCAGTAGCATGACAAAGAAGGAAGTTAAATACATTTGGTCGGACAAATGTGAAGCTTCTTTTCAGAAATTAAAAGAACTCCTTTCCGATGCTCCTATTCTTGTGATACCCAAGGGAAACCAAGATTTTGTTGTGTATACCGATGCTAGTCGCGTTGGTTTGGGTGTCGTTCTTATGCAAAGAGAACGTGTTATTGCTTATGCTTCTAGGCAATTGAAACCAGCCGAGACTAGATATGCCATTCATGATTTAGAACTCGCGGCTATTATTTTCGCCCTTTGTATTTGGTGTCATTATCTTTTGGGAGAAAAATTTATTCTTTACACTGGTCATAAATCCTTGAAGTATCTATTTTCTCAAAAGGAACTTAATTTGCATCAACAACATTGGCTCGAATTTCTTGCAGCTATGATCTTGATATTCTTTATACTCCCGGAAAGGGAAATCGTATTGCGGACGCACTTAGTCGTAAGCAACAAGTAGTTGTTTCTATGATGATATCCGAATAGAATGATCTCAGAATTCTATCCACTTGTGAGATTCGAGGTCATGTTTCCAATTTGTGTTCATCTCTTGTTTTATGTAGTCTTGAGGCTCATCCTTCTCTTTTAGACCGCATTCTTGAAGCTCAAAAGCTAGATCCCGAATTGGATCTTCTTGGCCAAAATTTTAGGGATAAAATTAATATTGAAGGTTTCAAAGACTTTGATATTGATTCTCGTGGCGGTATTCGAAAATTTTGTAGACTTATCGTGCCAAATATTAGTAATCTTCGTAAAGACGTTTTAGAATATTCTTATCATTCTAAATTTACCATTCATCCCGGTAGTAGTAAAATGTACGCGGATATGAAGAGACTTTATTATTGGGAGGGAATGAAATCTGATATTGCTAACTTTGTTAAGTTTTGCATGACTTGCCAACTTGTCAAGGCCGAACACCAAAGGCCCGGTGGGTTATTGCAACCTTTAGAAATTCCAATTTGGAAGTGGGATCAAGTTTCCATTGATTTTATTGAAGGCCTTCCCCATTCTCGTTCGGGTCATGATAGCTTAGGGGTGATAGTTGATAGACTTACTAAATCCTCCCATTTTATTCCTGTTCGGTCCAATCGAACCGTTCCTCTCTTGGTCAAACTCTTTATCAAAGAAATTGTAAAATTGCATGGAGTTCCTTCTTCTATTGTTAGTGATCATGATCCTTGTTTTACTAGTGGATTTTGGAAGAGTCTTCAAAAAGCCTTAGGAACGAAGCTTAATTTTAGCACCGCTTATCATCCCCAATCCAATGGACAGACTGAGCGTGTGAATCAAACTCTTGAAGATCATCTTCGTGCATGTGTTCTTGATTTTGGTGGAAGTTGGGAAGATCATATTTCTCTCATTGAGTTTTCCTATAATAATATCTTCCAATCTAGTATTGGTATGGCACCTTTCGAGGCACTCTATGGAAGGCCATGCCGATCTCCTTCTTGTTGGCATGAGGCCGGTGAGAAGCTGGTTTTAGGTCCTGATTTTATTCGTGATTCCACAGAGAAGATTGACCTTATTCGTCATAGGATGAAAGAAGCCCAGAGCAGGCAAAGATCTTATGCCGATAACCGGGGAAGGAAATTAGAATTTTCTATGGGAGATCTTGTGTTTATTCGTGTTTCACCTATGAAGGGTGTTGTATGTTTCAGTCGATCGGGAAGTTAGCACCTTGATATATTGGTCCATTTCCCATCACCGAATGTATTGGTTCTGTGGCTTATCGCCTTTTATTACCTACTCAGTTTTCTGCTATTCACGACGTGTTTCACGTTTCTTAATTGCGGAGGTTCCTTCGAGACTCCGATTCTATTCTTGAGCCCGGTCTTATGGAAGAAATTGAAGTTTCGCCTAATTTAACTTATGAGCAACATCCTATTCGTATTATTGCTTTAGAGGTCAGGCGCCTTCGAAATAAAGATCTTCCGCTTGTTAAAGTCCAATGGTCCACAAATCCTAAGGATTGCTCTTGGGAATCTAGAGAGTTCATTGAGCGAACACATCCGGACTTACTTTCCCGTGCTCTTTGAGGTGAATTTCTTATTTCAAATTTCATTTGTGTTGAATATGCTTTTATGGTTGTTACTATATATTTTCTTCTTAAATATTGCGAGGACGCAATTTCTTTAAGGAGGGGAGTCTGTAACAACCCGCATATTTTACGATTGAATATTTAAATATTTTATTTTAATATTTTATCGTTAGACGGATTTTGGTCCGAAAAGTTACTTTTTTCATACGGTCAAATTAGGACTCGAAACCACTTCCATTGAGTTCAAAACACCGTTTGCGATCTTTTTGAGTGTAAACTTTGATATGTTTGGAGTTAGTGGAATTTTTTCACTTTGGGCTTTGGGTTTCGTTTAGCCCATTGGCCTAAACTATTTACTCCAGCTCAACCCCCTTCCCCTCATAACGTTACTTTCATTTCCTAACACTCAAGCTTCATCAAAAATGGAGGAAGGAATAGGAAATTTAAACTCCAAGCCCTAGTTTTCATTTGCAAATCAAGTTATAGCTCCAAATCCAAAGAGAAGCTATTGGTAAGCATCACCTTCTTCTCCAACTCATTCTCCTTTCAATTTTAGAAATTCTTAAACCTAACTTTGGGAATGTTCTTCTTTTGAGCTTAGATTCAAGCTCATTTGGGTTGTGTTGAAGTGTGGTTGATTCTTCTTTTGCTTTCAAGCTTATCCTTCATTGATTTTGTGAAAAGGTGAGATATTTATCTCACATCTAAGTCTATGATTATCTTTGATTGTTAGGTATGAATTCCTAACACTTATTCATGTACATTTGCTTTTGGTTTGGATTGAATTGGTGAATATCCCAATTTTTAGAGTTTTGGGTTCAAATCTTTAAAGACCTTAACTTTGATGTTTGAACATGTTTTTTGTGATGCATCGTGGAGCCAATAGGACCGGGTAGCCGATAGGCATAATCCCCTAGCGTCTGTGCTCGACCGGTTGCAAATTAAGTGAGAGTTTTCGCTTCTATTAAATAGGGTAGGAATTGCAGAAATTTGCAGTTCGGCCGACCGAACCCCCTGGGTCGGTCGACCGAAGCTGTGGCTATTTCGGTCCACCGACTCAGGAAGTCCAGTCAATCGACCTACTCCTGTTTCCCTATTTGCCTATTTGTGCTCGTTTGCTTTGCTTTTCCAATCTTTAATCGATCCTTCTTCTCTGATTAGTTGTTATCACCTTTGTCAACTTTGATAACTTCTATTTTTGGAATTTTTGGGTATTTCCACTTTAATGGATTTGGTATCGATTTCTTTGGATTTAATTCACATCTTTCAATGTAAGATTTTAGTGATTGACTGTTTCTACAATCATTTTTGTGATTTATCACTTTTAAAAATATAAAGGTTTCAATACTGATAGTAAATATCAAAATACTTTCATCAAAACGATTTCAACACTATTTTATTACAAAGCTCGTTTCTTAAACCGTTTTCCAATCTACTAGCATATACAAACCTTTACCTCATTCGTACGAGAAATCTAATTAAACGGCTTAGTAAAACAAGTGGTATGAAATGCTTGTGTTTACTTCGTCGGTTAATTCTTGGACTTGTTCGATTGAAACTCTTGTGACAATTTTCAAGTGGAGATCTACAATTTGATCGTAAATATTTAAGTTAAGCTAGTGGTTATGGGACATGAAGCTAGGCTCATATATTTACTAGCTTAGTGTAATTGGCACTTCTTGTGATCGATGATGATCATTTTGTGATTTAGACTAGCAGTGTGCGATGTCTCTTTGTCTGCGAGGGATACTAAACCCCGCTTTTGTGGTGTTCGGCTCAATTTGGTGGGGTGGCGACCTATGGTCTTCGGGCCATTTTGTAGAGCCTCGGCTCAAAATAAATGGTTAGCAACCATGGAATAGCGTTCCGTTTTGTGATACACGTGTTGTTGAGTTTTCATACTCCTGTTTTGTGATAGGCCTCCCTCTTTTTTTGATTTCTAGATTTCCATTGATGATTTCCGGAATTTTGTGTTTCACCAATTTCGTGATTTACAATTGATAAGTTTTATCAATATTTGTGCATTGGTGAATTTGTGTGTCATTAACTTTTGCGATTGACACTGATATTATTGTCAATATTTATAGTTTGGTGATATGGTAAATAAGGAGTATGACATTCCTTTTGATCTTTCAGAAGATTCTCGTGATATTGATTAATCCTTAGTTGATTTTTCACTTGCATACTTATCACAGTATGGCTATATGGTAATTATATATTTATGTTGTATCTCTTATTCTATATCATTTTATTTGATATTTATAGCTAGACTGATCCGTTTATTATTTTCTTATTAAATAAAGCTCGGGTCAGCCCGAGATGTTACAGGTGCTTCTACATGACTTCACATCTGGGATTATTATCTTGACTTTTGGCTAACTACTTATATTAGTAGTTTTTGGTTGTATACATTTGAGATATAGACTCATTGATGTATACTTATTCTTTTGTGTAGTACTTGTAACTATTCTTTTGTGATATTGCGGATCTTGTCTGACCACTAATCTGATTTACACTTTCATGTGTAATATTCATATCTGTTTCCGCCTTTGAGATATGAACTTCTGTGACTGATTTATGTTATGTTTATTTCTATATTTGCTTCTGAAGATATTATAGCCACTGTGTAGTAGCTTTGAGTTTGTGTCGTAATGTCGGATTTCCCCTTTTGAGTGCAAGTTATATTTTTATCTGACATATCGGTGCTCGCACAAAGCAATTACACGGATGGTCGCTCCTCAACAGCCTTATTCTCCTGCTAGTTGACGGCATTACCCTGTAGTTTCCTTGGCTAGCGTGGGTATAGAGGTGGGCCGTCACATATTGATACCCTATCACCTTTATATTCTTACCGTATCCACTAATTTGACACTGAAATTTGAACTGGTGTATTGGTTGAAATGATAAATACCCAAATTTAAATCACTTGGCCTAGGATAGAAAATTAATTTTGAATATTATGTTGGATATTTATTTTGGATATTCTATATTTAATCTTGAAATTAAGAAATAATTTGGAAATTTAATATGAATTTATAATTTAAATTTCTTTTTGAAGTTATATTTAATTTTGAAATCTATTAAGTAAATTTAGATTTTAAAATGAAAAATCAGTTGATCTATTTAAATTATGAAATTGAATTAAAAATGTTTATGTTAAATATTAATAAGATTTAAACTTGTTAAGTTGATTATTTGCAATTTAATGAAATTTGTTAATATTGTATATGTAATTAAATTTTAATTAAATATTTAATTTAATTAAAAAGAGAATTTTAATCGATTTTATTGATTAAATATAAAAATTAAACTGAATTGTTTTGAATTAAAGTTTAAGTAAAAGTGTTAAGTTAGATAATTAAGTAAATTAATTCCGAAGTTTAATTAAATTAGATATTAAATAATAAAACTTTTGTATATGAAGACTTAACTAATTCTATTAAATTAAGTAGTTATTCAATTTGGATAATGCTGTAAAAATGAAATATTTATTTAAAGTCGAACCTTTTGATTTTAAATCTGAATTTAATTAAGTCAAATGGGAATATGTTCTTTGGAAATAAAAGATATTTTGATTTAATAAAATATCCAATCGGTGTGAAAATGACATTGGTTATTAACGAGACTGGGGCCGGATATGGGCATACTCTCTGTCAATACCGAAACCACTTTAATAACCGTGTACGTGGAGTGATGATCCAGAACGAACTAGTTGAATTTGGCATACGTTTACTGGATTTGAAGAAAAAGAACATGATGGATTAGCCTGGCACTTGTGCTAATTTGAAATGACTAAAACACGAGCAGTACCAGCCAAGTTTGCTAGCTACCTCGAGCGGATGCACTTCTTCGTTTGAATATATGTATCTCGGTTGTTATCCATGATCGACCTTTGATTATGGGAGTGTTGGATGGGTGGGCGTCATGGCTATGATGCGTTACCACCATCCGAGAAGAGTAAACCGGTAGTATTCTACCTTGGGAATTACCTCACGTGCCTTGTCATACTCTTAGCCCTATACGAGACCACTTCGATTTTGATTTAGTGTTGTCATATCACGGTGCATCCCTATTCACTGATGATTTACTGGTGTTTTATATTCAAACTGTACGACAATGCTTAAAAATGCATTAAGGGCGATTATTGTAATGCCTTAATGCTAAGAAAAATATTTACTTTACTGATAGACACTATATATAAAGGTATTCTATTATATATATAAATAATTTTATGGATCCTTAAGAGATGGAAATTCCCATAACATCTCTTGAGTTACTCACTTGAGTAGGACTACTTACACGAGAACTTCAAGTCCTGACTCGAGTATATTGTTTTACTTTATGCTCAAGTCAGCCTGAGTATTACAGTGTGTGAGCAGTGCTTATTTTGGGAGCCGAAAACTTGGTCGAAGACCCCACTCTATCCAGTATTAGTTATCTATGTTCATTGTGGCTTGTATCAGTAAATTTCTATGTATCTCTAGTATTGTATAATTGAAGTCTAAACCTTTGATGTATTTTATGTAGTAGCTTCATAAACTACTATGTATATTATTTGTTTTCGCTGTGAGATTCTATTCTATATTATTCTGTGTGTGATTTTGTATCTGATTCTATTTTTTCTAAAACCCCAAATTGATAATCTAACAAATTTGAATGGTTTAAATTGGGCAAGGATGGTTTATTGTCAACTTAAGTTGTTTGAAAAGGCAGGTCGTCACAGTTGGTATCAGAGCGAGGTTTAGTGAATAACTTAGCCTGAGGGGTAAAACTCATTAGGAATAGGGTTAGTAATGCCCTATAATGAGAAGAATCATTCTTGAGAGAGCATATTTTGAAAATATAAAATGTAAAATCCTAATCTATTTTCAAAATTTCTTTCGATTCGAATTCATCTTCCTCGTTAAAATTCGCCTGGATTAGGATTTTCTTAAGTTTCATGCTCTAAACCTACCCTTGAATTTTCAGGATGAGCAACAGAAGAAATTATCAAGGTAGGGGAAGAGGAAATGGTCTTGTACCAGACGCTGTTGCACCATTAGACCCGTGGCACCAGTTCCACTAGTTAAGTTCATTGCATTTTGCAAAGAGTACGCACAGCTTGGTGGTACTAAATTCTCAGGGTCCAAAGGCATTATTGAAGCTCAGCAGTGGCTTAAGAGCTTGGAAAGAATATTTACGGGACTTGAGATTTCTGAGGCCCAGAAACGTCAGTTGGCCGCTTGGCAGTTGTAGGGTGCTGCTTAAGGTTGGTGGGAATTTTCTACCACCCACAATAAAGAAGCAAACATCACTTGGGCATAGTTCAAGGAAGTATTCATGACCCAGTGGATGCCTAAAGCTGGAAAATTTCAGTTATATCGCAACTTTATGGATCTTAAGCGAGGAAGCATGTCATTTTCGGAGTATGAAAGGAAATTTAATAAGCTATCCAAGTTTGGACCAGGTCCGATTGATACTCCGCTTAAGCGGAATGAGAAGTTCATAGCCAGTGCTCGTCCAGAGTATTATGACCGTTTGACTGCCCATGTTTATAGCACTTTCACTAGTCTTATGGATATGGTCCTCAGATATGAAAAATCAAGTTCGAAGGGAACATCGGTTGTTCACTAGCAACTCGTTCAGCAGCTTCCAACAATCCCAAAAAGAGAAAGTCTAACTTTGAGAAACAGAAGAAGAATTGGCAGAACATGAGTGGGATTGGACATTCTCAGAGGAAACCCATTGATATCTCTTCTTTCGATTGCTTCAAGTGTAATCAGAAAGGTCACTATGCCAACAGTTGCCTAGTTTCTGCAGGAGCATTTGTCCCACCAGTTCAGATGACCAGGCAAGATATTTGCCACATTTGCTTGCAGCCTGACCACTTCAACAGGTATTGTCCCACCCTGTGACGACCCACCTTTTTCACCTTCGAAAATCGATATAAATACGCTCCTTTTATAACATGATGATCAAGTGTCGGAAAGATAGATTGTTGAGGGGGAGAAAGTAGGTAGAAGAAAGAAGAAAACTAAACAAAACAGAATCTGACAGCGGACTGAATAACATATAATATAAATAGTTCTTTATGCAAATCAAAAACTGTAATATACATATCTCACGTCAAAGTATAGAAATCAATAATTACTTGCATGGACATTTATAACAACCTCCCCTCACAATTGCTGACAAAATCAACAAACACTGTAGCGAAATAACAAGTACGAGAATATATCTCGGTCTCTAGCTCGTCTCCTATGCTTCATAGCATCCTAACCTGAACCTGAAATACTCAGCCTGACTCAGGAATTATAATAAAATAACATCCGAGTCAGTCTAAAGCTTGAGAAAACACACTCAATTTGGGTTATTAAGTTATCAAACTTTTTAAAAACAAAGGTATCTTGTAAGACCACGCCACAAATAAATACAAAGGGTTTTTACCTTACGATAAACAAAACATTTCATATCAAAATCCCCTAATATTGTAATAGTGTCAAAGTACAAATACTTATTCAAATAGCTGAAATGCTTGCACCTCATGTTTCAGCATAGTTGGGTACAATCAAAACCGTACGGCGCTTATTGGAGAATGGATCACATACGAATGACTAGGTACTGGGCTATCACCTGTCACAGTACATGTCTAGGAACAATGTACCGAGGATCACGTTGGGATCCCCTACACACAAGATTGGACTGTCCCTAACCTGGATAGACCAAACATGCTATCACCGCGGATGTTCCCACCCTTTTCGAGCTCCTTCCATGAGTCATAGTAATAATATCCGAGGGTATCTAGAAAGCTGATAAACATACTCTAATTGGGTGTAACCCAGTTAGCCTTGCTGCATCTCCCCTGCTTTTCAGCCACCCCAGTTGATGACGCTAGAGGATATGATTACGTTTTATGAAATTTCCACTTAGAATGCTCATTGTCCTCCAATGACAATGTACTGATAGCATTCATCCAAACAAGTCAACTCTGGATCCGAACGGAACACAAGGCACTATTCCTACTACATCCATTTTGTAAAAATCCTCAGGATTAGTAGCGATTATGTGACGCCCCACCTCTATACCCACGCTAGCCAAGAACACTCCGGAGTAGTGCTGTCAACTAGCACGGAGAATAAGGCTGTTGAGGAGCGACCATCCATGTAATTGCTTATCACATGGTGGCTATAAATAATCTTCGGAAACAAACATAGAAATAATCATATCACAAATCAGTCACAGATATCCATATCACAAAGGCGAAAGAAGATATGAATATATAACTAACACATGAAAGTGTACATCAGAGTAGTGGTCAGTAAGATCCACGATAATACAAAAGAATAGCAACACGTGCTATACAAAAGAATACAACTATGAGTCTATATCTCAAGTGTATACAACAAAAACTGCTAATCTAAACAGTTAGCCAAAAGTCAGAGTGATGAATCCCTAGGAAGAAGTCAAGCAGAAGCACCTGTAACATCTCGGTCTGACCCGAGTATTATTTAAGAAAATAATAAACGGGTCAGTCTAGCTATAAATATCAGATGACATGATATAACATAAAAGATATGGCATAAACATAAACATCCATAATGACATACCACTATAAGTACGTAAATAATGATCAACAGAAGATCAATCAATAAGAGATAATCAATATCACAAGAATCTTCTCAAAGATTTGGAAAGGGCATCATACCCCAAACTTGTACTCATAACAAGTCAATGACATAAATTCTAGAAATCAATGCAAGAAGTCTAGAAATCATAGAAAAGAGAAAGAGGCCTATCACATGACGGTCCGAAGACCAAGGGGAGCTTCCCCACATGTGTGAATGGAATCACACAGATTAAGGTCCAGACTAACCAAAAAGCAAAAAGGTATGTGTGAGTGGAATCACACAAGTGGTGTCTAGTCTAACCTCGCAACAAGAGACATCGCACAGTTGCTAGTCTAAATCATCAGAATGATCGTCATGATCAACGAGAAGTGTCAGTTACACTAAGCTAGTAAATATAGAAGTTTAGCTTCATGTCCCATAACCACTTGCTTAACTTAAATATTTACGAACAAACTGTAAATCTTCACTAATAAAATTGTCACAAGAGGTTCAATCGAACAAGTCCAAGAATTAACCGACGAAGTGAACGCAAGCGTTTCATACCACTTGTTTTACTAAGTCGTTTAATTAGATTTCTCATCCGAGTGAGGTAAAGGTTTGTATATACTAATAGATTGGAAAACGGTTTAAGAAAGGAGCTTTGTTATTTAAAAATAGAATTGAAATTGTTTGTTAAAAGAGTTTTGATATTTACTACTAGTATTGAAACCTTTATATTATAAAGTGACAAAACACAGAAGCAATTGTAGAAACAATCAGTCATAAAAATCGCATACGGAGATGTGAATAAAATCCAAGGAAATCAGCTCAATGTTTTTCAGATAAGATCCCCTACGGAGGGGGGGTCCAGGGGGGGTGGCAACCCCCCAAGGTGGGGGTGCGGGGTGCGGGGCAGCGCCCCGTCCAAAACGGTACGACTTAGTGAAGACAAAAAGGGGGTCTAACGATCTAAGAGGGATAGGGTCGAGCGACCTAACGGTTGCGACCTAGGGGTCTAAGGGGTTAAGCGACTTAGTGGTTGCGACCTAGAGGTGTTCGCGACCTAACGATGACTCACGACCCAACATGGCCGACTTAACAGAGGTCGCGACCTAACGGGATAACTCGTGACCGACTTAAGAGTTGCGTGACTGAAGGGTTCCACGACTTAAGGGTTGCACGACTTAAGAATTGCACGACTTAAGGGTTAGGCCAGGAGCGACCTAACGAGATAAGGTCCAACGACCTACGAGTTAAGGGTCCAACGACCTATCGGGATAACTCGTAACCGACTTAAGGGTTGCGTGACTGAAGGGCTGCACGACTTAAGGGTTAACTCGTAAATGACTCATGACCTATGGATGAACGACTTAAGAATTGCACGACTTAAGGGTTTGGCCAGGAGCGACCTAACGAGATAAGTTCCAACGACCTACGAGTTAAAGGTCCAACGACCTATCGGGATAACTCGAAACCGACTTAAGGGTTGCGTGACTGAAGGGCTGCACGACTTAAGGATTAACTCGTAAACGACTCACGACCTATGGATGAACGACTTAAGAATTGCACGACTTAAGGGTTAGGCCAGGAGCGACCTAACGAGATAAGGTCCAACGACCTACGAGTTAAGGGTCCAACGACCTATCGGGATAACTCGTAACCGACTTAAGGGTTGCGTGACTGAAGGGCTGCACGACTTAAGGGTTAACTCGTAAACGACTCACGACCTATGGATGAATGACTTAACTCCGAACGAGCTAAAAATGGCCAGAACGACCTAGGGTTAACTCGTGAACGACTCACGACCTATGGACGAACGACTTAACTCCGAACGACCTAAAAATGGCCAGAACGACCTAAGTGCAGAAAATTCACCAAAACGCTAAAAATTGGATTTTTTTTGCCAATCCAATCCAAACCAAATGCTAACATGCATGCAAAAATGATAGGGAATCATTCCCAACAGTCCAATATAGTTATAGGCTAGAATTGTGAGATAAAAATCTCACCTTTGCACCAAATATCAATGAAAATGAAGTTTTAAGCAAGCAAGAATCAATCCTTCTTCTATCTAAGCACAAGAAGCTTGAATCCAATGTCTTCTTCTTGAATTTGGAGTAGAAAGATGGATTGCAATTGAATTTGAGTTTTGGAATTTTAATTTCCCATTCCCTCCACCATTAATGCCAAAGCTTGATTAGTTAGGAAATTTATGAAGAGTGAGGAGAAGAGGGTTGGAACTTGGGCTTAATAGGCTAAACTAACCCAAAGTCCAAAGCGGGAAAAGTTAGTGAAATTACTATAACTCCAAACCTATCGATGTTTATACTTAAAGAAATTGTAAACGACATTTCGAACTCAATGGAAGTGGTCTCGAGTCCTAATTTGACCGTTTGCAAAAAGTAGCTTTTCAGACCAAAATCCGATTAACGAGTTAATATTTAAATAAAATATTTAAATACAACTCGATAAATATGTGGGTTGTTACAGATTAGCGCTTGCACTTCACTGCTCCATCTTTGACTTCATGCTCTTGTTTTCCCTTCGAAAACGTACTCGTTGGATTGAAGTGGTTTTCAGATAACTTATCCGATCTCGGTCTCTTCAAAACAACATTCGATATTCCCGGTAAACTCAACCCCAGTTCTTTAGAAAATAAGCAGACAAGAATAAGATCGGAGATCACCTCCTAATCGTTAGTGGATGGATTTCCTTATCAGCATCCTAGAAGAAAGGAACGAGTTTATACGCACTGCATAGCACCTTGAGCGGTAACTGTACCATATAATCCATGTGTTTCTCCTAAATATTCTCAAAGTTATATTTTGTGTCCAGATTTTGATAGTCGATTATTTAACTATCAAATAACAATCATTCAACCAAATATTTCCTTTTCCACTAAAAATAATAGATCTCTTTTGAATTTAATCTTAATAAATTAAATCTCTTATCAAAAATCATATACTTATCTTATCGGATTCAGTATATTATCGGATTCAGTATATTCACAAGCTATCCTTTTCAAAATATTGAAACCCTTTAAAATAATAAGGAAAGTACCATTGCGGTATCAACCACGAATTCACAACTCAATGGTTACATCTCTATCCCAGAGAAATCCAAAACTTAAGTGCAGGCACTCATTGCCTCCGATTACGCCATGAAAGCATACCATTACCTTCCAAAACTTTTTATAATAACTATCTCAAAATAATGCTTATAAGTTTCCAAAATAAATTTCCAAGTTTAATCTAAGCAAATATACTTAGATAAAAGTTATTGTACAAAGCCATATTGATATTTAATAATTTATCTTTTAAACAACAATGCTGACTAATTCTTAAATAATATTAAATCTTTAACAATCATTATAAGGTAACTAATTAATAATTAAATATGCTTTAAACAATTTGAAATAATTAAATAACTAGTTTCCAGAATATTTTTAACACTTTTAAAGTTACCTAGTTAATAATTGAAAAACCTCTTTTTAAAACAAGCTTAATTTCTCGATTCTAATTTCATTTCGTAAATTTGAAAATTTTACTTAAGCTCCAGTATAACCAATTTTATACTTATTTCCAAATCCACTTTTATCCTTATAATCTATTAAAAATTTTGATTTTAAAAACCTTTCATATTAGACAAGTACTAAGAATTTATTATTTAGAAATCCTTTTATATAATTTTATCCCAAAATCTCTATTTACAATATCCGAAATGGTTAAGTACAATTTCAAAACCATTTATTTTATCCAATTAATTTACCCAAAACTCTATATAAATATTTTACTTCAAAATCCCTTTTAAATTTCTTTTAAAATTCAAATGTATATTTATAGTACATTAAAATACCAAAAATCTAGGTAAATGCTACCGTAGCATCCAACCGGTTCAAATCACACTACAATCTACCATAGGTTATTCCAACAAAACATATATCACTATATATGAAATTAAATTCAACATTTTTGATGAATCCAGTTGGATCCCTCCAACCTTTTCCTCGCATCCACAAATGTTAATACAACATAAAAATACTAATTTCGTTTTGAGGCAGAATATCGCGGTATATAGGGTCATTCTCTATTATGTGAGGCGCATAGGGTCTCATCCGCTATATATATGTGGGAATATCAATCACTCCAATATATATACTACTATCTTTAATATCACATTCAACTGATTAAAATGTGTCAATTCAACCAAACAATCATTAATTAATTTTAACTATTTAAAACTAATACCAACATTCCAAAATTGAGTGGGACTAACTCACCTTGGGTTTTAAATTTTAACAAACGTTCCAATTTTAAGTTAAATCGAACACGTTCTATTTAACCTAAAATTTTAACTTACTCCAATCATCTAGATCCATTCCAGAGCGTAGTGCTCATCGCCCCGATTCCGCCGCCGCCTATTTTGTGCGATTTCGACCTCGTATGAGAGAGTAATTTATTTTATAAGTTTTTGGATTAATTTAATAATTAATTAACATAATAACCATCATTAACCGAATTACCAATTATCAATAAATAATCCATCTCCCTTTGTTATTTTGTTCGAACGCTTCCTGTAACCACGAATCCAACGGCCGCCCTTCAACCTTGATTTGTCTCCGCCTCCTAGTCGCGTTTGACGACGATCAAACCCCACCAAATCAGAGCTCATCACGCCTCCTACCTTTAGCCAGAAGCTGGTGAAACTCAGTTTTCCCTTGCCCCTAATATACGTGCATGATCCTAAACACTAAATGACCCGACTCTGGCCTTCTCATCGAATTTCATGACGACCCACCATATGGTTTGGTCAAGCTTGAGAAGCTTTACGACTTCCCAGTTGAGACCGTCGGCTGCTATTGCGTGGATGGAGAGAGATTTAGGAAAGAAGGTGATTACATTTCGGCCATTGATTTAAAGGAACGGCGGTTACATTATGAACTGGGGTTTTACTGTTCATACAGTATATATAGGCGTGTATATATATACATTATTTTAATATTATTTTCACAATTAACATGCTTTTTTGGACGAATTCCAAGTGAAGCATTCCGCTCGGCGTTTGTAATGTTTTACCCCTATTCGAAACGCAATAGAACATGTTTTGAGATATAATTCTATCGTATGTGGAAGACAGCTTTTTAAATCGAATTAAAATATTAAATATTCGATATTAATTTCAATACGTTTCCATCCCGTACGACTATATGGTGCCTCCAAACGCTATAAAATTTTAAATCTGATAGTAAGATACTATTATGGATCCAATGGAAATGGTTTTGTCGAATTCCGAGATTGTGCCCTGGAAGGCTATTTTTAAAGCTTTGATTAATCGAGCAATTTTCAAATAGACTGAATTTCTTGAAATTCCAATTTTAAAAACTTACTAACATGTTTATAATTCAAATAGAATTTATATTCCTATTAGAAACCATTTCAATTCATATTAAATTAAATTTTCATTATTTACACTATTACTATATATATATTAAATTCCATTACTAAATTAATATATAAAATTCCAAATTCTAACTTATCGACTTTTAATCTCATTCAGAAGTCCACTATCATCACTCTAGTTCAAATAGAGTTTTAAATTAACTTAAAAATCATTTCCATTTTCCTTTAACTCCGAATTCACATGTTTTCCCAATTTTAAATATCAATTTACTACTTACCAAATCAGTTTAATCGCTATATTTGAAATTATAAAACATTTCACTAATTCTTCCATATCTAAAATCAACAGATATTTCCAATTCAACCTTTAAAAATAAATTAAACGTTCAAAATCGAATGACCAAAATTTTGGATCGTTACACACCTTGAGAAAAAGAACCCCTCGAGAGTTTTTGTAGAGACTACTTCTGCTCCTAGGGTAGAATACGACAAAGGTACACTTCAAGGTACTTTTTCATTGCATGATTTACCTGTTCGTGTTTTATTTGACACCAGTGCATCTTATAGTTTTATGTCAGTTGATTTATGTGTCAAACTTGAGAATATTTTAAAACTTGAACGTGCATCTAAATCCTTATGTGTATCAAATCCTATCAGTGCACCCGCAAACCTTAGAATGATCTGCAAAGGAGTGAAACTTCTTAGGGATGGCGGACACCATTTCACTAGAGATTTTTACGTCTTAGGTTTCGAAGCAATTGATATATTATTAGGTGGGAAGTGGTTAAGAAAGTTCGATGCAGTTATTTCATGTAAAGCTCGAAGAGTTTCCCTATTTAGCGATAAGGGTGAACCCCTGGTAATCAAATGTCAATTGCATCAAGATTTTGTCTAAAGTTTTATCTTTTCTCTTTATTCCCATCTTAGTGATCTTAGCACTACTCCTATCATCAAACATTTCCCTGATGTTTTCAACGAAGTAACTTCTTTACCACCTTAGGGCGAAATTGAATTTCGCATTGATCTTATTCTTGGAGCTATGCCAGTCGTGCTTGCCCTAAGAATAATTTCGCCTAAAGAGAAAGCTGAATTAAGGGTCCAAATCGAAGATTTATTCTCTAAAGGCCCGATTCGTCGTAGTCATTCAATGGGCCATAGTTGTGGTATTTGCTACAAATCAGACGGTTCTCTAAGGATATGCGTAGATTATAGAGAGCTGAATAAGTTTACCCATAAGAACAGATATCTAATGCCTCGTATTAACGACATATTCAATCAGCTGCATGGAGCAAAGGTATTTTCTCAACTAGATCTTGCTTCTAATTTCCATCTGCTCAAGATTACAGAAGGTAGCATTCTAAAAACCGCTTTCCGAACAGAAGACAGTTTCTATGAATGGTCAGTTATGCCTTTCGGTTTAAGTAATGCACTAGCTTACTTTGTTAACATCATGAATAGAGTATTCCAGGAAGTTCTAAACAAATTCTTTCTAGTTTTCATTGATGATATTCTAGTCTTTCCCAAGACAGGAAAAAGCATGAGGAATACATAAAATTTGTCCTTGAAACTCTGAGAAGTCATCAATTGAAAGCGAAATTCTCTAAATGCCATTTCTGGAGAGAAGAAGTTAGATCTCTTAGGCATGTGGTTTCGAAGAATGGAATTTCGGTTGATCCAGCAAAGATCACCATAATCAATGACTGGGAAACTACTAAAACTCCTAGATATGTTCGTAGATTCCTAGGCTTAGCTGGTTATTACATGATATTTATTGAGAACATCGTTCGAATATCTTCACCAGTCACAGCTTTGACTAGAAAGAATGTTAAGTTTGTTTGGAGCAAGAAGTGTAAGGAAGCATTCGATGAACTAAAGCGCAGGCTAACATCTGCTCCTATTCTCACTATTCTGAATGGAAGTGAAGGGTTAATTGTTTATACAGATGCTTGTAGAGAAGGATTGGGTATTATTTCGATGTAGCACGGAAATGTTATTCCCTATGCTGGTCATCGGTTGAAAATTCATGAGGTTAATTATGCAACCCATGACTAAGAATTGCTCGCCGTTGTCTTTGCTTTGAACTTATGGAGGCACCACCTTCTGGGAACAAAATTTGAACTCTTTACGGACAACAAATCATTGAAGTATATCTTTATCCAGAAGTATCTGAACCAAAGACAAGTTAGATGGCTCGAATTCTTATCATCATTTGACCTTGACATCAACTATACTCCCGAAAAGGATAATGTTATGGCCAATGCTCTGAGTAGGAGCAAAGCCATATTATATCAACTTGTTGCTTCTCCAGCTCTTATGGATCGCATAGCCGCTAAGCAGGATGAGGATACAATGCGTAAGCGAATGAAAGAAAATGTTCTTGGTAGAAAGGATGATACCAAGGCGAATGGGGCACACAAATCGATATAAATGGAATTATAAGAATTAATAATAGAATTTGTGTTTCGAACGTGAATGGTTTGAGACAAGAAGTGCTTAGGGAAAATCATCAATCTAGATTTTCTATTCACTCGAGAACCACGAAGATGTTCGGAATATGAAGAAGTTGTATTAGTGGAGAGGGATGAAGAGAAATATTTCTATTCACGCTAGCAGGTGTATCACTTACCAGTAAGTTAAAGCCGATCACCAGAAGAAAGCAGGATTATTACACCTCTTGAAGTTCCAAATTGGAATTGGGATCAGATTTCTATGGATTTTATTGATGGGCTATCAAGGACAAAGAAAGGTAATGAGAGTGTCTGGGTAATTGCCGATACATTGACACTCTGCTCACTTTACTCTTGTGAAGTCCACTCGAACTGTGTCGAGTTTAGTCGAGCTTTATATGAAAGAAATTGTTCGCTTTTATGGCGTTCCGTCCAGTGTTGCATATGATCGAGACCATATCTTCACTAGTAATTTCTGGAAAGCTTTTCTGGAAACTCTTGGTACTCAATTAAATCTGAGCACGGCTTATCATCCTTAAACCAGAGCGACAATCATAAGCGACCATGGCTTTAAAATTTGAACATGTTTGCATATTGCGACCTCCGGTTGAGTTTGACTTGATGATGGTGGTTTTAGATCTACATCATACATAAATCGTGCACAAAACTCAAAGAAAATTTTTTAAATAAAATTTGAAAACAAATTATATTAAACCATTTTAAATCAACTTTAGTTTAAAAAGTTAAAATTTTATCTTGATAACCAACCGACCGAACACACCTTGAACCGCCAGTTTCACCTTCGAGAGATCCGATCTATAACCAAATGGTGTTGCTGCAATGTCCAACATCAAGATATAATTTATTTTCTATGGTGAGTATGAATTTTCTATATTCGAGAATATAGGAATCTAGATCTATTTGTAGCAACGTTAATGGGTATTCAACCTAGGTCCACTAATCAGGGTATAGGCCACTATAAATGAGATCTTATCCCACTTAATTAATTAAAACCATTTAATCAATTCATGCCCATACATGTTTTGGCCCTTATTATCTAAAAAAATTAACTACCAAAAAAATTATAATATACATATATTATTTATTATAATTAAATTATTATATTGGCCCAAAAAGTAAGTAAATAAAGATATAACAATTATATATTTATCAATTAGTTTTAGAAATCTAATTATAATAAATTAATCAATATAACCATTATATTAATTTCTTAATAAAATTTATAACTTCTAGAAATTATTTCAGTAGATTATTTTCGGTTGAAAACAGAGAGTTGCGATTGTGTGACTTCCAGGCTGAACTTTGCTATCTAAAAATTTAACTATTAAAAGCATATAGGGACTTTGCTGGAGTATAGTAGCTTAACAAAATTCCACATGCTTATAGATTATCCAAGTGAAATCCAATTTCTTATCTATTAAAGCGACACCCTTAAACAATGACATATCATGCATGTTTTCTCTTCATCATCATTATATTACTTTGATATCTAGAGCTAAGTCAATGATCAAAATTTTATTAATATATGTTGTTACTTGCGAACTAGAACACTGAGGTCCAGAGTTCAATCCAATAATAATTATCGATTAATCGATCTGTTTGGCCAAAGATTTTGAATTTACATTGACTATCAAATGGCGTGATACTAACCTTCTATCCAAAGGAGATGTATCCTCTCTTGAATAGTGCTTCACTTCAAGAGGCTCAACTTATACTCAACTACGACCTTAACATGGTCAACATTGTCATAGGTTTATCATAATCGAAGTATAGTTTAAACATTTAAGATTTAGTGTATTCTCAAGCCCAAGATCATTGCACATCATCATAAGTGATTTTCTCTTTAATTGTTAACCTATGAAAGATACTTGATGAGTCATTTTGTAATTGGTCCAGACAACTACATGTACGTAAACCCCTTTTACACTAACAGACCTAAGTAATTCACTTCCCATCATATAGAGAGCATTAGGTACACTAGTCTCAAAAGATATATCGATATTCCATTCTCAATACATCCCGAATAGAAACATTTAAGGACAAGTATTTATTTTATTTTATTCAACGGTCATGGTTAGGAACACAGTCGTAACTGTAATCTATTAACTACTATTCTTAGGAATTTTCTACTTATATATATTTAATATATTTATAACATTATTTATATCCCAACATACAATATGTACAATAAAAATTAAAACCAAGTGATTACTTCATTTCAAACAAGACTTGCTACAAGACTTATGTTATATAATCAAATTACATAATTACTCCTACGACACACCCTACCATAGCTTAGGTACTTAAGATCAACAATGCTCTCAAGTCTGAATACTTTTGCATGCTGTTAGATGGAATCTTCTATTTTGACTTAGTTTTATTAACCTATAGAAGACTCTTATTAACTTGTACTATGATTGTTCCAAACAACTATAAGTACGTAATCCCTTGATGTTCCTAACGGTCTTGAGTAATAACTGTCTATTGTATGGAAAGTGTACATACACTAGCCTCAATGGATGTATTGATATCCTTTTCTCAGTGCTTCTTGACATGGAACAATTGAAGGATGTGTAATTACTAAACATGATCTGATATCCATGATTACAAACCATTCACGACCGCAATCGATCAAATACTTCTCCTAAGGATTTTCTACTTATATATGTAATGTATATAAAACATTACTTATATCCAATATAAAAATATATAAAAAAAACACTAGATGCATACTTCAATTTAAACAACATTCTCTTTAAGAGTTAAGTTATATATAATCAAATTACATATTTTGCCTTAAAGCACACCCTTAACTCTATCAATCTCTCACTTACACTTAGTGCAAATTATAGTGTCATATGCCCATACTTTTGATCAGTCTACCTAAGTTATATTGAAAAAGGTCCTTGATGGATGGAACTTCAATCTTATTCTTAGTGTCTACTCTTTTATACTTCTTTGTCACTGACAAATAGTTTTAGCACGTGTTAATTACGAAGGACGTATTCGATCTCTCATCAAGTTATCGGTTCCTTTTCCAATCTATATTGTATTATTATGACAATACATTCCTTAATGATGGGAACCATTCTAGCTTTCTTATAAAATTTCCTAAACATAATATTATCATTACTTAGAACCTTTCTGACTTACAGCCCCTACTTTGAGAGTAAATACAAATCTCGAGACTAATTTTCTATTGTTGGCATCACTTTGAAAACCCAAGCCTAGGTACTCCTTTATAAGGATTTTCTTGTTACCTTATATAACAGATAAATTCCCATTATTTCTTAAATACTTTAGGATGACCTTAATGGATGTCTAATGATTTTTGTCCAGATTTGATTGATATCGGCTAACTACGGCTAGTGCAAAAGTAGAACCTAGTCTAGTACATAGCATAGCATAAATGATGATACCTATTGTCGAAGGATAAGGAACCCTACACATACACTTTCACTCCTTATCCACAGATGGGGCATCTCTCTTAAAAAGAACAATTACATGCCATATTAGAATATTCTATGCTTAGAGTTTTTTATACTAAATCTTCTTGGTATGATATAATGTACATTGATTGGTACAATCCAATAACCTTTTAGTGCTATCTCTATAGATCTATATACCTAGTATGAAGGATGCCTTTACCAAACATGGATGAAATTCATAAAGAAGTTCTTAGAGGATAGAGGTTGGCTTCGTAAGGAAAATAAGCTATTTTTCCTAGACGTGGATAGGCTTCGTGAAGATGTGCTTAGAGAGTGTCATCATAGAGTATACACCCTCGAAGGAATAAAATGTTTAGAAATTCTAAGTATACATTTTTTGGGAAGGTATGAATAGAGATACAAAGGATTTCCCAAATGTCAGATCTGTTGGAGTATTAAAGCTAAACCAAAGAATCCCTATTATCTTTCTTTTTCTTTAGAGATTCCTAAGTGGAAGTGGGAGAAAATATCGGTGGACTTCATCGATGGGTTTCCTAGGATCCAAAAGGGAAATGAGTGTATATGGGTTATAGTTGACTTTTTGACTCATTTTATTTCGTTTGAGATCAATAATAAAATTTACGGGGTTAACAAAGTTGTATACAAAGGAGATAGCAAGGATACATGGTATTCCTAAGAATACCTTGAGTTATAGAGATCCCTTATTTATGAGTGAGTTTTGGCAGAGTATGCAACAGCAGTTAGGCACGGTGTAATAACCCTGTATTTTGTGATTATTTTAATTTTATATTTTTAATTATTTTAACTGAAATTCCTAATTTAAAAACTTTATTTTTTTATTAAAATGGATAAATTTTGTTATTTTAAATATAAAGTTTGATTTTTTCTTGAATTATAATTCCAAACCTGAATAAATGGAATATTTCCACAAAAGTGGATTCTGGTGAAAATGGTCAAATTTTGACTTTTAAATTTAAAATTTAAATATTTGAATTTTCGAATTTTATCTTTTATTAATTCTAGTTTCCATTGAATAAAATATTTTCATTATTTATTTCCTACTTTTCCTAAAAATATTTATTTATTCTTTATAATATCTATCTCTACCTTATTTTTTCTATTTTAATTATTTATACATTCATTTAGTAATTAAATGGATAAGTATTTAGATCCCTATTTATTTCTTGGAAAGAAATTTCAAATATATATATATATATATACACATTGTTGTTTTAAAAGGCATACCTTTAAATGTATTTAGTTGAACGTTATTGTATTTATTTGTTTGTGATAGCTTCTTGTATACACCTTTCTTTAATATATAGGAAACGCATAAATTAAGATACGTTACCTATTTTTAATTAAAGACATACGTTACGCTATGATTTATTACCTCTTTATCTTTCCATCCATTGATTTCATACCATAACTCCTCCATATTTATTGTCGTTTATTTCCTTAATTCCTAGCCGTATATTTTGTATATTACGTGAAAGAAAACATCTCTTTCTCATTCATCATACATGCCATTTTCAGATATGAAGAGAGAGGTAATGGCTTTTTAAATTTTTCTACTCTTTTCTCTTCATTTTTATTGAATTTTCCTTTAGATTTGCCTTGATCTTCATCTATGTTGCTCGGCCAATACCCCTACCATCTCCTTCACCGACCACCACCACTTCCTTCCCCATATAACCCATGGAATGACATCACATAAAGTCCATTATATATAAGATTCCATTTTCCAATCGAATACTTTCAGAATCAATAGTATATCAAATCATACCTATATAGACTTCATTTATATAAGATTTCTCTTTCCAAATTGAGTATCTTTCAAATCAATAGTTTTCAAATCAACTTCATACTTATACAAATTAAATTTATATAGTTCGACAACTCCCAAATCAAGTACTTAATAATACAAGGTTCTCAATTTCAAATTATTTCAATATCAATTCAGTTTCAAAATCATATACGATTTCACCAAGTTATTTCTTCCAAATTAAATACCTCCAGTTTCAAAGTTTCCAAATGATAGGTTTCGAAAATAATTCCAAGTTTCCAAATCGACATAATTTATGTCAAATAGATTCATTTTCAAAATCATCATATAAATACTGGGTTAACATTCCAATCTATTTTCAAACCAAATATTTTCTCAAAATCAATTATACCCAAAAATGGTTTCCAAATTTATAACTATCCCTTAAAACCTTTAAACTATTTATTTCTATTCAAAAGATCCAATTTTCCTTTTGCAAATTATTTATTTAACAGAAGTTTCAAATTTATTTAAGTCATACACTTCATACTTTAAACATACAAAACTAAAATTATATACTTTATCAAATATTTTATACTCTTCGAAATTTCTTACTTTGAAAATTAAACCTTAATTTGGAAGTGTTCGAACCTTCAAAATAGTCGGTGAAATCAAATTTCAAATCCAAGAGTTGGGAATCAGCAACAAATCAGTAAATCAATTTTATAAATAAAATTATACTAAATCAAATCTGAAACTCAAGGACTGAACACCGGGCTTACTTCAAATCATTTCAAATATATATGCATATATCTTTCGAAAATCAAATCATACTTCAAAATCTGAAATCAAAATTGGTTTCACAAAATCACTCGCATAGCAAAGCTACTAGAGTGGCATCTCCCCCACTCTGAAACTCGAAAATCAATGTCGATGATGCACGCACTCATCACCGAGATTATTTTCCCATGACACAAGTGTGTTCTGGACTTCTATTTTCTTAAAACTTCCTTGAAATTTCTTTGAGATCATTAATACTCTTACTTATTTGGAAAATATTTTCAAATCATATTATCATATATTTTCAAAACCTTAAAACCAATCTTCAAAATACCGGAGTTCAATCTCTCAAATTTCAAATTCAAAACTCATCAGTTATAAATCATTTTATATAAATCAATTTCTTATAAAAATTTCAAATTTTCAAATCCTTTTAAAGCTTAAAATTTTCATTTTTAAAAGATATATAATCCTTATCGGAAACATTACACTCTTATATATAAAATGTGGTCACACTTATCAAACTAATAGTTTCGACGTATGCAAAATTTCAAAATACAACCAAACAAAAATTTCCAAGGGATGATTCAAGGATGGATTTCAAAACAAACAAAGATTCATATTTAGAGGAACTCTAATCATATAGAATTTCTGGTTTGAAGATAAGCTCGAATGAAGCTAAGACAATTTAATTATCAAATAGAAGATGGATAAGCCCATATGAACCATCGGGGACCTCAACCGGGTCAACCGTGACTTCAGGAATATAATCAATGCGGAAATCTAAGGTAAATCGACATTCGATCGCCAGAGATAGAATCCAGGTAAAGAAGGAGATAGATAGCATCGAAATTCGAGGATACAAAAATCTCCAGTGGATCAATGCCAATTGTAAAGGAGTTTCACCCCTTTACAAATCATTCAAAGATTTGCGGAATCACCGATCTTTATAGAGGTCATTCAAAAATGGAGTTATGGAATGCTCCAAAATCAAAGGATAAAATAGGGAAGACAAGACTGGATTTCAGAACAAGTGGGAGCGTTCCAAAGTTCAAGGAATCCTAATCGATAAGAATCCTAACCAAGAGATTACTAACAAGGTCGATATAGAAGGGATGAAGTTTAGAAAATCTTGATTTCAAAATAAGAAAATTTTAAACCAATACAATCTTTAAAATCCTTTAAAATCATTTGAAAACCATTTTATCTTCGAAAATGCGTTCTCTCACAAGGAAATGATTCTGAGATTGATTACTTATTCTAGGGTATTTCTACCCTATCTCTAATGAGTTTTTGCTCCGCAAGCTAAGGTTTGCCTAAAACCAAAGCTCTGATACCAAATGTAATGACCCACTATTTTGAACCATTCAAATCAACAATAATCCACACATGTCGGACTTGAATAATTCAAAATAAGAGATTGTAATAAAATTTGAAGCAAATAAAATCATTCACAGAATCATAGACACAGAAATATCAAAATACTCGCAGCGGAAATAAAATACCATAGTAGTTCATGAAGCTACTATATACATACTCTTAGATACAATAGAAGTCAGGATACATAAACATCAATACAGAGACAAATACCAAATAGGAACTAACTGGAAGAAGTAGATGAATAGATAGACCGGTAAGCTCTAGCAAAACACTAACTCCAGAAGGTGAATCCGAAGCTGTGATTCTCTGGCTGACCCGAGCGTAAAGTAAAACACAAAACACTCGAGTTAGGACATACATACTTATACAATGTAAACCAACTCAAGTGAACTGTAATAGCAATGTACAATAACTTAAAGGATGCTTGGGATCACCCATCCTTTAAGGATCCATTAAACCATCGATTAAGCAAAAATAATCGATATCATAGAAATGTCTATATAAAAGTAAACCAGGCGACTAACAGTGTAAATGTGACTAGGGTAGCGCAGAGCTGCAGCAATCGTTTACCTCTAGTCACGCTATCAAATTGAAGTTGTGCATCAAAACAATGACTAGGAAATCAAATAGCACCCAAGGAAGTGTACCTGTGGTTATAGATTTCAAAATGGTTTATAATTTCGAATTAAAATCATTCATTTAACCCATTAAAATGAAGTCATTATACTTACAAATCAAATATTAAATTCCCAAAAATTTAGCCTTTTCAGAGTTCATTTATTCACTTAAATACAATAGAACGATGAAATTTCAGCTTTCGAAGCGCTTAGAGAATGCTATGGTAAGTTACATTTGAAAACAATTCAATTTGGCAAAGACAGCATTTTAAAACTGTTGTAATAGTTCAGTTATAGTTGAAAAATAGTTCAATTCAGCCAACTGCAGCACTTAACAAGTGTTACAATAGCCCTTAGTTAATTTTAACCATTTAGTTCACTTCTGCATCTACAGCGCTTACAAAGTGTTGTAATATCCTTTACTTCAGATTTTAAGTTAACTTCAGAAATGATAGAATTTCTGAAGTGCTGTTACTTAATTTCCAGATTTCCAATGTAATTCCAGCAACAAATAAACTTTGATTTTAACCTTTTAAATATTATAAAAATCATATTTTAACACTCAAAAATGTTTCATTAAAATACCTTTAACTTAAGATTTTTATAAAGTAAATTTCACAAATAAATATCAATAATTTCACTTATTAAATTCAAGTGTACAAATTTCCCATTCTTTACCTTTTAACAATTATTTATCACTTAAATTGCAAATTTCCATTTCATACATTAAACTAAATTTCCATTTTTTTTAGTTTACTTAAACTTCCATTTTTAATCATCTCACAATTCTATGTCAAGTTATATTCCAAATTTCCATTTAACTATCCATTTATTTTACATTTAAACTAATTTCATAAATTCAAAATACATTGTAAGTTGCTCAACTTTATTTTACAAATAACTTGATATTTTCTTTTACTTTATATGTATCCAATTCACACATAAATTATAATTGCCCAGTTAAGCTTATAATTCCATTTTTACTTAAATTCCCGTTATTAAGTTAAATCAAACTTTCACACTACAACTCAAACCATCTATTAACTTACATCTTTTAACCTTTTAGAAAATCACTACTTAACCATTTTAAATCCAATATAAGTCAAATTTCGTATTTTTTTCTTTCATTTACAATACATGTATTTTTATGAGAAATCATATTTTGAAATCAACCATGGGTCCGGATAATATTTCACACTTAAATCAAGTGATACGGAAATTATCAAGTTAATCCGTAACCAGTAAAATTTTCAAGTTTTGGTTAATTCAAACCCGCAATCCCAAGGCAAATACAAATAAATAAAAATAACCCAGGCCTATAATTTCAGCCCGTAATGATTTTTCCTAGTCTAAAGTCCGTTCGAGTATATATCATTTCAACCCATAGTGATTCTATTCTACAGGGAACTTGCAGTGTGAGAACAGAATAAAATAAACATAACAATACAAAACATAACAAATGATGGGACAAGTTTATAACAGGGTTTAACATCATATAATTAACATCACAGGCAGGTATAATATGATATAACAATTCTACACATTCACTTGTGTCACTTCACTAAGTATATAAGTATAAATGTCACGAGTGAAAACTCACGTCTTTAAAGCTGGAATTCACAAATCAAACACACACAAACAAAGATCCAGAAAGCACGATAGCTCGACTTGATTTGAGTGGAGAGAGAACCAACATATAAATCTTGTATTCAACAATGAAACAAACCATATATATTTTTTGATATTTCTGTGTCTGTGATTCTGTGAATGATTTTATTTGCTCCAAATTTTATTATAATCTGTTATTTTGAATTATTCAAGTCTGACATGTATGCATTATTGTCGATTTGAATGGTCTAAAATAGTGGGTCATTACACATGGAGCTTCACTTGAGTAATGTGTTCCATCCATGGACTGATGGTGAGACAAAGAGGGTAAGCTACGTACTTGAGGATTTATTATGAGCTTGCATTCTCGATTTTAGTGGTTCATAGGCGTCTACCTTTGTAGAATTCACATATAACAATAGTAATTAGGCTATTATATGCACGAAGCATTTTGAAGCCTTATATGGATGACTATATCATCTCTATATTGTTGATGGGAATGGACCGATCAGTTGGTTCTACGACCTAATATGATATCGAAGATTACCGAGAAGATAGTCTTATCCATAAGAGAATAAAAGCGGCTCTAGGAAATCAAAAGAGTTATGCTAAAGTCTCACCATAATTCGTGAGACCATTTTCGATAGTTGAGAAGATCAGCAAGCTTGCACTTAAGATTGACTTGCTTGTAAGATGGTTAGTTTACATAATATCTTCCATGTATCTCATTTCTGTAAGTGTGTGAATGATTCAAATGTTACCATTGGACGAAGCCGACTTAAATAAGTAGAAGTTGAACCAATAGTAGCATGACCATGAAGGCATAATCATATAGTTGGACATAGTACAAAGAAACTTAGAGGAGTAAGTGTCAGACTAGTCTAAGCTCAGTGGAGCAATAATGCGAGTGGTAATACTTGAGAGAGGGAAGAAACCATAAGATCTTCCTATGTAGAAATTTTCAATTGTATTCTTTACTAGCTATGTTTGATTGCAAGCTTTTATATGCTAGTTTAGTATAGTCTAGATACTTGAATTTTATGGTTTTTATGCTTGTTATTACGGTTAATTGGTAGTAGTTTATGCATGCTTGTTGATTTTTATGTTTGCCAGTTTAGTTATTATGTTTTTTCAGTGCATGATTGTTTGCAACCAAATTGGTAACAAACACCCAAGGATAGATTTGTGTAGAGAAGTAAATGAAGAAAACTAAATTAAAACAGAGGAATAGAGTAAACTAGTAAGCGAATCAAAACAATAAAGAAGAAAACCATGATTTATAGTGATTTGGCATCGTATGCCTACGTCCACTTTGAATATTCTCATTATTGATTCACTATCAAGTTGAATACACCAGCAAACTGTAAGAAAAAAGGAAAATAGTCGATTACAATAAAGAACTATGTAACCAGCAGCGTAGAGATCCCCAAAATGACCCTCTAGGCCAGTATTCATAGGTGAAGGCAACTACCAAATCTCTTTGAAACTTCGGCTACAAGACCTCCTTAGTCATGGGACTTTCTTGTTATTCATGAATATTCTGCTCCATCCGCCTACTCCTGAAGATGTCCGGTTAATTTATAATTTCAAAAGATGATTGGAAAGCCCCCCTTACATTTTCCTTGGACCTTCACCAAATTGCCATGTCTCAACGGGAGCCTGGAACAAACTTTCATCGTTTAAACATGTATGGTTCTACGTGCGATGTCCTCTTGGATTTGGAAGATGATGGTTAGAAGGACGTAAGTGTTACTTCCCTTTTTCTCTAAAGTTCATTGGCCCAAGTCATAACTTTTCCTTTGAATTTACTAATATCCGAAGTTCTTTTAGGTGTTCATCCATGCTTCAAAGGCGCTCATTTTTCTAGAGCCATTGTTGGCATCTACACTGCCCTCGTTGAGGATCGAGACATCAAACTCCTCGTAACCGATGAATCGCTATTTTTGGTTGAGTTGTTGGAAGATGGCTACAGGACTGAACTTCATGGAAGCGCGGCATTATAGAAGAATATTCCTAAACAAAGAAATGACACAGTTAACCCTATCGTGTCCCCTGCTAAGGGGACTTTGGATGATACTGAGGAGGGAAAAATTAAATATTCTCAAGTCAAAAAATCGAGAGATGTCGATGCAAGGCCTTGGAAAAGCGCCAAGAGTTGAACCATCGCGAGTCAGATAATCCCAAACACTTACAAAGAGTAAAAAGAGATTAACGTATAGGCTACATAGAATAAAAACAACATCGGACCCAGAATTTGTTATTAATTCTCTGGAAGAGGAATTATCGTCTCAACGTTTGGAAAGTTCATTGAAAGGATTCTCTAATCTTCAAATTTTGGACGATATCATGTCTTACAATTTTCCAATCATTAACACCAAAGGACTTCACTCTCCCGCAAGAAATGACGCGGGCATCCTACCTTCTAATAAATGGGAGAATACACAGATGAGCAAAGCTACCATCATCGGTCTATTGGGGGGAACACTAAGACACTCACTTGCACCCCACTATACACTTGTTACTGATCTCTCATATAACAATTTCTAATACACTCTTATTTGGTCTTTACAGGTGAAATGTCTTAATCGAGAGCCTTTGATCATCTTCGAAGCTCCTCAACATATCATCATCTAAGCCGGGATTTTAAGTCCACCCAATGCAGAGTAAAGGATAAGGGACGGGACAGGAATTATTACTCGAGGGAGTCTTCTTCTTCTAGATGAAAATCCCAATCTCATACGTCACGTCAAGGCAAACAATTTAATTTTCCAGTTCACAGTGGAGAACAACCTTCTTATCATAGCCCTCACGGTTATGCATCTTACGAGCATCACTCCGGCTCTTCAAGATCCGACTATCTCATGAGCGCCGAATAGGCAAACACCCACTCGCTACCTTTGATCCACCCCTACCAGCTACTGCTCCTGGTACTTCCACGGTAGAGAAGTTGGTCGAGCTTAAGGCCACTTTCCAAAAAATTTCTTTGATGGTCTTAAATTCCTCCCTTCTATTCATATAATCCGAGGGTATGTCAAGGAAAGCTCTCTAGCATGTGTGAACGACGTATTTGTTCAACATGAATGATTCATACATTTGGCAGCAAAATTTTTTGAAGTTTCTATCGAGCGTCAACACGAAATAGATCGTCACAAATTGGAAGCAATACATGATAAGAATATAATCAAGCACTAGGATACTAAGTTGCTAGAATTCAAAACCCAACTTGCTGAGACGAAAAAGAATGCTAAGAAGACGGCAGAGGCGGTAAGCCATTTGGAAACTTCTTATAAAAAAGAACTCGATACGACACTTCAACGCAACGGAATTTTTGCTTAAGGACTCCTTGCAAAAGGAGAACGTTTCTTTAGCTCGCCGCGTTGTGGAACTTGATGAATTGTTAAAGAAGGAAAGGGAGAAAAAAATTGAAGCTTAGAAGGTGTTGCAAAAGTATTACAAAGAAGCCATTGAGGCTAGGAGCTTGAAGACGAGACTAAATGAGAAATTTGCTAGGATTGAAGCTCTCAAAGAAGAGGCTCGAAAAGAAGGCAGAAAAGAGATGCTCGAACAAGTTAACTCCTAGGTAGAAGCCACAATAGAGTCCGTTAGGAACGAAATCAAGAACTCATTCGATCCGTTGATTATTGAATACACTACGAAAGTCCTACTCCACCGCGACTTAAGATTTCCTGGTGAGGGTTACCTCGAATCGCTTGCTGAAGCTTGGGAGCATATTGTTAAGATAAGGAGAGAAGAGCTTGGTGAATTTAATGAGGAAAAACTAGTAAGGAAGATTCTTCGTGGAAACGAGCCTTTGGATTTGGCCATTGTAAAACTTTAATTTTTCAAGGCTTCTGCCCTTACTAAACAAGGAGAGGTTATTATCGAGTCTTTCGAGACTAATCCTAAGGGTTTCTCTCTAAACCAAGCAGCCGAACCATTAACTTCTCTTGACACAGAGCAGAACTTGAGTTACGATTCAGATAAGCCGGGTTTTGAATCAAAAGTGTTATCTCCCATCCTTAAAGGACGCATCCTGGCTACAACGGAAAGTCAACCAAATGCTGGTATCATACTATACTTCTACGTATGTTAAAAGTTTTTTTCTTCACACGCAATGGTTTTTAGCTAATATTTGTGTTTTAACAAATCTTCCAGTCCCCGATCAGACTCCCAAAAATGATGCCGCCGTGGAGCAGCATGACAAGACGGCCGAAGACCTGGCCGCTGCTGATGTTCTGAGGCTTGATGCCCAAGTCATCGGGGCCCTTGATGAAGACAAAATTGAAGACCCATTCCTTGTCGATGAATCTAATGATTTAATAATTACCGGTGCTTTGGATCATACTGATAAAATCTACATGAGTGAGAGGATCGAGAAGGAGGAGGTGCTGAAACGAAAAGCTAAAAGTGAGCCCACCAAGGTGGAAATCGATGATCCTAATCTTGTACCATTATAAGTTATTCCACCGAGCAGGTCGATTCCTAGTGAAATCACTCCTAATTCCATAAGTTCTCTAGCCAAAAGCGGTAAAGGTCTCAGAAAAGAAGTTTGAGTGGCACCACCCCTGAAATATCCAAAAGGGAAAGAAAATATAAGAAGTGGCTATTACAGAAAGTTATTATATATAGTTTGCATAATTATTCTTTCTCTAGTCGTAGTTGTATGGGCATGGATTCCGATCTTTTGACATAATTTGTACCAAAATTTTGGCACCAGCGAATAAAAGTTTTTGTTTTCGATTAAGTATTGTGTGAATTGTTATTTAAATAGTTGAATTATTACTTTTCATTCAATGTACTTGTAATTCATTGATTACAAACTCTATTAACAATTCACAATCTCCATCTAAAGGCCTCCGTGCGTTCATTGCCTTAAGTTGTAAAGAACACTAAGCCAAAGCTATAGTGAGATGTCGAATTCAGCTTTTAGTAGTTTGTATTCCTCCTGTTGATTTCGGGTTGGAGTTTATGGAATAGAGAACGGTCGAAATCCACTCATCTATTCATGGAGTTTGCGGAATAAAGAATGGTCGAAATCCACTCATCTATGCATGGATTTTGCGAAATAGAGAACGGTCGAAATCCGCTCATCTATTCGTTTGTGTTTATACTCTAATTCGCACTCTGGGGACTAAGAGTTATTTTGCGAAATAGAGAATAGTCGAAATCCGCTCATCTATTCATTTATATTTATACTTCAGTCTGCACTCTAGGGACTTAGAGTTATTTTGGGGAATAAAGAACGGTCGGAATCCACTCATCTATTCATTTGTGTTTATACTCCAATCTACACTCCAGGGACTTAGAGTTATTTTGTGGGCAGTCCGTCTCCTCTCGGTTTATGGCCATACTCTAGTCCACACTCTGAGGACTTAGAGTTACTATGGGAGCAATTAAGTCATACTCCTTTTGGTCGTCTTGATTTTGTTTCAGTTCCACCGTTCGGGGAGGAATTTTTCAAACTTCAGATCATCGGCCGTATTTGTTCCTTATTGCATGTCCCATCCTTTAGATCATTTACATGAATTATTAATCGAGCGGATTAATGGAGCTCGTCTTGTTTAATCCCACTGGGAATTAGTATGATTGATTGATTTCAAACTCCAAGAGCCTGTCTACACATATCGATATCAATCAGTTTCATTATGTACTAAGCATACAATGAAATAACAATCATATATACAATGGAAGCTTGAAACTTTATTCATTAAATGGAAAGGAACAAACTAATATGTCGTATTACATATTCGAAAAATCAAATTCTAAAGCAAAATTCTGAAAGTAAATAGAAATGAAATGCAAAGGAAATAATCTAAGTGAAATAGCGTTGTAAATGCTTGCTATTCCACGCGAGTGTAGTGCCATCAACAGTTGCTAGCTTGAAAGTTCCTTCTTCAAGTCTCTATTCAATGACATACGGTCCTTCCCAAATCATACTCATACGTGATGGGGTAGGAAAAACCCATTTTATGATGAGATTTCCAACTTCAAAGGTTCTTGATCGCACTTTAGTGTTGTAATATCGGGAGACTCGATATCGGTGTGCAGCAGCTTTCAAATCGGGTTCCTCATGCTTCTCGTCTATAAAGTTCAAAGATTCCAAGAGATGATCTTTATTTGTTTTTAAATCATAGAGGGGACTTCGAGTTCTACCGGAATAATGGCCTTGGATCTGTAAACAAGGGCGAATGGAGTATGGCCAACTGTGGACTTATGAGTGGTTCTGTAAGCCCAAAGTGCAGTAGGAAGTTCATCTACCCACTTTCCCCTAGCCTTCTCCAAATGATTTTTTAAAATAGACTTAATAATTTTATTTACGGCTTCAACCATCCATTTTCCTAAGGGTGAGAAATTGCTGCAAACCACTTTTCAATACGATATCTTCGACAAAAATCTTTGAATTCAACACTGTTGAATCGAGTCCCATTATTAGTTACAATAGTTTGCGAAAGACCGAAGAAACATCTATTGTTTCGAGCAATAAAGTTGATTACTTTCTTGGTTGTGATCGTTGCAACGGTTCCGCCTCGGACCTATTTAGTGGAGTAATCAACCGTGACGATAGCGCACTTCGCAGCACCTTTAGAGATTGGTAAAGAGCGGATAATCTCAATAACTCACATAGCGAATGGCCATAGGTTGACCATTTGCGTGATTTCTATTGGCAAGCTCTTGGGACTTCCACATATATCTGGCATTTGTTACATAGTCGTACATAGTCAACACCGTCCAGGTTTGCGGTTGGCCAATAATATTTATAACAGGCTATCTTTTTTGCCAGAGTTTACCCCACAATGTGGTTACCACATTCTCCCTCATGAACTTTTTTCATAACACATCTTCAAAACCATTCTTTATCATGATAAATTATTGGGGATAACATGATGGTGTCGACACCATCCCTTTCGAAAGCTTCAAAACATATAAGTTAAAACACTGAAGGATAGCATCGAAACCTCCTTTCGAAGCCATTGCCTTTGAAAACCTTAGATCCTTTTGAAAGTATTTAGGAAGTGGCTTAGTATTAGTTTACAACAAACACTACCCTCCGGAAGCATTGATGACTTCAATGCAATCGAAAGGTATAGAAGCGGCAGTAGAGTCCTAACTAGTCGAAACCATCATTTTCGAAAGCATTCTTTTATAAACAAGGATCTTGGTTGTAAGCTCTACTTTTAAACAAAAAAAGGCAGCAACAAGTTCGAAAGCAACTGGGTATCGACCTGGTCCAAAGCGCCCTTCAAAACATGACAGGCGCATAACTTTTAAAAGTAATCAATAGTTTCGTCTCTATCAAAAGCAATGCTTTCGATACCCTACCTTCTACACTTTATCAATCCACTTCGTACCAATCTCATTATTACCATATGGGTTGGTTTTGGCTTTAATAGGCTTCGACTAGGTTGGTTTTGAAAGGGTGCGGATTAAGGATCTTAAGGCTAATTTAACACTAGAGGGGGGATGAATAGTGTTTAATGGATTCTAAGACTTATATGAACTAATTTAAAAATTATGATATAAAAAAATGCAGAACTTAGTTACAGAACAATCACAGAATCAAACACAGTTGTAGAAAGTAAATAAAAAGTAGTAAAAGGAAAGAACACACCGGATTTTATACTGGTTCGAAGTTACCCTACATCAGTCTTGTACCAAGGCAAACACCTCGTATCGATTTTTATTATACCAATGTCGAGATTACATTCCTCAATTTCTAAAGGCCTTGAGGTACCCTCCTATCTGTCGAGTCCGGGGCAAACTCTCTTGATTTCCAGGCACAACCACACATTATAGAGAGACTCGATAAACTTTTGATTACAAATTGATCCTATAACTCTGAATAGCACTTTGATCTCCGAGAGAGGATAGAGAATCAAATAAGAATGATATTCTAATTTGATTCACTTAAGAATTTGGCAGAATTTCTGCACGATCATAAAAATATGAAAATTATAGAATATGGAATTGTGGAGAAGGAGTGAAGAAAATAGATGGTTAAAAGATTCGTTTGTGAAGACCATTTATAGAGTAGTAACGGTCATAACCATTCATGAAGAGGTTTAAACGAATAAACACTTCTTTTGAAAATTGAAACTTTTGAATTCAACGGCCACCATGTCGACATTGGGTATCCTATGATGTCGACATCCTTAGTTAAAAAACAATGTAAAATTTGTTTTGAAAATGGTATTGAAAGGAAAACAAGATGAAATGATTCTGCAGTAAAATAAATTAATTTTCCTATGTTTTAAAAAAAGAAGAGCAGAAAAATATACTTTTAGAATGTATGTATAAATTTTGTTTTAAATCTCAAGTATATATATTTTAAAGAATATTTAAAAATCAGAAGATAGCTTTAAAAACGAACGAAATTTAAAACAAGAGTTTATTTAAAAACAAAAATAAAGAATATTTTAAGGCTAAAACATCTTTTTGAAAATCATTTGAAAAGATAATTTTTAAGGCTAAAATATTTTGAAAAACCATTTTGAAGTAGTTTTGCAAGCTTCTTCCTGCAGAATATCTCATCACCTCAGGACTCAAGAACTTGTTCAAAACCACGATGTTCGTGGGTTTGTAAGCCACTTGTCGTAGGTTTGTAAGCCACTAAGAATGTAGAAATGGGTTACATCCCAAATGAAATTTGGAATGAAGATTTCTATGCTATTATGAAGTTTTAACCAAAACTAGACACATATCTTGAAATTTTGATCTTGGTACTCTAGAGTCTTAAATCTTGATATCTTCATTCTGAATCTTGAGTCTTTATACCGATCAGTCCCTAGTAATCAATACTTGCATATAATATATATATATATATCATGCATGTACATATCTATCTAAACAATAGTGTTAGTATATATTTTATAATAAGATAAGTTAAAAAGGTTGTTGTCATCAAAAACAACGTCTCGGTTCCTAACAATCTCCCCTTTTTTGATGATGACAACCTGTATTTACTTGCCATACCATAACTCCTATTATAACTCCTCCTTACTCCATGACTCCTCCTTACTCCAAGCCAACTAATATTTTATAATTTCTCCCCCTTTGTCATCAACAGAAACTTCTTACTAATAAATTCCCTGAACTTGATATAAGATAATCAACCATAATACAATAGAGTAATCCGTATATAAGTGTAATAAGTGCTAAGTTAAAAAGTTGTTGTCATCAAAACCAACATCTCAGTTCCTAACAGGTTTTGACTAAGATGAAGCAGAGGCATTGGAGTCAAAAGGCACTTTTAAAGAAGGCGAAACCAAATTTTTTGGGTAAAACTGACTAATTCCAATTAAAGCAAATACTTTCTAACTAACATGCCCACATCTAAACATGCAATTGGCTACATCAACTTTTCTAATACTTTATAAAAATAACCGACGCTTAATTTCAGATCTAAATCAAGATTAATTTAACAAATAAGCCATTTCATTAAGAAAAACCAATATTGCAAATAAGTCCTTCTTCTAAAATAATTTAATTTCCTTAGCAGATCACTTAGGAAAAATCCCCAAAAATTATAGAAATTAACTTTCATCATGTTATCTAACATATCAAAATTTGAGACCCAAATTCTTAATATAATTTCTGAAATAAGTTTCTAACCCCAATGAACCATGTTTTCCTTTAAAAATTCATAGTAGTCTTTCCATAGCATGGAAAATTATCAAAATTAGAATCCACTCCAAAATCACATTTTACACAACATAAAAAAAATTCATGGAATTCAAAGATCATTTACAATCGGTTTTGCCCTAAAATCGCATAAACCTCGTTTAATCAATCTTGTTTAAATTAAACAAGTTATAATTTAAGCATATCGTCATCCAAATCATCATAAAAATGAATTTAATCTTAAATCTAAAAAGATATGTTCATAAAACAAAATAGAAATGGTATAATTTATTATTCACCTTGAATAAAATAAGGAGATTGGGTTGAGATTGAGATTTATTCCCTTTTGCTTTAATTTTTAGCCCTTGATTTAGTTTCCCATCTATTTTCTTTCTAGCAATGGTCGGCTCCTCTTTATATTTACATTTGTATTTTGTTTCTAAAAAATGACATGAATGGGAAATGAAACATGAATGGTGTAAGGAACGAGAATATATATAAGGATAAGGGTTATGTGTGGCAATTTCCCAAATTACCCTTGTATAATTAATTAACTTAGAAACATTCTTAAGCCCATTTAATTTATTAAGCACAGCCTTAATTTATTTTCATATCTCAATCCCCTTATCACTCTAATTATTTACATTATTCTATTTAATTTATCTAATTACATCTCCTGAATAATGGCATTAAAAATTAGGGGTGTTACAGACTCCAGTCCTTAAAGAATTTTGTCATCGAAATTCAGCAAGGATTAAACACTAAACATAGCAATCATTTGTAATGACTCCTAATAACCATACTAGCTTACCTGACTAGCAATTTTCTATGTAAATCTAATATAGGCATACCCTCAAAGCAGATCAGGATAAGTATCTCGAACCCTGTGTTTTGTCTCAGTATAGTCCTTCTCGTTGTTGATCCACTGAACTTTCACCAACTTGACTATCTTCTTCCTCGGTCTTTTCTCATCTCTCGCTACAACTCGAATTGGTTGTCTAACAAAAGTCAAATTAGGCTCTACTACCAAATCTTCCAACCTTATTGGAGGAATAGTAGTCATTGAATCATGCACATACTTGCAAAGATGAGACACATGAAATACATTATGGACACCTGCTATATTGCTCAACGACTCTACTCTGTATGTGAGCTTTCCAATCCTCTCTATAAGTTGGAATGAACCAACATATCTCGAAGCCAATTTCCTCAACTTCTCGAACCGTACTACACGCTTCATAGGTGATATCTTAATGAAAACCCTGTCTCCAACTGAGAAATCTAACCACTTATTTGCATAACTTTTCTGTTTGGAACGAGCTTCCTTCATCCTTTCTCGGATCAATATAATCTTCTATGATGCCTCCCTAACCAAATCTAAACCTAAGACTAATCTGTGTACAGTCTCCAACCAACATGCTAGTGATTTGCATCGCCTTCCATACAAAGCTTCAAACGTCGCCATTCTTATACTAGTCTGAAAATTACTGTTGTAGGAAAACTCAACCAAATGTAGGTGATCTTTACAAGATTCACCATAATCCAATACACAAGATCTCAATAAATCCACGAGTAGCTTATTGACTCTCTCTATCTACCCATCCGTCTGAGGGTGATATGCAGTATTCATCTTGAGCTTAGTGTCTAACACATCCTGTGGACTCTTCCAGAATTTACTAGTGAACAAAGCATCTTTGTCACTGAAAATGCTACTAGGAATCCTATGTAGTCTGACTATGTTCTTCATGAACAACTTAGCTAAAACAGATATCGTCTTGTTGACTTAACTGGAATGAAACGGGCATTGTTGATCAATCTGTCCACTATGATCCATATACTTTCATTTTCCCTATTTGACCTTGGCAACCCATCTATAAACTCCATGAATATCGAATCCTATTTCCAAACTGGAATCTCTAGAGGCTGAAGCAACCCACTCGACTTTTGATGTTCGACTTTCACTTGGTGACAGTTTGCACAATGCCTAACCTATAAGGCAACATCCCTCTTCATACCTTCCTAATAGAAGCTTCTCTTCATATCTTGATACATCTTGGTCCCTCCAGGATGAATCGTAAACTTGGATTGATGACATTCTCTAAGAACTTCATTTCTTAAGTTCTCAACATTCGAAACACGTAATCGTCCCTTCTTTCTCAACCATCCCCTCTGGTCAAGACTAAAACCCTTCTGATCATTGATCTTAGTTTCAACTTCAAGCCTTCTGATCTTCTCGGCTAATACTGGATCATCCTTCTGCTTAGAAGTTATTCTCTTGATCAACACTGGTCGAACTTCCAAATAGGACAACACGACAATACTCTTACTAGAACTAGCAATTGATCTTAACTACACAATACAGGTAGTCAGAGCTTCTAAATCCTTTCATTCTGCCAACATAGCTAACACCACATTCTGATGTCTTTTTCTAAGAGCATCAGCTACATTATTAATTTCCCCTGGAGTATACTCTATACCCAAATCATAAGCAGCTAAAAACTCCATCCACCTCTAATGTCTCATATTCAACTCCTTTTAAGAGAATAAGCATCTTAAAGATTTATGATCTGTGTATAGCTCAAATCTCTCCCCTAATAGATAATGCATCCAAATCTTCAATACGAAGATCACTGCTGATAACTCCAAATCATGAGTATGATATCTCACTTCATGCGGTCTAAGCTGACGTGAAACGTAAACAATCACTTTACCCTTCTACATCAACATAGCTCCTAATCTGGTTCAACATGCATTGGTATACACCATCAACCCTTGGTTTCTGTCTAGAACTACTAACATAGGTGCATTGGTCAACAAATGATTTAACTTAAGGAATGCTTCCTCACATTTGTCGAACCAAACAAACTTCACCACCTTCTTGGTTATCTTAGTCAAAGGCACTGCTATTCAAGAGTAATCCTTAATGAACCTCCGGTAATAGCCAGCAAGTCCAAGAAAACTTCTAATCTCAGTCACCATCTCGGGTCTCTTCTAATTATTAATAGATTTAGTCTTATCTGGATCGACTGACAAACCTTTCTCTGAAACCACGTGACCAAGAAACTTAACCTCTTTCTTTCAGAAATGACACTTGGAAAATTTTGTCCTTAGCTAATGCTGCCTCAGGTTTCAAGCACAACTCTAAGATGATCTTCATGCTCTCTATCATCCTTAGAGTATATCAAAATTTCATCTATAAATACCGACACAAATCTATCCAAATACTCTCGGAAGACTCGGTTCATCAAATCCACAAAGAAAGCAGGTGCATTAGTTAACCTGCATAGCATTACTAACCACTCGTATGAGCCATACCTGGTCCGAAATGCTCTTACAGGAATATTATCCTCTGCAACTCTTAACTGATGGAAATCTATCGCCAAATCCAACTGGGAAAACACTCTGGCTCGACACAACTTGTTAACCCTGTTCTGCCAACGAGTTGAAACTTGGGCCGACTCATCCACTTAAGGTCTTTAACGACTCATTGGATTTACAACTCAAGGGGCTTCAGCAACTTAAGGAAAGGACCGACTCAACTGGTAGCGACTCAATTGGCTGACGAGCTAAGGATCAAGGCAACTTAGAGGAATGGAACGACTCATGGAGGTTAACGGTTCATGATACAGGCCGACTCATTGAGTTACCGACTCAACGAAGTTCACGGCTCATACGACACGACTCAAGGACTGGACCGACTCATCTACTCAAGGACTGGACCGACTCATCTACTCAAGGTTCGTAACGACTCAGTGGATCAACGACTCAACGAGTTAATGCCTTAGAGGAGCAGAGTGGTTTAACTAGTTAGTGGTTTATGGGGCAGGCCGACTCAGGGTTTCCAACGACTCAGGGTTTCCAACGACTCAAGGTGACTAACGACCTATCATAAGTCGCTGGCGACCTAAGCATACGAGGAACAAGCTCAATGCCATTTCATCTATGCCACTGCTTGCTGACTCGTGATATGTGAGTCGGTCACGGTTCATCCTGAGTCGGTCACGACTCATGACTTAACAATTCCAGCCCAGAAATTTGCCTATAAATACATGGCCACCTCCAACATTCAAGGGACCTTTTGGCTCATTCATTTCAAGCGCCGTTACTCTGCTGCATTCTGAACTACTTGAACACTTTCAAGGAACTTCATGAAGAAATCATACATGTCCAACATGAGTTCAAAGATTTGGATCGACATTGAAGTTTAGGCTACTTGTTCTAAGTCACTTGTAACTCGAAGTGTGTTGTAATCAAAGTGTAATTGCATCGACTTGCAATCAAATCGTCAATAAAGATATTCAAAGTGGACGTAGGCTCTCTCTTAAGCCGAACCACTATAAAATTGTTGTTGTTTACTGCTTTTCCGCTATTATCTGCTTATAATCTGTTCCCGAGCTATCGGGTGGTGCTTTCACAATCTCACTTCATATACCGGGGTGTTAGCGTTCAAATTTTAGCGTTAACATTTTTGGTGTTTTCACTGAGAATTGAACTCAGGCAGATCGTCATCATTGCTCCACGAAAGTTTGTTGAAATAACCTCTCTGAAGACTAGAAGTTTATCCGAAATCATGGCTCCGGGGAGAAAGAGTAGATCTGTAAGATCTGGAAATGCTCAAGAGGGAACCTCCGCTTCCCCTGTATCGAATCAAGCCACTCCAGCTGTCGGAGTTACAAAGGCAGAGCTGGATGCTGCAATCTTAGGGCTGAACCAGCAGATAAGTGCCCAAAATGCACAATTCGAGGCTCAGAATGCCCAAAATGCCCTAATTCTGAATAGGTTGAACGATTTACTTGGGGCGAGCCGTCAACCGGCAGGTAATGAAAGGAACTTTGCTGGCAACATTCATGATGCTGAAGAAAGGAATGCTCCTGAAAGGGCTGCTAGCCCCTTTGAACAAACACTTCCTGAGGTTGGTGGATCTAGAACTCGACATGATGAGGAGTATCTTTCTGGGATGGTCCGACAAATCTTGAAAGAGAGTATGCAGAGGGTTGAAGACGAGAAAGAATGGGGTTTTGCCCCAAGTAAAACTCCATTTACTGAGAAAATCTTAAAGGCTGAATTCCCGAGGAAGTTTGTCCCTCCAACCATCCCAGCTTACAAGGGGACAAGCGATCCGAACGAATTCTTATACAAGTATGATTGGCACATGACAGGTGCCAGAGCCTCTGATGAGATAAAGTGCCGGTATTTTCCTGTATATCTAGAGGGTGTGGCTCTACTGTGGTTCACCAAGCTACCAGTCCGATCTATTGACCAGTTTTCAGACTTGACCCGGAAATTCAAGGAGCAGTTCAGACTATATGCTTCGAAAGCCAAGGACATCATGTCGTTGTCAAGTTTAGAACAGAATCCAGGGGAGACTATCAGATCTTTCTTAAATCGCTTTAATATAGCGCTGGCCGAGGTAGACAATGCAGAACCACGGATGATCTTGACCTATCTGATGAGGGCATCGACAAGTCGAGCGAATTTGGAAAATGGCTAAACATGAAGGAACCAAATTCCCTTGAAAAATTCTATAAAAAAGCAGATGAATTCATACGCCTGGAAAGCCGCCCCGTACCGGTAAAGGCAGTGTTAGAAAAAGCTGAAGATAACACTGTTGCTCCATGCAAGAATGAATCTGTAGGGCAAAAAAGGGAAACTAACAATGGGAAGAAACAGGGTAATCTGAAAAAGCCTCGATCCTTCAAGCCATCAGAGTATACTCCTTTATCAGATACGCCGGAGCGTATCTACCTTGCCACTAAAGATTCTGTTGATTTTCCTAAACCTCTTCCTCTGAGAACCGGGAAAAAGGCTATACAGAGTGGCAAGTTTTGCCGCTTCCATAATCAACCCGGTCATAAGACCGACGAATGCCGCCAGTTGAAAAACCTGATTGAAGAGTTGCTAAGTGAAAACAAGCTGCAGCAATTTGTGAAAAGGAATAGCAACAATCCTGCTTCGTCTAGTCAGGGGCAACAAGCTCCTGCTCATCAGCCTAGGACAGGTGAGAAGGCTGCAGGGCATGAATCTGGAAGGCCCATTATCAATGTCATTATAGGAGGACCTCATCCAGCAGGCAGAAGCTGGGGAGAGATGGAAAGGTATACCCGAGCTTTGAAGTATGTACCGACCGAGGAAGATGTATTCGTTTTGGAAGGTGCTATGCCCCTGAAGCAACAAAGAACTTTCAATGATGATATTGTGTTCAGAGCCAGGGATTCCGCAGGTATTGAAGCTCCTACCTTGGATCCCTTAGTCATCTCGGCTGGTATCGGGCCAGCTATTGTCAGAAGAGTTCTCATTGATTGTGGCGCATCCTGCAATATCCTCTTCAAGAAAACATTCGACCAAATGAAGATCCCTATGGCTGATGTGCAAGCCTCATCGCAGAAAATCGCTGGCTTCACTGGGGAGCCAAAACAGCCGGTAGGAACCATTGATTTGTTTGTGGAACTTGGAGAAGGAGAGAGAAAAGTGGTCCGCAAGCAAACTTTTGTGATTGTCGACGAATTTTCTGCTTACAATGCTTTCCTCGGCCGTCCAACTCTCGCAGCATTCAAAGTAGTCCTGGCCCCATGGTGCCTCACCATTAAATTTCCCACAGATAATGGAGTGGGAGTTATAAAAGGAAATCAAAATGCAGGGCGGGAATGTTATCTAACAAAGCTACGAGAAACCAGAAAAAGAGAAATGGGAAAGGATGCGGCAGCCCCAGTCCGCATCAAAGAACCAGCCTTGTAGCAATTACAGGGCGGACCCTGCACTGGTAAGCACAGCGGAGCGAGGAAAGAAATGGATCCTAGAAAAGTCAATGTAGGGGAGAATAGAGTGGTACTAGTGGAAACGACAATACCAGTACCTGTTGACCCAAAGGACCCAAACAAGATGTTGAATGTGGGTTCACAACTTAATGCGTCAATTCAGAATATCTTAATATCTTTTTTAAAGGCAAATTTGGATGTTTTTGCTTGGACTCATGCCGGTGTGTGCGGAATATCCCCAGAAGTTGCAGTACACACTCTAAATATCGATCCAAAATTTACACCTATGAAGCAGAAAAGGAGAACTCAGGGTCCAGAAAGGTCAGCAGCATTAAAAGAAGAAGTTGATCGGCTCATGGAGAATAATTTTATTAAAAAATCTACCTATCCGAATTGGGTTTCAAATCCAGTGCTGGTTAAGAAAGCCAACGGAAAATGGAGAGTATGCATCGATTTTTCAGATCTATACAAGGCCTGCCCCAAAGACTGCTTCCCATTACCCAGAATCGATCAACTGGTAGACGGAACAGCGGGACACGAATTGTTATCTTTCATGGATGCTTACTCCGGATACAACCAGATCATGATGCTGAGCCAGATCAGGAGGACACAAGCTTTATCACTGACATTGGTCTTTACTGCTACAGAGTTATGACCTTCGGGTTGAAGAATGCAGGGGCAACATACCAAAGACTTGTTAATGCTATGTTCAAACCGCAATTGGGCAAGACTATGGAAGTCTACGTCGATGACATGTTAGTAAAGTCTAAGAAAGCAGTGGATCACATAGAACACTTAGTAGACATGTTCGCAGTCCTCCGAAAATACGGAATGAAGCTCAATCCTTTGAAATGTTCATTTGGAGTGGAATCCGGCAAGTTTTTAGGTTTCATCGTGAGCGCTAGGGGCATTGAGGCTAGTCCAGCTCAAATTACCGCCTTAAAGAAAGTCAAAGCTCCTAGAACAAAGAAGGAATTGCAAAGTCTAAATGGAAAAGTCGCCGCCTTGAGTCGGTTCATTTCCAAAGCCACAGATAAATGCATCCCATTCTTTGATGCCCTAAAGAAAGGAAAGAAAAACTTCGATTGGACTCCCGAATGCCAAAAAGCCTTTGATGAATTGATTCGCCATATGGAAATGCCTCCAATACTTTCTAGGCCTGGCGATGGCGAGGATCTTCTTATATACTTGGCAGTATCATCTCATGCTTTAAGTGCAGCGCTGATACGAGAAGACAAAGGGATTCAACATCCGGTTTACTATATCAGCAAAAGACTCACTGGGGCAGAGATGAATTACTCTAAGTTGGAAAAACTCGCCTATTGCCTACTAATTGCATCTAGGAAGTTGAGGCAATATTTTCAAGCTCATCCGATCAGAGTCCTCACTGATCAACCTTTAAAGCAAGTCCTGTTTCGCCTTGAGACTTCGGGTCGTCTTCTAAAGTGGAATATTGAACTCAGTCAATATGACATCACTTATCATCCCCAAAAAGCAATCAATGGACAAGCTTTAGCATATTTCATCGTAGAATTCACAGATAAGGGTAACAGTGAGGAGGAAACGATCGACGATTCCCCAATCCAATGGAAGTTATATGTCGATGGCGCAAGAAACGACTACTGTTCTGGAGCCGGAGTTGTACTCGAGACCCCTGAAGGTCGATCATTATGCTATGCACTAAGATTGGAATTTCCTTCGACAAACAATGAAGCAGAATATGAAGCCCTTATCGCTGGCTTGAGGATTGCTAAAGAATTAAACATCCGAGCGTTACAGATCTTCAGTGATTCTCAGCTTATTGTATGCCAAGTCAAAAAGGAATTCCAAGCGAAAGGGGGGAATCTGCCCGCCTACTTGTCAAAGGCTTGGGAACTCCTGGGTGATTTCGATCATTACATGATAAGTCACATTCCTCGAGAAGAAAACATGAAAGCAGATTCTCTCGCAAAGTATTCTAGCACAGGCGAAGCTCAATTTCTGGGGTTAACTCCAGTGGAGATCCTGTCGACCCCAAGCATTGATGAGATGGATATTGATTGGATCATGAGCGTGTCTCAAGAGCAAGAATCATGGATGACTCCAATAACAGAATATCTTCTCAATGGATCTTTACCGGAAAGTTCAAAAGAACGAAAGAAGCTACTGAGGAAAGCCTCTCGCTATATAGTACAGGATGGCCAGTTATACAGACAGGGATTCTCAATGCCGTTACTTCGATGTGTATCCAGGGAAGAGTCCGAAACAATCCTAGCTGAGGTGCATGGGGGAGAATGTGGTTATCATTTAGGTGGTCAAACTTTATCAAAAAAGATTCTCCGATACGGATATTTTTGGCCAGAAATTAATCGAGATGCAGTAGATTATTCCCAAAAATGTGACAGATGCCAAAGATTCGCCAAGATTCCTAGAGCTCTTTCCACTGAACTCACGCAGATGGTCAGTCCATGGCCGTTTGCAATATGGGGGATAGACCTTGTAGTACCATTACCAACTGCCAAATCTGGAATTAAATATGCCATTGTTGCTGTAGATTATTTTACTAAGTGGGCAGAAGCTGAACCACTGGCTACTATCACCTCAAAGAAGATGATAAGTTTTGTGACTAAAAACATCATTTGCAGATACGGTGTGCCTCAAAAAATAATTACAGACAATGGTAATCAGTTTGAAAGTGAAGAATTCCAAGATTTTTGCAAACGATTCAAAATCCAAAAGAGCTTCTCAGCAGTAGCCCATCCGCAGGCAAACGGGCAGGTGGAAGCAGTAAATAAAATTATCAAGTCGACCATCAAGAAGCAACTTGAAAGAGCAAAAGGTGGTTGGGTCGATAAGCTACCGCTGGCACTATGGGCATACAGAACTACCCACAAAACTGCGACTGGGCATACTCCGTTTTCATTAGCATACAGATCAGAGGCAATGATTCCGGTAGAAACCGAAGTCCCTTCACATAGAAGAGTCCATTTCAATCAAGCGGAGAATGAGAAACTACAGCTTGAGGCACTAGATCTCCTTGATGAAAAAAGAGAAGAAGCTGAGCTCAGAATCGCATCTCATCAGCAAAGGATAGCCAGACATTTCAATTCCAAAGTTCGCCAACGCAGCTTTGAAATTGGAGATTTAGTCCTAAAGAGAATTATGACAGCAACAGGTGTGTTTGGGCCAAATTGGGAAGGACCATATGTCATAGGTCAAAAGCTTCTGGACGGCACATACAAACTCACTACTGTCGAAGGAGATCAAATTCCAAGAGCTTGGAACAGCAATCACTTGCGCCCATAATTTACTTGATAGCTTTGTTGAAATATTGTAAAAGAGAATTATGAATGTATGATTCCTGTAATTGAAAGCAATTGTAAAACTGATGCAAGTGAATAATGAAAGACTATAAAGTGGATGTAGGCCCAAATTCTTGGCCGAACCACTATAAATCTTGTGTTCCTTATTATTGATACATGTTTGCTTTATTTTCGATATGAAAAGTACATTGAATGTATTACTGAAATGTCGATTTAAATTTTTGCAGGCAATGAAAACAAAACTTGCACATTACGAGGCCAAGTGATCCTTGTTATCATTCAACAAACAAATTCCAAGTCGCAAAATTCCCGAGCTTAAATCCTAGATAAGAAGTGCTTCAATTGAACGATCAATGATTTCGCTGAAAACGGGCTTTAGCTAATAAATTGAGAAGTTTGAACAAACAAACATCCAATTAAGAAGCTTATATCCGTTTTCGTGAACTGGCTTAGCAATGAAGTACACTTCTTTGGATTAAACAAGCTACTTGTAAGAGAAGGGAGTGCAAGCTTGAAAAAAAAAATAGAGGATCACTGAAAAGGCGTAAGCAAGTGGACAAGGAACAACTAAAGTCCTCTTTGGAGGCACAACTCTTCGGAGGATAAAGACCTCAAACGAAGCATATGCCGCAAAAAAGAAAGTTCTCTACTCAACCAAAAAAGATTGGAGGAGTCATGACCCTCCGACCATGAGAGAGTAACTTCCAGGCAATCTTCGGAGGCACATTTCACCAGGAGTTGAAGTGTTACGACCGCTCTTCGGAGTTTCACTTCACCAGAGTTGAAATGTAAAACAAAATAAAGCCCTCTTCGGAGGCCCATTTCTCCAGGAGTTGAAGTGTTACGACCGTTCTTCGGAATTTCACTTCACCAGAGTTGAAATGTAAAACAAAATAAAGCCCTCTTTGGAGGCCCATTTCACCAGGAGTTGAAGTGTTACAACCGCTCTACGGAGTTTCACTTCACCAGAGTTGGAATGTAAAACAAAAGAAAGACCTCTTCGGAAGCCCACGTTTCACCGAGATTGAAATAAAACTTCCAAGTGTTGAAACGTGAAAAGGCTTCCTTCAAAGGCACAACTCTTTGGAGGTACACGTTTCACCAAGATTGAAATAAAACTTCCAAGTGTTGAAACGTGAAAAAATCCCTCCTCAGAGGTACAACTTTCTATGTTTCTAAAAAAAAAACCTCCTCCCGGAGAGACAATCAAGAAGAAAGACCTCTTCGGAATCCCACATTTCACCGAGATTGAAATAAAACTTCCAAGTGTTGAAACGTGAAAAGGCTTCCTTCAAAGGCACAACTCTTTGGAGGTACACGTTTCACCGAGATTGAAATAAAACTTCCAAGTGTTGAAACGTGAAAAAATCCCTCCTCAGAGGCACAACTTTCTATGTAAGAAAAAAAAAATCCTCATCAAGGGCACACTTTAACTTTCAAAGGAAGAGTGATTTACCTATTCTGGAAAATAACCTTCCTCAAAAAAAAAAAAAAAAAAAGTTAAAGTACCCTTCAGAGGCCCGCTTTACCTCATAGAAGAATTCACTTGGTAAAACGTGTACATAAGCAAAAGAAAAGTGATTTCTTCAAAGAACAAAGCGTAAAAACTTATGTGAAGGGAGTTGTACTCTACGAAGAATTTCTTCAAGAGTGAAATAATTATTCTTCAGAAAATAAGAGTGCAAGTCCCCTCGAAGTATAAAATATTGCAGCAAGCTTATGGTATGGGGGCAACATGGTATAGTTATATACAATACGGTATAGCCACATCGACGAAAGTAATGCTCAAACAACATGCCATAAGCCCGCTACAATATCATATAAATAAACTTGTGCAAAAATGAATAATAAATGCATTCTCAAATTCAAACAAGAGTCTGTACAAATAAAGGATCATTTTATTCTATTGTATTGCAGATACAAGTTTCAAAATAAAACGCAGGGGCCGGCACCCGCACAATTCTCGACCAGTACATGCAAAAGACAAGAAGCTAATAGCCGGAATCTTCATTTCTTCTTGCCACCTTTAGACCCTTTACCCGGCCGAATGGTTAGCTCTTCAGGTCGGTCTGAAGGCATAAGGGAAGAAGGAGAGGGAGGTGCAACTGGTGCAATTTCCGGTTCCTCTTCAGTAGCAATGATTTTCTTCCCCCTCCTCTTCGATGTTCCATGCTTCTTTCTTCTCTTCGAAGAAGACTCACTCCCTGGAGTAACAAGAGCGGATAAAATTACGTCATCAGAAGGAGTCCGCTCCGGAGAGATCTCGCCTCCTTCAAGTCCCTCGTCTTTCTGCTCTTACGAAGCGATAGGGTCATCCAAGCCATGAAGAGCCTCAATTTGCTCCTCTTGTGACCCGGGCTGTGAAGCAGAAGGAGGAGCCACCTGAAGAGACGGAGGAAGGATAACCGGAGGAGGCGAAATTTGCACAGCACTTAGTGTTTCAACTGCAGAATAAGAGAAATTAAAAATATTAGTATCTCCCCAAAAGAAGGGAGATATGGGTTCGTCGAGATTCAAGAAGTAATCGAGAAGCTCATCAAACTTTTAAGGAGCAAGCAGGCAATCCACCTGAATCGGACCAATGTCGAAATTACCTGGAGATATTTGCTTCGTTAGTTCAATCTCATAATTTTGAGCTCCAATATCCTCCAAAGCCTCATCATCAGTAGGGGTAATTACCCCGGTTCTTGTAGGAGGCGGGGAATGAGCACTGGAACCTGTAATGTCAACTTTAGGAGAAACTAAAGGACGTTCGGAGGTAGTAGGTGGTAATTCTTTTTCAGAACATCCCTCTTCCGCCATCCCAGTCTGCACTCTAGCGAGTTGCTCTTTTCCCTTCGCAAGGGCAAAGCGAGTTTCCTCATCTAGGTAGCGCGCCTCAAGCTCTTCCTCGGTATACCCGGCACCTTTGAACATGTCGAGAGCAGCTTCCCACACTTCGGCCAAAGTGATTTCGTATTTAGGACCGAGAAAAGAGAGACTACCATGCCCTAAGACGTTGTGCAAGTAAAAGTCGAATAAAGTTGAACTGACGTTGGCTTCCATGGCTTGAATAGATTCTTCAGCTACGATTTTACCGGCCATGGCCTCATCTCGTTCTTTTTCGGTTTTAGCAAGTTGAGCTTTTAATGCTTCAATCTCCATGTCTTGGGCGCTCATTTTACTTCGCAACTGAGCGGCATCAGTGTGGTAATTCTCTACAACCTCTTCTAGCCTCTCAACTTTAGCTTCGGCATCTCTTTGGCCAGCATGTGCATCCCGCACTTGTTTTTGTAGCACCTCTTCTCTTTGAGTATAAGTGTTAGAAGAGGTGGCAAGATCGTCTTTAAGCTGCTTGACTTCAGCTTCAAGTTTTTCGTTATACTCAGCTATGTTTTTCATCTCAATGTTGTGCTGGTCAAGAATCTTCTACCATTCCGACTTATCGTTCTCCATGGTTAGCATCGCCTCGATATTGGCCCGATTTACCCTTTGGAGTTCATCAACGAGCTTTTGCCATCCAGACATTCTTTCAATATCGAGTCTAACGGCGTCAAGATTTTGGTACATGGCTTCTTTATCGATGGGAATTAAATCAAGATCGAAGCGAACTCCCTTTAAACACCAATTCGGGAACCGGCTCTGTAGGGTTGGTGGGCCCCTTTCAACACGATATGAAGGCCTATTAAGAAGTGTTTGAATGGCGCTTCCTTCAAGAGCAGGGGATTTTGAAGGAATGTCGATAGAGATGGGAGCGTCAAGCTTTTCAGATATTGCAGATGCGTGTTTCTCACTAGGCTTGGCCCGCTTGCTCGGGTCCTCAACAATGTGGCTCTTCCCCCGACCATCATGTGTTTTACATTTGTGGGAGTCATCGCCTCTTGAAGAAGACTCATGTCGCACATCTACCCTCTCGTGATGTTCTTCATATTCTCTCCTCTCTCTAGCTTTTCGAGCGGCTCTCTGCTCGTCGGTTTCTCTGGGACCAGTAAGGTAGCGTCTGTAATCATAGTTGTCGCGCCCTCCATAGCGCTGGAAGTCTTTATAGTAAGAACCGCTGCCGCTACGCCCCATAGAAGGATCTGAAAGGCAAAAAGACAAGTCTTAAAAGCCTTTAGAAAAAAGAAGTCAAACACAAGCAAGTGCTGAAAAATCCTAAGTGTTGTGTAATGTGTAAACTACACGCATCAAGCTACAGACCACTCTGTGGAGTAGAGGAGGTGATAACTTGAGCAGGAGGAGTTGGCATTTGTTGTAGAGAAGATGTCGCCTCGATTACAGAAGAGATAGTTTTGGAAACATCATCTTTAAAAAGTTCTTGTGAAGTCACAATTAGGTCGCTCAACCCCTCAAAAACATCATCACCATCATGCTTTTTGGGACTTGCTTTCTCAACTCCTTCGTTAGCAGATCTCCCGGAAGATCGTGGAGGTTCTTCCTCTTCGCTAACTAGGGCAAGTGTAGACTTGTCAGACGGCCCCGCAGCATCCTTCGGAGTTGAACACTTCACTAGTGAAGTTTCTGTAGAGGTTCCTCCCCGCATGTGCTCTTTAGTAGAGACCGGGGCATCAGGAGTTTCCATCGGAGAATCGGGAATTTCAGTTGGAACTTCATGAGGCTGAGTGAAGCGAGAGGAATGAAGAAGCCCATATTGATGTAAAAATTCATCATTTAACAAAAACTTTATACTCCTCTCTTCCGCCGCCACAGCATTCAGTCTTTCAAAAATTTGCTTATAGCATGGATCTCTAGAGGGAGGAGGAAGTGCTAAAACAGGAAAAAAGAAGCGAAGTTAGCATTTAGCAACTCAGATTTCGAAAAGCTCAAGAATGGAAAAATAAAAACAGGAAATCTTACTTCCTACTCTCCAGATGGCATAAAACCCTGGAGGACAGCGAACAAAGAAAAACTGATTTAGAAATCCATGAACGCTTTCAGGAAGATCAGTGATGAGTTTGCGGTTTGGAGCACTCCTTATAACTACGATAGAGGGATGATCTTTAATTTTTGTGAATGAGCAGAAGTAGCAGATTTCCCCAAAGCTCGGTAATCGGTCCAAAACTCTCCTAAATAGCACACATAACCCCATCAGAATGGCATGGCCATTGGGGTGCAATTGGAATGGAGAGATAGATAATCGAAGCAGGAACTGCTGAAGGAAGTCATTAAAAGGTGGGATGGCACCGCTTAAGCACATTTGGCGGTTGACAGCAATAAAGCCAAGAGGGGGCCTATCTGCAGTATCATTTGGTCCCGGCAGTAAGGCATCAGCTTCGGCAATGCCAAACTGGATGCGCAATTGGTTAAATACCCGCTGATTCAGAGTTGTGGAAGTTCTCTCCGGAGGGTTATCCAGTGGGTTAGCTATTGGGAAGACATCTTCAGCCTGGCCCATCGGTTCTTCTTGTTGAGAAGCCATTCTACACAAGCAACTGGATGTTCAAATGCGAAGGTGCACGTTTCCTAAAAGTGTGAAGTGTTGTGCAGAACTAAACAAGTAAATATAACTAAAGTTAAGCTAGTTGGCAACTGATCAATTACTAAATTTCAGGACTTGTTAATTTAAAGTTTCAGGTATAGTGTTAGTGCAAACCGGTCAATTTCAGTTGGCTATTTCGACATTGCTTTAGCACTCTACTTGGATTCATTGGTTTAAAGTACTTCATTCACACAATCTATTTAAATTAATTATCTTTTATTGACTAATCTGTCGTTAGATGTGGGCAATCAATGGCAGTATATTCGTCCCAATCTTCTGTGATTGTTGTATTGAGCAGGTTGTATACTTACAAATTGAAGCAATCTGTAAAACTAAAATATGCAACAAAGTGTAACAGGTTAAAGTCCAAACAAATCAATATTCAGGCAGTATATTTCAGCAATCCAAGTTAAAGTTCAAAGTCAGAATTGTGTCCCGAGACAGTTCAACATGTTAACTCGCCCACGATTTAAAAGTTATAAGGCGGCTTAGGTCGTTTATGCTTTAAGTTATCAACACTTATAGTCGGCAGCGCTTAGGTCGTAAGGCATAGAAGAGGGAATAAATGTCAGTTCAAAGTCACGAGAAAATTCTCCAAGTCCTATCTCGGCCCCGACTCAAGACTTGTGTCGTGAGGACTGGTAAGCCGGTCCAGAGTTGAGTCGCAAAGGATATTAGGTCGTCCAGAATTATTGAGTCGCATCTGAGGCAATGCTCCACTCTGATTGGCCAACTTACCATACAATCCCTAAACCCGTCTACCTTCTTGCTCTTAACCCATGAACCGTCTCCTTCCTATCCCGTGAACCTTCTAATTCCTAACCCATTAACCCAATAAGCTCTCAATCAACAATCCTAGCTCTATCGCACCACTAAACCGCCTCGAATCATAAACCATCAGAACAGATAACCCTAAGTCCATTGATGACCAAAGCAACCAAATTCGCAGGGCGCAAGGGGCAAATCGAAGATGGAGATGGGGCGCATAAGCTAGGGATGATCGAAAATCATAAGGAGAGCGAGATCGCTTACGCAATATGATGATAGAGATGATCGACGGAGAATCTGGTCGAAATCGCCTTTGAGAGCTTGAATGTGCGTTAATGGCAGACACGGTTTAAGGGTTAAGGAATGAGAAGAAAAGGGGAACGACTCAGGTTTTTATAACTTTGGGCATAAGAGTTTAAGTCGGCACACGAGTTAAGATAAGTCGAAGCACATGACCTACGACTTAGGCGTGTACTTCGAGGGGCAAATGTTAACCCTGTTCTGCCAACGAGTTGAAACTTGGGCGGACTCATCCACTTAAGGTCTTTAACGACTCATTGGATTTACAACTCAAGGGGCTTCAGCAACTTAAGGAAAGGACCGACTCAACTGGTAGCGACTCAATTGGCTGACGAGCTAAGGCTCAAGGCAACTTAGAGGAATGGAACGACTCATGGAGGTTAACGGTTCATGATACAGGCCGACTCATTGAGTTACCGACTCAACGAAGTTCACGGCTCATACGACACGACTCAAGGACTGGACCGACTCATCTACTCAAGGACTGGACCGACTCATCTACTCAAGGTTCGTAACGACTCAGTGGATCAACGAATCAACGAGTTAATGCCTTAGAGGAGCAGAGTGGTTTAACTAGTTAGTGGTTTATGGGGCAGGCCGACTCAGGATTTCCAACGACTCAGGGTTTCCAACGACTCAAGGTGACTAACGACCTATCATAAGTCGCTGGCGACCTAAGCATACGAGGAACAAGCTCAATGCCATTTCATCTATGCCACTGCTTGCTGACTCGTGATATGTGAGTCGGTCACGGTTCATCCTGAGTCGGTCACGACTCATGACTTAACAATTCCAGCCCAGAAATTTGCCTATAAATACATGGCCACCTCCAACATTCAAGGGACCTTTTGGCTCATTCATTTCAAGCGCCGTTACTCTGCTGCATTCTGAACTACTTCAACACTTTCAAGGAACTTCATGAAGAAATCATACATGTCCAACATGAGTTCAAAGATTTGGATCGACATTGAAGTTTAGGCTACTTGTTCTAAGTCACTTGTAACTCGAAGTGTGTTGTAATCAAAGTGTAATTGCATCGACTTGCAATCAAATCGTCAATAAAGATATTCAAAGTGGACGTAGGCTCTCTCTTAAGCCGAACCACTATAAAATTGCTGTTGTTTACTGCTTTTCCGCTATTATCTGCTTATAATCTGTTCCCGAGCTATCGGGTGGTGCTTTCACAATCTCACTTCATATACCGGGGTGTTAGCATTCAAATTTTAGCATTAACACAACTGATTAAATAGATCATTAATTCTCAGCAAAAGATACTTATTCTTTATTGTCCTCTCGTTCAATTTACGATAGTCGATGCACATCCTCAACGACCCAATTGGTTTCTTCACGAACAGCTAGCCGGTCCCCAAGGCAAACTGTTTGGTCTAACAAAATTCCTTCCTTCTAGATCCCCTATCTACACCTTCAATTCCTTCATCTCAGTAGGTGTCATCCCCCTAGGCGGTGTACTTATAGGTTCAGCTCCTAGCATAAGAACTATTCGAAACTCAACAGCTCATTTCGGTGGGAGTCCTGTGACTGGCTTAAAAACATCTGGAAAAACTCTAGCTACTTGAACCTGATCTTGGTTCTTCTCCCACTTCCACTGCACTTAACAAAGAACAAATACTATGGTCGGAATTCTCTATTAAGAATATAATTCGGTTATGACTATCAAGGTGCCTTAGTGATATTTCTCCATCCTAACAAAATATCCTAGCCTCCTACCTTCTCAACCAATCCATTCCCAAAATAATTATGAAATCTACGAAATCTCAAACATACATACTTCATGCAAACTTATGACCTAACAAATCAAGTTCTAGCTAGTTTTATCTCATCCCCAGAGTTGCATACCCTCCTATTACATTCGCAACCCTTTGAAGTAAAAAGGTATGTGGGTTCTAAGTATAACCTATCAACCAAACACTGTGATATAAATGAATGTGATGCACCGGTATCAATAGTATCCTAACTGGTATACTCTAAATCAAAAACGTACCTTCCATCACAGTCTTTCCTTTTTCACCTGCAGTTAGCTTAGTAGGTGATGGTCCAACAGCAAAAACCTTTCGCTTGTTCACCCTAGCAGGTTCTTGACACTGATTCTTATAATGCCCAATTTGGACACGGTTGAAATACTTCACATTCTTCTTATCTACAACCTTTTTCCCCTTGACTGACCGACACTCATTTATGTCACATTTGTAGCAAATTAAATCAGCTTTTGCCTTCTTGGCTGCATCTCCCTTTTGGGCTCCCTTCTTAAGAACTTTCTTTTCTTTCCCTGAGAACCCTGGGTTCAAGTGGCTTCTCTCTAGAACAAATAGCAAGCATCTCCCCATGGCGGATTGCCATCTCAACAACCACATTACAAGGATCACGGATGTGTTAGTGTCACCCTAGCAAGCTTAGGTCTCAGTCCCTGAATAAACCTCTCATTCCTTCTGATGTCAATGTTTATAGTAGCATACCAATATCGAGATAGCTTATCAAAGTTAGTGGCATACTCGATTACCGACATTTCTCCTTGCACCAAATCCACAAAAATCCTCAACAATGCTGACTTAGCAACTTCAAATAAAAATCTCTTTTCAAATCTCACTCTAAAATCTACCCAAGTTAACTCTTCCTCCGGAACTTCGATAGTAACACTGTTCCACCAATGAAGTGTTTCCCTTTGCAACTTCCTAGAGGCTAACCTTCTCTTCTGCACATCATCAAAGCCCAAATAAGCAAAGATGCTCTTGCAATGTAACAGCCATCCTCCACTTCTATAACATCTCCCATTTCCAAAAACAGTTTTCCACTTAGAATGGTGTAATCTCTGCTTAGCTTAGCATAATTATTCCCAACTGGAGCCACATGATTAGCTCCTCTAACATTACCAGCAACTCCAGCAGAAACACTTGCTCGCATCATATTGGCGAAGAACTGATACATCGGCTCCATATCTACTGGTGAATTTCCAACATCCACATTGGCATCAGCATTTTGGTTAGCATTAGCCTGTCGATCTGGGTTCCTCCTGGTATTAGATTGAGCATTTCCAATTGTTGTAGTGCTTCCTCCAATGAGATTTCCTCTCCCGTTACCTGCTTCCATATCTTCTTTCGCGTAAATCCGCATATGAGCCTTAGTCGGATACAGAAGAACGATTTACGAGAGAGGGAAATACATACTTATATATATATAATGCAAGTACGTTACTATAGTGTCAACCCTAACCCCGATCTTATTTTCCGATTCATCGGATTGTGTTTGAAATCTATTGGATTTAAATTTCTTTTAAGTTTCATAAACCTATGCTGATACCAACTTGTAACATCCCCCTACTTGAAGGCCAAAACTAAAGCTTATGGATGTTGCAGTCATCCATAGTTATTAATCCTCGACGACCAAATACGACAATGTTAGATACATTGATACATAGAAACACATGAATATGGAAAATTTTTGAAACATTAAATAAGATCCATATTCCATTTCAAAACATTTCAAATTCATTACGTAATCCCGTAATAGTTAAGTACATTCAGAGAAAATATATTTATTACAACATATGCCAAGAGCGACATATGAAGATGCCCCTTGGACGATCAAAGTATGTATATGCAATTTAGCAACTTTGCCTATACATCAACATAGTGGAATCAACATGAAAGAGAACTCTAGATAGCTATCATGTCTCCTACACATCTCCGGAAGCTTATTCGTCTAAAATGGGTATCTGAAATTCTCAAATCTCAAACTACTCAAAATCAATTGACTAATCGAGAGTCTAAGGGGAAAATGAAAACTTAGAGTCGGAATAAAGCCTGGTATGAGTAATAATCTACCATCTCAAACCATTTTGATATTTAGTGAGACCATATTGCTTAGTGGAATGGGTTTTCTCCTCACTAATATCATAAAACCTTTATAACACCATATACTGTGCTCCTGCATCCATAATGTTTAAAACATCTCAAAATAATATGATGTGATGATATGCAAAACAAGTGAATCAATTCTGAATTACCCATCCACATTCATTTAGACAATCTTTCTCAGTTATAGTTTATATGATTACTATTAACCTAATAGTTTTCATGGGATGACTAATAGCCGGTTATATTTTATGGACTCACTATTCTATTTCATAATTTTCGTGGGATCACTAAGAACCTAGTGGCCCCTGCCAATATCTTTATTGTTTTATGGGTTCTCCTTGAACCTATTAGTAACACCAATATCCTTCTCTTTTCCTAGTTTTCATGTGTTGACTAGGAACCTATTGATATTTATCAATATCTTAATCGGATATTGTTTTCATGGGCTATCTACAAACCTATTGACCACTGCAAATATCAAATCATAGTTTTCATGGGCTAACTATGAACCTGTCATCCTGACATCTTCATTTATACATAGTTTTCATGGGCTTACTATCAACCTATTGCCCTTGCCAATATCCTTTTCCTATACTAGGCTTACTGAGGACCTATTGTCCCTTGCCAATATCTTTCTTTAATTTTTCAGCACCCTATATTCTGGTCTTCCTGACCTCCTAGATGCAATTCTACTCATTCAGTAGTTAACTTAATTTATATTCACCGCTGGGTCAACCTAGCTGGTTATTCTGTCATTTCGCAAAATACAGTTATGGATCCATTCTAATGTGAATATATATACATATATGGAGAAGCAAACACAATAACTTGGTTAATCCCTTTAACCTTTTAATCAAAGAAAACTTCTTCAAAAACTCTTTTTCAAAACATTTCATTTATTTATGTCATGGTTTCCTTTTTAAAATGAGATTGTGTCATTCGTTTTGAAAATTAAGGCTTTTGAAACCTTAAAAACCTTGCTTTAGACCTCATTGGATAACCTCTTTTGGAAGCATATAAATCCCTTTTCGAAACATTAGGCCCCTTTCCTTTCAAAATACTTTAAAACCTCTCTTTCGAAACCTTTTGAATGTAATAAAGTATTAACTGTTAACACTTAGAAGCATAGCTTCGATAACCGTTGAGAGCACCCCTTTCGAAACCTTTGGAAGCATCCCTTCTGAAACCATTGAATGTCCCTCTTTCGAAACCATTAGGTTTATATTTAAAAATATCGCTTCGGTCAAAGTGAATACAGAAAAAGTATCTCTTTCGAAACCATTCTTTATCATAATAAATTATTTGGGAACACATGATGGTGTCGACACTATCCCTTTCGAAAGCTTCAAAACATTTAAGTTAAAAAACTGAAGGATAGCATCGAAACCCCCTTTTGAAGCCATTGCCTTTAAAACCCTTGGATCCTTTCAAAAGCATTTAGGAAGTGGCTTAGTATAAATTTACAACAAAAACTACCCTTCGACAACATTGATGATTTCAATACACTCGAAAGGTATAGAAACAGCAACAGAGTCTCGATTAGGTCGAAACCATCATTTTCGAAAGCATTCTTTTATAAAAAAGGATCTTAGTTGAAGCTCTACTTTTAAACAAAGAAAGGCGGCAACAAGTTCGAAAGAACCTGGGTATCGACTTGGTCGAAAGCAACCTTCAAAAATAAGGCAGGCGCATATCTTTTAGAAGTAATCAATGGTTTCGTCTCTATCAAAAGCAATGCTTTCGACACCCTGCCTTCTGCACTTCACCAATCCACTTCATAACAATCTCATTAATACCTTGTGGATTGGTTTCGGTTAGGTTGGTCTCGACTGAGACGAAGCGAAAGCATTGGAGTTGAAAGCGCTTCTAAAGAAGGCGGAACCAACTTTTTCTAGGTAAAAACTGGTTAATCCAATTAAAGCAAATACTTTCTAACTAACCTGCGCATGTATAAACATGTAATTGTCTGCCTCAACTTTTCAAATTCTTTACAAAAATAATTGCCCCATAATTTAAAATCTAAATCAAGATTAATTTAACAAATAAGCCCTTCCATTAAGCAAAATTAATATTGCAAATAAGTTCTTCCTCTAAATAGTTTCATTTTCTTAGCAAATCACTTAGGAAAAATCCCCAAAAAATATAAAAATTCACTTTCATCATGCTATCTAAAATTTCGGACCCAAGTTCTCAATATAGTTTCTAAAATAAATTTATAAAACTAATTAAACATATTTTCTTTTGAAATTTCATAATAGTCTTTCCATATCTTGGAAAATTATTGAAATTAAAATCCAACTCCAAAATCATGTTTTACACAACATAAATTTTTTCATGGCATTAAAAGACAATATACAATTGGTTTTTCCCTAAGACCGCATAAATCCTCGTTTAAACAATTTTGTTTAAAATAAACAAATTATAATTCAAGTATGTAATCATCCGAATCATCATAAAAACTAATTTAATCTTAAATCCGAAAACATATGTTCATAAAACAAAATAGAAATGGTGTAAATTAATATTCAACTTGATTAAGGTAAGGAGATTGGATTGAGATTGAAATTTATTCCCTTTGCTTTAATTCTTTAGCCCTTGATTTAATTTCCCTTCTCTTTTCTTTCAATGGCTGGCTCCTTTATATTTGCGTTTGTATTTTGTTTTTGAAAAATGACATGAATGGGAAATAGAACGTGAATGGTGTAAGGAACGAGAATATATATAACAGTAAAGGTCATGTGTGCAAATTTCCCAATAAACCTGTATAATTAATCAACTTAGAAACCGTTCTTAAGCCCATTTAATTTATTAAGCACGGCCTTAATTTATTTTCATATCTTAATCAGATTATCACTCTAATTATTTATATTATTCTATTTATTTATTAAATTAAATATCCTGAACAATGTTATTAAAAATTAGGGGTGTTACATAGTTTCGTCTACCTCGATACACCACCAACTGCGAATCGCAAAGGATTACAAGAGACTTAACTCCAAGTTCTTAGCAAGTTTAAGTCCAGCAATCAATGCTTCATACTCATCTTTGTTGTTTGTGGCAAGTAAATCAAGCATCAAAGCATAAAAAACTGACTAGTTTTCAAGGGTTACAAGCACAATCCCAGCTCCGGAACAATGATCATTAGATGCTCCATCAACATACAATTTCCATCATACGGTAGGGATTTCTCGCTACCTTCTAGAAGATCATCTTGTGCGGTAAATTTTGCTATAAAGTTTGCCAACACTTGGCTTTGGATAGCCCTTCGAATAAGATATGTAATGTCGAACTGGCTGAGCTCAATACTCCATCTAAATAACCTCCCAAACGCTTAGGTTGTCATAGGACCTGTCGTAATAGCCAATTGTGTAATAATGGCCAGTCGGTGTAAATATTGATCAAATGTGCCTAGAAGTATGGACGAAGCTTCCGTGATGCAATTAACAAGCAGCACGACAATTTCTCTATCTTCGGATAGTTCCTTTCTACTCATATTAATCGTTTACTAACGTAATACACCGCCCACTGAATTTGATTCTCCTCGCGAATCAAGGCGGCACTTATAGCGTGTGCTGATACAACCAAATAAATGTACAACTCATGATCTTCCGGCTTTGACAAGATTGGGGGTCTCTCCAAATGATTACCAGAGCTTGAAATACTTCTTCACAGTCCCGTATCCATTCGAAATTTATTTTTCCCTTCCTAATCAGATCGAAGAAAGGGTGCACTTGTCGGTTACTCTAGAGATAAATCGACTTAAGGCAGCAACCGTCCCATTCAGACTTTGAACTTGTTTAATGGTTCTTGGTGCTTGGATATCTCAAATAGCCAGAATCTTCTCGCGATTAGCTTCTATTCCACAAGCATTGGAAATAAAGCCCAAGAACTTTTCTAACACAACACCAAACGAACATTTCAAAGGATTGATTTTCATGTTGTAATATCAAAGGATGTCGAACAATTCTTCCAAGTACCTAATATGGTCACTTGATTGTCGTGACTTCACGAGCATACTCCCAATCCGATCTTTAAATATCATGTTAACTAAGTGTTGATAAGTTGCTTGCTCCGGCATTCTTCAATCCAAATGGAATCACCATGTAACAATACAATCCAACTTCCGTAACAAAACTGGTGTGTTCCTGATCGAGGACATGCATCAGGATTTGGTTATACCCTGAATACGCATCCATAAAAGATAAGAATTCATGTTCTGCAATCAAATCAACTAACTGATCAATCCTTGGAAGGGAAAAGTTATCCTTGGGACACGCCTTGTTCAAATTTGAATAGTTGATACATGTTCTCCACTTCCCATTGCCTTCTTCACCGGTATGGGATTTGGATATCCATTCAAGATAGAGGGTGTCGTGAATAAACTCGTTGACTTTTAGTTTATTCACCTCCTCTTTAAGAGTGACGGATCTCTTTGGATCCATGCCTCGCCTATTTTGCTTCGTCGGAACATACTCCGGGTCAATGTTTAATGCATGGCTCATAATAGCAAGCGAGATCCCACACATGTCAAAATGAGTCCAAGCGAATAGATTTGCTTGTAGAAAACCAACAAGTTCTTTTATCATTGAAGGGCTAATATGTGATCTGATCTTCAAGATTCATGATGGGTCATTGTCACTGACTATGATATCAATCGTCATGCTTGGCCAGCGCAGTCTTAGTCTCTTTGGGATTCTCTTCATCATCCCTCGGGCCTATATCTTTATACAACCGATTGTTGTGCTCAAGTCAAGGCTCCGGCGCCAATTATCACTCTTCAGTAACTTGGATGTGGACAGATTTTTCCATACCCTTTCCCTTCTCATTGCGTTGAGCTTCCCTTAACTCGGCTACATAATAGGCCCATCCCGTCGTATGATCATCATGGACAACTCCTATACCATTATCCATTGAAAATTTTAAGTTAAACACCACCGGGCAAGAGCTGCCTAAAATTCAGCCAGGGCCGGTTGGCCCATAAAAGCATTGTACGGCGAGTCAACATCCAAAACAATAAATGGTAGGATTCGCACTCTCTTACATTCCCTATGAATTCAACCAACAACTCCACATAACCAACAGCTTCAGTCGCCACGCCATTAAAACTATATATGCGAGCTTTTGATGGTTTTGAATCTTTAGCCTCCATTCTCATCTGATCATATGCCTTCTTGAAAGTTATATTCACCGAGCTTCCACAATCAATTAAAATCCTTCTCACTAACGCAGGGCTATTCATAGCTGAAATGACCATCGGGTCAATTGTAAGGGACTCTACTTTATCGGCATCCCTGCTTTTGAACACAATCGCATCCGCCATTGTGCGTTGTTGCTTCGCCGGAGCTCCACCCTCCGTATTTGAACAATATTCAAAGTCTACATGCCTTATCGTGCTAGCATAATGCTCCATTTCTTGCCAACTCCTATCTGCAAGGTGCGGTCCTCCAACTATGGTGTTTATCACTAGCCTTCCATCGGTACGTGCAGGCTCCTCAGCCCTACGCGAAGGTTGTCCTCGATTGGGGTCAGATGTCCCATGTCCGCCATTCTATGGAATTTTCACAAATTGTTGCAATCTCTTTTCCCAAATAAACTTTTCGATAGCGTCCTTAAGATGCATGAACTCATTTGTATTGTGCCCATAACACTCATGAAATGGACAATGCTTTCCAGTCCGCTTCTGTCCCTCTGATGAATCTTTTGGAAGCGACTTCCTATATTGCACATTATGCAAGTGGATAGAAAAATATTTTTCAAGGATTCTTTAGCGGTGTGTAATTATCATACATCAGAATCTTTGGCCATAGTATCCCAAATTCCCTCATACGGTCTCGATTCCTATCTCTATTTTTCTTTTTCTGATTCAGCAAATTCAAAACATTAACCTGGATTTTCACAACACTATTATCAGATTGCTTTATTGCAATATTTTTTTATACCGCTTCTCCACTAGGTCCTACGATGTTCTTTTTCCTAGAGGACCTGGCTTCCTCCTTCCTCAAAAACTGAGCTACCTTTGAATAAAGCGCTCCAATGTGGCAGGCAGTTTTCTAGCTAGCCAATCACCAAACTCAGATTTCGAACCAGTCCCTCTCATCACGGCAATAAGTATAGCATAATCATTTGGGTTATTGACTTCTGTAGTGGTGATATGAAATCTTTCCATATAGTCCATCAACGATTGCCCTGGAACTTGGATCGCACCGAAAAGTGACATCACGTCTTTAGGACAAGTCGTGTGCATTCACAACTGCTCCATAAACTTGGTTGCTTGCTCATCAAAGCTTGAAACTGATCGTGGGGGTAGTCTCGTGAACCATGTCGTCACTATTCCAAAGAGGGTCATAAGGAAGCAGCTATATTTGGTCACGTTATTAGCTCTAGTAGAATCCATCAACCAATCGTATCTCATAATAAGCTGCTTGGAGTTGATTTTTTCCTCATAGGCGGGCATTTATGACTTGTTGAACCTTCACGAATATTCGACGTGCAAAATATTGTCAGTAAGCGGGAGATGCCTCCTTGAAATTCCCCAGTCATCATTAGTCAAACCTTGTTTCTCTCTCACCAACTGTTTGACCATTGCCGATAACTTTGGTGTCTTGATGGGTGGTGCCAAGCGGTGTTTTCGTTCTCCACCTCATGTGAATGGTCTGGTCGATGTCTATGGGTCGTTTCACACCTTCTTGGTCCACCGTCCTCTTGGTGTTCACCTTGGACACTCATCTCGTCATCATTCTGGTGGAGTACTTGGTCAACATTTAATCGAACTCCAACATCCAAGCTTACGGGCATAGCTCCTTCTAGATTCCCTAAGTGTTGCCGGGGAAGCTCTCCTTTGGGGGAGCGATCGGTACCGATCCCCATGGAGGGATCGGCACCAATCGGTTTTGGCAGACCAAATTGGTATGTGAAGCGCCGCTCTGATATTTATGAATGATCTCCTTCAACCACATGATGCCTATGCCTTTGGTATTCGTTCAATGAGCTAGAACTCTCTGATGCCGAGTAAGGAGTGGGATCCCTTCTGCCCTTTCCACGCTGTTGTTGAGCAATCTAGTTCATTAGGCTAACATTAGTCTGAATTTGTTCATTCGACTATCTATGGCTTTCCATCAAATCCCTCATTAAGCTATTAAATTCAGCTCTGGTTATAGAATTAGCAGGGTTTTGGACTTCAGCAGGATCAACATTCAAATTTACAGGTTGGTTGCTTAGGGCTCCTTATTGAATTCTGTTAGTTCCATTCCTATCTATATTCTGAGAAGTTGATCTGGTATGTTTCACCATTATCGATTTCCTTGCTTAGATTTTAGTAAATATAAATATTATATGCAGGTTTATGTAGATGACTATGGATCTCCTTTGGGAGATTTATCCGATCCAGTAGCAAAAGGGGATCCTAACACGCTAAGAATCAGGTTCTCAATGAAAGCACCAAAATGCTTGCAACCAAATTGGTCACAAACACCTAAGGATAGATTTGTAGAGAGAAGTAAATGAAGAAAATTAAAAAAATAGAGGAATGGAGTAAAGTAATAAGAAATCAAAATAATAAACAATAAAATCGGGATTTATAGTGGTTCGACGTTGTATGCCCACGTCCACTTTGAATATTCTCTTTATTGGTTCACTATAAAGTTGATTACAGCAGCAAATAGCACGAAATAAGGAAGAAACTTGATTACAATAAAGAACTATGTAACCAGTAGCGTAGAGATCCTAGCATGACCCCCTAGGCTAGTATTTATAGGTGAAGGTGACCACCAATCTCTCTAAAACTTTGGCTACATGACCACCTTATCCATATGGGCCCACCATAGGGGTCGCTAGGCCCAAATCCCAAAATAAGGCTCGGTACCGATCCCTTCATTGGTTGATTCTGGGGCAGCAATCCTTATGATAGCTTCTACATGCTTAGATATGATGGCCCTTCGAATATTGTATTGATTGGACCAGTGGACGTCATGCTTTTGATCGATCTTTGATTCAAACCCACATGTAAATCACTTTCCGTCGTACCCTCCTTAACAGATCATGCTGATCCCTTCTATTTGGTTCTAGTGAGCCGATTCCTATGATCGACCAAACTCTGTCGATCCCTTTTACATGCCATGCATAGTCATTCATGCTTATTCCTTGGATTCTACTATATAGTGTCGATCCCTCTTATTCTACTATGTCGATCAATTTTTTTCTACGAGGCCATGCTGATCCCTCTTGTTCCTTAAGGCTATGCTGATCCATCTGATGTCCTAACATGCCGACCCATCAGATTTCATAACATGTCGATTCATTTGACAAACAACTATGCCGATCCCTCCTCTTTCATAATACCATGTTGATCTCCCCTCTTCCATAATACCATGTCGTTCCCTCCATTACTTCATCCATGTTGATCCTTCATCCAACCGACTATGCCGATCCTGAGGGTGCTACCTAACTATGTCGATCCCTTGCCTATCCAAGCTAATTTCCATATTTCTAGCATCCTGCATCGTCCATCTACCAACTCTATTCGATCCTGCCTTCATATAACCATCTGAACTCTACTTGTGAGTCCTACAGTCATTGCTCCATGGTTATCCTACTTGAAAATAGTCAAATCTATCTTGCATAATCAGTCCAATATAGACGGGTCAGGATACTTGGTAACAATGATTTTGAGAAAAAAATTCTTTTAGGGGGGAATGTAACCACCCATAAGTTTACACCTAGAAATAAAAGTTGTTAATTTAATAATTAAGTCATTAATCAAATTATAAAAGGTAAAAGGGGAATTTTATAAATTAAATAATTAAGGTTTGAAACCGTCAACATTGTATAGAGGAGATTGGTCTTATCATAATGGACTATAGACTTTCTACATTTGGAGTTACGGAGAGATAATTATGACCGAAACGAGAATATAATGATATTGATAGAGTTTCAACAATTAACAAATTTGACCCAACCTATGTAACTAATAATTTCGGCTAGATCTAATTGCTATAGGAATCACTTTTCAAACCACTAATTATAACTTTAAACTACTCATCTCCATTAATCTATCTTCTTCTCAAAGAAATCCATCTTTAAGCCAAAATAAAACCCTAAAATCAAGAAAATATCATGTTTCAATTTAAGACAAGAGTAAAATACTAGGTAAGAAAATCTTATTTTTGGTGAGGCTTAATTTTAGGACAACTGTTTACATTGGATCTGGACTTTTTTAGGGTTTGTAAAGAAGATTTAAGGAGTGAGAAACTATATCCATGGTTTATATTCATATATGTGTTTTTTAATGAATTTCCCTTAAGGATATTGGTAGATTTGTACACAAAGTGTGTTATTATGTTGTTATATAATTAGGCGATGATTAGATATCACCTAAAAACCACAAATATATGTTAAGATCCAAAAATGTAAATGATAATGCGAATTTGTGTACTAGGGTCTAGGGTACATGTGTGTGTACGAACACCTAGGGCCAACTAGAATGATATATATGATGTGTATATTTGAAGGTCTTGTATTGTTGCTTATATCATATATTTTCTTGGATTTGATGCTTCTACTTGTGAGATTCCATTTTAGGAAAAATTAAATGTGTCAAAAAAGGCAAAGACGCATAAATGCATCGATGAAAGTTGGACCAAGTTGCTGAAGTTTTATCTCAAAAATTTTAGGTGCATGGTAGCACCGATCGATCCAATTCTCTTAGATGAACATAATGATAGTAAAGATAAGGAGTAGAGTATGGATCGGTATTCAAGTTACTCTGGGGTGCACATAGCATCGACTCAAGACTTAGCTAAGGGAGATCGCAGTCAACCGTATGGACTAGTGATGATGAATTAGGCCTTATGGACTAGCGGTGATGAGTTGGAAATGCAAAGCCAAGAGAACTTGTGGTTTTTGGCTAAGTAAGGGACCGGTACCAATTAGTTATAAATTAGTACTAATCCACAAGTTAGAAAGGGGACTTGAGGGAAATGATGAGTAGGCTTAAAGCTATGCCCGGGAAAGACTCGAAGTACCACCAATCAATATTAGCATTGTAATTGATGAACTAGGGGTTGTTGCTGGGTTTTCTTATGAGAGACCTGAAGCAAACTTAGGACACTGTGAGTTGACCTGTAATGTGGCATATCTCCTCCCAAACGAATTCTGATTCTAATGAAACTTTGAATGTAAAGCTCGAAGCATTGTGTTCTCTAGTATGTGAAGTTTTGGGAGAATTCAGGTACTTCGATTTTTGAGCCATGGTCAAAAGGTCTACCCATAGACAACGAATCGTGGATCTATAGGATGTCGAGTGGGATGATAATGAGTCGGCATAAATAAATGAATGGACCTAAGATGTAAAACTATCGGTTTTGTGGTACACCCACTGGAATTTGAGCTGGTTACATAGTAATTATTAAAGAGATGAGGAACGGGTGATATGCCATGTGATCCTATTATTAATATTTTTCGTAAATGTGTATCTCATAGTTAAGGGAATCAACTTAAGAGTGGATGGCTATTAGATGAGCAGCGCTTATCTCCGGCCGGACAGCAGGTTAAGATGCTTAGCAAGCAAACTTGGCATACTCTTGTGTATAGTGTTAAGGGCGCGAAAGTAAGACACTGAGGGGCTTTCGAACGACGTGTTGATGACTAGAACTATATGACGTTAGTTATTAAACAAAAGGGGGTAATTTGGATCTTTTAAAAGGAAATCAAAGTTAAACTGTACTTGATCACGTATTGATTGCTAAAATGGCTCAGGATGCATTTTCCCTAAAGCATAGGGTTCAACTATGCTTGTTATGACTAGTAATCTATGAGGATGATAAATGGGTGGATGAAATGTGTGGTTGTCATGGTAATACTCTTTACAAATGGCATTTGGGATAGATATATGTGTAGGTTCCATACTTCTTGATTGGACGATTATAGGACTTCACTAGTGGTATAATAGTGGAGACACATCTTCAATATGCCTATACAGTCAGACATATATAATCATGTGGGATGAAGTTGAGATAGATTAAGGTATGGTTCCATGTATCCATATATCTCTTATTCAATATTCATGTATTTACTATGTTATAATTTATGTGCTTGATATCATACGTTGTTTCCTCCTCATAACTAGATTTATGTTAGAACCCCACTTTGTCTTTGTGTGTTTTCTTTGGTAACTCTAGGATACTCTCACGAGTAGGTTGAGAGTAAGGTATAGAGGAGTAATATCTAGTAGGTCTTGGACAAGATTGTTAAGCTTAAAGAAGTTGTTAGCTATTATCTAGTTTATGTTTTATTCTATGTGTTAATAGACAACATGTATGTATAGATGAGATGAAATGACATTCTCCAGTACTCTGATGTATATTATGTTATATCTATCATGTTGTACTACACTATTTTTTATTATACGTTTTTCCTCTCCATTATAAATCTACAGATGACGTTGCATGATGCATAACTTTAGTTTTTATCACTGAAAGGAATGTCGTGGTTTGACACTTGAATTAGATAGTTCGGAAAGCGTAAGTTAAGGGTGTAGAGAGGATGGATTTTCAAACTATTTCATCACATCAAGCCATAAGGAAGAGTCTTTACTATGGCATACTTTGCCCCTCCTTTTGACATGGGAAGTGGACCTATCAAATCTATAACCCATGGGCTAGCTAATCGGATAAGCTCATGGAAAGGCTGCCTTGGGATACTTGCAAACTTTTGACATATTTCACATCTTCTCGCATATTCTTTTGCATCCTAAAGAAAAGTGAATCAATAGTAACCATGCCTCAATACTTTTTTTCTAATTTGGTCCCTCCGCAATGATCCCCGCAGTACCCCTCGTGTACTTCGCTTATGACCTGTATTCACCCGTCATTGGAAATGCATCTAAGATAAGGAGTAAAGTACCCTCTCTTATATAATATTTCATCAAAGAAGGAGTAATACGAGGATTGATATCTTATCTTTCGGGCTTCATTTCTATTTGGGGTCAAGATTCTATTTATCAAGAATTGCTTGATAGGGGTCATCCATGTGTTCTTTTCTATTTGTTAAGACGTAGGCTCAATTGGGGGTTGCTCTAGATTTTCTCTGATTCTGAGTCTCAAGCATCTCAAGTCATTTCTAGTTAGGCCCTAATCAAGACCAGAACGTGGTTAGCTTCAATGAAGTATGGTTTAGCTTGATGCCCTATCGAAACAGCTTTCATTTCATTTGCTACTTTTGTGCTTGCAAGTTGTGCTAATGAATTAGCAGAGGAGTTGTTCTCATGCGGGATTTGTTTTGCATCAAAATGTTCAAACCGCTCTAATAATTTCTTGGAAAGTTCCATGTATTTAGCTAAATTTGGCTCCTTCGCTTAGTAATTAACCTAGACCTGGTTCATAAGAAATTGAGAATCACTGTGAATTTTTAAGTGGGTTACCTTCATCATCTGGGCCATTTTTAAGCTTGCAAGGAGAGCCTCGTATTCCACCACATTGTTGGTAGTTTTAAATCCAAGCTGCACTACTCCATATAGTTTCTTCTTATTTACAGTGATTAGCACATATCCACTCCCTACCCTATATTCGTTTGATGCTCCATCCATAAATAATTACCAAAACTACAGGGTGGGAACTCCTTTTTTAGATTGGGGCTCAGTAGGTGGTGTGTATTCCACAATGAAGTCTGCTAACGCTTACCCTTTGATTGTCGTTCTTGGACAATAAGAGATATCATGCTGACAGAGCTCCATTACCCATTTTAGCAAGCGACCTAAAATTGTGGTTTTTGTAGATTTGCCTTAGTTTGTATTCGAGGACTTCGATGGAATGTGCTTAAAAATAGGACCGCGGTTTCCTTACTGTAAGGAGAAGGTTGTTAGGTTGCTTTTCAATGGCTGAATAGTTAAGTTATGCTCCTAAGACGTTTACTTACGAAGTAGATATGGCTCTGGGTCCCCTCATCTTCTTGAACCACTGCAGCACTTACAGCTTTATTAATTATAGTTAAGTACACATATAGGTCCTTAACTATTACCGGTTTTCACAGGATATGAGTACTGATCGGTGGTCCTTTAGATTCTGGAATGTGATTTTGCATTGCTTAGTCCACTCAAAATTTCGCCCCTTCTTTACTTGGTCGAAAAAGGTATGCACTTGTCAGTTGCTTTAGCGATGAACCTGCTTAGAGCAACCACTCTGCTGTTTAGGCTTATGATATCTTTCGGTTTTGCTAGGACTCCCATCTTCTTTATAGCCTCAATCTGCTCTGGATTTTCTTTGATGCCGCGAGCGCTCACTATAATCCCTTGAACTTCCCCAATTGAATAGGAAAAGTACATTTTAAGGGGTTCAGATTTATATTATACTGCCTTAGAACTACAAACGGATCCTTCAGATATTTCACGTGTTTCGATGCTTCCTTTGACTTAACAAGCATGTCGTCTACATATACTTTGATATTCTTTCCAATCTGATCTTCAAACATCATATTTACTAGCCTCTGGTATGTAGCTCCTGCGTTCTTCAAACCGAACAACATCACTTTGTAGTAGTATAATCCTTTGTCTATTATGAAACTAGTGTGTTCTTAATCTGGTTCGAACATGGCTATTTGATTGTAAGTTGATTGTGCATCCATGAATAAGAGTGGCTTATGACCGCTGGTTGCATCCACCAATCGGTCAATTCTTGGTAAGGGAAAGTTGTCCTTTGGGTAGGCCTTGTTGAGGTTGGTATAGTCTATGTAAGTTCTTTATTTTCCATTAGGCTTCTTCATAAGAAATGGATTAGTTATCCACTTTCGGTAGTATGCTTTTCTGATGAATCCATCTGCTTTCAGCTACTTGACCTCTTCATGTAGAGCATTATACCTTTACTGATCTAGAGTTCTTAACTTTTATCTAACCGGGTGAGCATTGCGATTGATGTTGAGTGTGTGATAGATGATGGGTGGGTATATTCCTACCATATTTGAGTGTTCCCAGGGAGAAACAACCATTGATTTCTTCAAAAAAATTATTAAATCGTTTTTTCTTCTATGTTGAGCTTACTTCCTATTTTGAGAACCTTTGTGGGATCATTCGGTTCTATTTGTACATCTGTACATCTTCATGGTCATCTACTGGCTTCAACTCTTTCCTATTTGTCCCTAATCATGAGTCTATTTCACTTTCTTCCTTTCCTTTAGGTTGAGAGGCGGTGGAGAATATATGTTTCTAAGCTTTTTCAAAAAAATATCGTGCATATATTGAGTTATACTCATCATTGCCAATCATATGCATATACATTCTCTTTTCTTTCCTTGTTGACGCTATGGTCGCATATGACCTGCTTTTACATTAGTCCTAGTATTTTGTACCGATGCAGTTCTTATAACTGGCTTAACTTCTTTTTTATTAGCATCATCATAATTATTAGAGGAGTCAACATAATAGTTTTGGAAAATTTTATTTCTAGGATTGAGGTTTACATTACATAACTCTCTAGCCAACAACTATTCTGCCTTAATTGATCATATCTCAGCCGGGTTTGAAACTTCATGAGAAGGTCCTTCCGTGATATGGCTGCCCTTAATTCAACTAACGCTGGTCTTCCCAAAATGTATTGTACGGTGATGGTAGATCGATGATCAGGAAGCTTTCTTAGAAGGATTTTGCAAAGGGGAGCAGTTTCGATAGTGACAAGCAGGCATGCAGATCCAACATGGGTGGTTGCAGTGTCGTTGAAGCGTAGATTGGTATCGGGTCGATCTTCAGTATTTCAGTTGGAAGCTTCATATTATCAAAAGATGACGTTTACTGAACTTTTAAAATCCATAAAGACTTTTTTCGTGGTATAGTTTGAGATCTGCACCGTGATAACGAGCGGATCCTGATGCGGGAAGACTACTCCAGTGGCATCAGCTGCTGTGAAGACTATGTCCTGTGACAGCTTTTATTTAGCATGGAAAATGGATTTCTGCTCCACTCTCACTTCCTGCACATATCGCTCTTGTGCCTTCCTGCTTTTTCCTACCAAGTGTGGTCCCTTATGAATTAAGGCTGAAAGGTTAGAGGGATTTCCTGCCAAGTTTTTATTTGGATCCAGTATGAGATTCCCGATCCTTTCCCTATTGTTTTCCTTCTAGGAACGGAAATAGAAAACGATTATCAATTGAAGAAGAAGTAAAAATCTGTTATGTAATATTCAGTAGAATACATAATACAATACACTGTGCTCTGTATATATAGTTGTAATACTCTTCTGCAGAAAATTACAGAAATGCCCTTAAAACCCTTATACGAATACTAATATAACTCGGCCCATCTTATTTCATTTATACTGTTTCGTTTATTTCCCCCCGACAATGTCGGCTAGGGTTTTCTTCTCCTCATCAAAAAATGAAACCTTCTGTCTCCATGCAGTCAATTCTGCTCTTTTCATCAGAATAACTTGATTTGCTAAGAAAGTTGAGAGCTTTGTGGAAGATAGAGCAAGATGAGTTTGAAGATTGATAGATATGACGGAAGACTAGATCTTTTTGGAATCGCGGGCAAAATCACTTGTTACATGTGGTTTTGTCTGTGAGATCCAGCTTATATGGGCTTCTGATGTTGGATCTGAGGCAATTCTTTCTACCAGATCTGAATTCGTCTCCACTTTGAGATCTGACCGAAGCCTCACAAAGTTGTCCTTTGAGATTGGTTTGGTGAGAATGTCTGCCTTCTGATATGAAGCTGGAAGGTGGTTTATGCTGAGTTTCCCTTTGATTACTTGCTCACGAACCCATATGCTTCGTTCGTGAGTGAAGGATTGGATTAGTAGAAAGGGATACGGTGCTGAGATTATCACACCATATTACGGGCTTCGTGCGGTCAGTAATTTTTATCTCCTGAAGCAGTGACTCCAGCCACATCACTTCGGCAGTAGCGCATGCAACACTACGATACTCTGCCTCTGTACTTGATCGAGAAACAGTTGGCTGCTTTTTGGAGCACCAGGATACGGGGTTACCACCCAGATAAATGCAATGGCCAGTAGTTGACCTTCGGTCGTCTGAATCAGATGCCCAATCGGCGTCTGCGTATCCTTCAATATTTAGTGATTTGCTAGCTTTAATGCATATTCCATAGTTCATTGTCCCCTTTAGGTATCGTAGGATCCTCTTCACTGCTTTCCAGTGTTGATCTAGAGGTTCCTGCATAAATTGACACACCTTATTTACACTGAAAGAAATGTCTGGTCTTGTAATGGTAACATACTGCAAAGCACCCACTATGTTTCTGTACTGCTTAATGTTCTCTATATGCTCACCTTTGAATTTAGATAAATGTAAATTACTTACCATAGGTGTTGGCATGGGTTTTGCATTATTCATGTTTGCTCTAGTAAGGATTTCAGATATATATTTACTCTGAGTCAGTAGCAATTCATTTTGAGACTTTCTATTAACTTCTATCCCTAAGAAGTAACTCAGGTTGCCTAAATCTTTGATAGAAAAAGTTTGATGTAGGTAACTGGTGACATGTTTAATTTCATCATTACTATTACCAGTAATTATGAGATCATCTACATACACAAGTATATACGTAGCACCAATATCATTTATCTTAATGTAAAGTGAGTTGTCAGACCTGGTTGGCTTGTATTCAAGACGGATCAAAGTGGATTTTAGTTTTTCATACCACACTCTGGGTGCTTGCTTCAGTCCATAGATGGCTTTATGTAACTTGCATACCATTTTCTTGTCACTGGCTTTAATATATCCTGGTGGCTGTTGCATGTATACTTCTTGTTGTAGTTCACCATGTAGGAAAGCATTGTTGACATCAAGGTGTCTAATGTCCCATTTATTATAAATAGCCACTATGAGAATCACCCTGATTGTAGTTGGTTTTACTACTGGTGAAAAGGTTTCTGTGAAGTCAAAGCCATTCTGCTGAGAGTACCCCTTAGCTACCAACCTTGCCTTATATTTGGTTGCTTTTCCATCTGCTGACTTCTTGAGTTTGTAGGTCCATCTGCATCCAATTACATTTTTGTCTTTTGGAGCCTGTACAATGCTCCATGTCTTGTTTTTAATTAATGCATTATATTCATCATCCATGGCTGCTTTCCAATTATTGTCTGTACTAGCCTCTTCATAATTGATTGGCTCGTCTTGTTTAAGGACAGTAGAGTAGATCTTTGGTTTAAAAATACCGTGTTTTGATCTTGTCATCATATGATGTCCTTCTCTTGCAGGGGATGCTGATCTACTTGCACTTGTGTCATGAATTTGGTCTGGACTTAAGGAAGTGTCCATGCTTGATGATGTATCCATGCTGGAATCTGATGAGTCACTGTCTTGGCAGTGATTATTTGGATCATGAGATCCATTAGGCTCGTACTGATCATCTGATATGTTTTGAGTGTGTTCCCTTAGCAGATGACCAGTTTGAGTCCTATTTATTTGTTCACATGAGTAAGTTGGAACACATTGCTTTTGAGCAGGATGTATTGATGATTTAGCATCATATACTTTATGGGTAGTTTTTAACTCACTCATAGAGAATGGAAAGACATGTTCATTAAAGGCAACATGTCTGGAGACAATTATCTTACCATTATTGGTAAGACATTTGTATCCTTTTTGATTGGTGGGATACCCAATAAATGTGCATGGCATGGATCTAAAACTTAGCTTATGTGAACTATATGGTCTTAAATATGGATAGCATAAACAGCCAAATGTTTTAAGTATCATATAATCTGGTGATATATGTAATAACTTCTCAAGTGGTGTTTTGTTTTTCAATACCTTTGTAGGCATTCTGTTGATGAGAAATACAGCAGAATTAAATGACTCTGGCCAAAACTTTAGAGGCATTGAGGCATGAGCCAGCAAAGTTAGGCCAGTATCAACTATGTGCCTATGTTTCCTCTCAACAAGACCATTCTGTTCAGAAGTGTATGGACAGGTAATTCTGTGTATTATTCCTTTTTTGATAAAAAATTCTTTCAAGGTTTTGAATTCAGTACCTCCATCTGTCTGAATTATTTTCAATTCATGGTTTGTTTGTCTCTCAGCCTGGTTAATAAACTGAATCACTGTATCTTTGGTTTCAGACTTTGATTTGAGAAAATATATCCACGTATATCTAGTAAATGAGTCTACAAAGGATACATAATATTTGAAACCATAATCTGAATCGATTGGGGCTGGACCCCACAAGTCAACAGCTACCATCTCTAGTGGTTTTGTATATTTAGTTGATGATTTAGAGAATGGTAGTTTGTGACTTTTTCCCATTTGACATGATGTACAAACATAAGGTCTGGATATGTTTCCAAATTTCATATTCATATTTTTCAACACATGCTTTACAGTATCAATACAAGGATGACCCAGTTTATTGTGCCACAGATCAAACATTCTTTCATTTTCAACAAGTGAATCATATCTAGCATAATTGCACCAATTTCTCTTTTGAGTAGACTTAGTTTTCTTCCACAGTTTGAAAGTGTAAAGGCCATTGTGCTGGTTACCCTGTAATAAAATTTCTTTATTCAGTAAATCCCTAATTAAGCAGAACTTTGGGTAGAATTCAAAGTATACTTGATTGTCATTAGCAAATTGAGAGACACTCAGTAAGTTTTTCTTAATTTGAGGTACTCTAAGTAAATTATTGAGATGAAACTCTCTTTTGCCTCTGATTTTGGCACTTCCAGTATGAGTTATTTGAATTGGTTTTCCATTACCCATAAAAATAGATTGCGTACCTTCATATTCTCTATTTCCAAGATTAAGATTGTCAAGATTGTTAGTGATGTGATTTGTTGCACCTGAATCTGGATACCATTCTTCAAACTGTAGATCATCAGTCTTTGGTTGTTGTTCTGTATCTTGTTGACTTCTAGAGTTGTTACTTGACTTTCTTGCATCTGCATTAGTATGAGCAATGTTGATGGTTGGATTATTGCTCCTCTGAGTATTATTCTGCTGATTCATGTTAAAACTTTGATCAAATCTGAAATAGCACTTAATTGCAGTATGCCCAAATTTCTCACAAATCTGGCATCTAAGTCTATTAGAATTATTCCATCTTGCACGACCTCTGCCTCTGTAGCTAAGACCACCTCTCTGATTGTTTGGCTGTGGTCTGTTTATACTTGATTTTTCTTGACCTTTTCCTTTGTTATTTGATGCATAGTTTATAGATAAATCTGGATTCAGTGATTTCTTTTGATCAATTCTGCCTTCTTGAGCAAGAAGTGTTGATTGTACATATTGAATTGATGGTAAAGTTTCTCTTGATGAGATAATTGCAACAACTGATTCATATTCTTCATCTAAACCACTGAGAATGGTGAGAATCTGCTCTGTTTCTGGTACTTTGTGTCCTGCTGTCTCTAGTAAGTCACAATATGTTTTGGCTTTGGTTAAGTATTCTTGCATTGACATACTGTCCTTCTTCAGATTCTGTAACAGTCTTTTGTAATGCAAGACTCTTGCAGCAGTTTGTGAGTTGAAAATTTGATTAATTGTAGACCATATTTCTTGAGAACTCTTACATCCAACAATTTGAGACAGAAAATTCACACTAATGGATGACATTAACCAAGAGGCTAGTAGACTATCCTGTCTTTGATATTGGTGTAATCTTGATTTGGAATCAAATTACCACCTGTGTCTTTAATCATCATTGATGGTATAGCTAATGTCCCATTGATGTAGTTTTCCAAACCATACCCTCTTATTGCTGTTTCTATCTGAAATTTCCACAGTAAATAGTTATTTTCGTCTAACTGAACTGAAATTTGACTCTTTGGTTTTATCATGCAGAGACTTGTAGAATCTTGAATTGGGTTTGGTGGATTTCTTCTTGTGGGAGAGGTTGTTGCAGAATCACTTTCAGCCATGTGTGCTGCTAATCACGACCAACCCTTCACTAAAGATATATAGATCACTTGATTATGGCGAGGCAGTCAATCTGATTGCAGCCAGAGAAGTGATTTCTCTCTTAATCTTGATGAATGCAACAGTATTTAAAACAAGAAATTGATTCTTGGTTTAAAGAACTGTTCAACGGTAACAGCGATGATCTTCTCTGATGAGGATGATTCCGAGGAGAGGAGCTGCAGCCTGTCCTGAGTGATGAATACTGACAGGGTTCAGGCGAGGCAGTGACGAACACACAGTTGGGCAGATCACTTAATCAAGAAATGGTATCTCTCCAATGATGATATTATAATCTGAGGAGTGTAATGAAACTAATCATTCAAGTAATTGATCGTTTGATTACAAGAATGTTAGCTTCAGTTTTAATCTGCCGTTTGGCAAGAATTTGCTCTGATACCAAAATAGAAAATGATTATCAATTGAAGAAGAAGTAAAAATCTGTTATGTAATATTCAGTAGAATACATAATACAATACACTGTGCTCTGTATATATAGTTGTAATACTCTTCTGCAGAAATTACAGAAATGCCCTTAAAACCCTTATACGAATACTAATATAACTCGGCCCATCTTATTTCATTTATACTGTTTCGTTTATTTAACTGCCTAAGTACTCTTTTTGAATCGGTCTTTCTATCTCATTTTTTAGGTATAGGCAGTTGTCTGTGTGATGGCCATTTGCTCTATGGAAGCGGCAATAAGCTCGGCCTTTATTCTGCTTTGCATTTTCCCTTTTTTGGGATATTATCAGCAAGTTTAGTCCTAGTCATCTCGTATATTTGCCTAGAAGTATGTCTAAGAGGAGTTTTTACAGTGAGGTTAACTTCCCTTTATCGCTTTGCTCGTGGATGATACTCTTATGCCCCCCTTTCTTCTCATAGTAAAGGATGGAGGTTCTTTGAGACTGTGCTATAAATCTAGCCTCTTATATTCTGATGCAGCCGCTGACCTCTTGTCGAAGGCTTTCATGCTATGACATGGCTTTCTGCTATTCTTGTCCCATATGGTTGTGTCCTTCCTTTTTCTAACATGCCATCAACAACGCCTATTCACTTGTTACCCCAATTCGGAGCACCTCAAATTTGAAGCTTTTGATGAAGTTGCATAGACTCTCATTTTCTCCATGTTTTACACATAATATTCACATTTGGAGAGGTCTCACTCCTCAAGTTAAATTGTCTCAAGAAATATGCAAACAATTGTCACCAAGAACGAACCTCCTCTGGTATGTATCTCCTGAACAATCAGGAGGCTGTTCCAATAAGATAAACAGGGAAGATCTTGCACTAAGCCATCCTTTCCACTTGTAAAACGTCCGTACAATGCTCGAAGGTGCAGATGTGGTCATCTGGGTTTGTGATCCCACCGACTGTCAATCGACGGGGCTTTAAAGTTTTCAAGAAAATCTGCTTCTATTATGGTCTCACTGAATGGGAAAGAACCTTCTACCTTTACTTTTTCTTCGGTGTTCTACTAGGAGAGTTTTTACTGCTGCTCTACACGAGCTTTCAACTTTTGGATCTCATCTTCCTTGGGATCCAGCTGGGACGAACCGTCCTAGTAAAGTGAAGTCACATCATCATCAGGAGTAGATTGGGCCTGCTTTTTAGCAGTAACGGGTTGATGTTAGCGGTTTTGACTTAATTTGGGGATTGATTGGGACCTTGTCGTTGAGTTTAGCATCGGTTTTTACGCTAGCTTCATCGTTTCCATTTCTAAGAGTGTCGTTATCATTCACACATTGCGTAGTCAGTGCAGTTGGTGAATGATGGCGGTGAGCTATGGAAGGTTGAGGAGAGATTGACATATGAACAGTATGTCAGGCTATGGATCTCTCAAATCCCTTTTGTGTTGTACCAACACTTCTTACGTTATACTGCACTCCCCAGTTTATGATGTCAACATAGCATGGTGTCGGAGATAGTTGGAGTTGGATTGCATGGCTTAGCAAAAGAGATCAATTTTCTATTTTGGAGGTGAATGATCAGTAATTTTGCATTAATATATGTATGTTTGTTCTTCTCAAACAAATGTATGAGCATATATATTCCAGTAATTACAGTGAAAAATGTTCACATTTTCAGTATTTCTTGTGCATGTTATTGTTATATAGTACTTATGCGTGTAAGAAAAACATTCACATGCTATCTGTGGTTTAAAAGCAAAATTAAGCATTTTTATATCTTTTTAAAAGAGAACGCATTTTCTGGTTGGCTTTGGGTGGAATGTAAATAGTTAGTAGCACATGGACATTGACTTTGTTTAGTAAAGTAATATTCGTTATGAATCCGCACAGGTAGCAATAATATGAGTGCACAAATGTCAAATTTATTCAAAATGAACTGTTTTTTCTAACATAAATGGATACATAGATAAATGCATGAACCTGGGACTTTGGCGAAGAGATGAATATTTGATATATTTTGCAGCCATGTAAATGCTTAATATGATTTTTTGGTAGCCATTGGTAGATTCTGCCCTGTAAACTACTTCAATTTGTGAAGAATGGAAAGCAACAACATCCTTGAAAATCACATAACTAAAATCAATTCATAGAATACAATCATCTAACTACACTCATGGTATATATGCATTTGAACCTTCTCAAGCTAAAAAACCAGAAAAGTGAACAACTAAGGGGAAGTATATATATTAAGTAAAACAATAATGATACATAATAAAGACACGATTATTCTTTGGGTTTGAACTCATTGGCCCAAATTCCCCAAAAGCCTCTCAACTGTAGCATTAATGTTTCCAGCCATGATAAACATGTAGCATATGATTCTTCTGAAGGTGCTACAGTTACGAATAAAAATTATCAATAGTCTATTTTCTGAATAGAATGTATTTTTTCATTAACAAAAGGTTATTTGAGACATTAAGAAAAATGGCTTATTATAAGATGGATTAGGAACACCAAGACAATGCACCAAGACCACTAAACAATCATGTTCATCAATTTATTGTTTCCCATTCCCACAGTTTGGTGGCATAAAACTAATACAGATAATAAATATATGGCAGTTTCATTGGACTTACAACAACCACAACTTGAAGTTATTACTGTTAGAACCTTCAACTTATGTTTCAATGATAACGACTATACAATCATATACATTATAGACTTTATCAAAGTTGCAAGTATATACTACAAGCAGACACCATGATCGAAGATATTGTCGAAGATATTAAGACTCAAAGAAAGACGAAGATTCATTGATCATACTAAGGTTATTCTATTGTAAAAGAGTCCTATATAAAATATTGTTAAGGTCTCATTGAGTATATATGCATACACAATTTTATATACATCAAAAACAAGTAAAAAAAACTGCATTTTCATCTCATGGACGTCTGAGGTATACTGACGGACGTCTGTGACAATTCAAAATAGAGAATATATCCTCCTAAAATAAACTTACGTTTCTAGCCCCTGTTTTCAAATCCGCATGTGCCAAAAGATCCAAACACCATTTATGTTTTTAGCATTTCAAATGCACATAACTTTCTGTAGAAACATTAGATCAACATACCATTTTCACCAAAAAATCATAAATTTTACAATCTTTAAAATGAGATCCATTGTTGATACCAAAAAAATCATATTTGTAGTAAGACTGTAATTATTCCATGTATTTGTGGAGAATTCAGCAATTTTAGAAAAACATTAATTTTTCTTCAAATGTCAGCAATTATTCCATATAATTGCAGATTTTTATGCAATTATATGGAATAATTGCAGACTTCTCTGCTATTGTTCTATATAATGACCGAATTTTTTGCAATTATTCTATATACTTTCTATTTTCTATAATTATATGAAATAGTCATCATTTCTTCAAATGTTAGCAATTATTCCATATAATTGTGACTTTTATGAAATGATATGGAATAATTACATAATTTTATGCAATTATATGGTTTAGTTGTAGACTATTATTTCATATAATTACAGACTTTTCTGCAATTATTCCGCATACTTGTCATTTTCTGCAATTATATGAAATAATCATCATATTTTATTCAAATGTCTGCAATTATTCCATATAATTGCAAATTTTTATGCAATTATATGGAATAATTGCATACTTTTATGCAATTCAGTGGAATAATCGCAGTCATTTCTATACTCATTCCATATAATTGCAGAATTTTCAATAATTAAATGGAATAATTGCAGACTTTCCTGTAGTTATTCCAAGTAATCGGATAAAAGTGCAACTATACCATATAACTGCAGACTTTTCTGCAATTATTGCATATAATTGCCGAATAACTTAGCCTGTCGTTATTTTTACATATGGATAATGTCACTCATTAGAAAGATAATAAAATTTATGATTTAATGGTGAAAATGGTTTGTTAATCCGTCGTATCTACAAAAAATTATTGCGTTTTAAAGATTGATAATTAATTGGGTGCAAATTTTAATTATGGACTTGAGAATATCATCCACATATAAAGAACCACTGCTCAATGGAGTAGAGGGGTATTTTAAGGAAGAAAGTTGCAGTATTTGAAAATAAGGATGTAATTTACATCTTTTTTTTGGAAGATGTTTTGTGCATTAAGTTTGAAATTAGGTATGCGTCCCTTATTTTCACAAAACTAAAACTAGTCACAAACGTCTGTCATTATACCACAGACATCTGTCTTGGCAAAAACTGTCATATTCGAAAAGACACTTCTTTTTGAAACTAAAGGTTATCATCTTTCATGAAGAGTTTTTGCCATTAAAACGAAAAGATTTCTTCGAAGAGTAACAACTCTTCATTTGCACCTCTTTAACTCTATAAATAGCATCTTGATTGAGAAGTAAAACAACTAACTTAACTTGCTTTGATCTATTCTACGCTCTCTTGATTTTGAAGCATTCTCTTGCATATACACTATTTACATACTCTCAATCCATTATAACATTTCGGTTAAATCAGTTCCTACAACTCAAAGTAATCATATTCAAATACACAAAGAAGATAATAGAAAGATTTGTACTGTAAGTCAGAAACTGTGTTATTGGAACACAAGATTGTCAAAGACGCTTTTGTATTAAGCCTATTCCTCTGAACGAAGTGAGGGTAGTTTGTTTAAAGAAAATATCAAAGGAGAGATTTAAGACTGGATGTAGGACAGGAGGTCCGAACCAGTTTAAAAACTCAAGTTTGCACGCTTTTTATATTTTACTATTTATTATCTACTATTGCATTAATATATATACTTGCATATTATACATAAGTTAGATGGTATACTATCCACTAGGCTTTCAATTACAACATTTAAAAACCGTGGACAAAATGGCCAAAGTGTACTATCATGGTCATTTTAGATTTATAATTCTAATAATTATATGGACAATTGCTACAATTTCATGATTGATGTTAACCGGATTTTTAACCCAATAGAAATCATTAGGAGTTAGAATGTCGATATGAAGACAGAATGACTTGAAATTTGACAAAAACACTTAGAAGGCCCAAAGGAAGTACTCATGAAAGTGTAAACCAAAAATAGGCTAAGTCCTATATTTGGCCCGAATTAAGGATCTTAACTCGGTATTGAATATATTTATTTATTCGTGGCGTTCTCATACTTTTAGCAAGTGATCTACTAGTCATCCTATGTGTGTTCGTGAAGTTTAAAAAAATTTTAGAGAGCCTATCATCAAGAATGAAGATGTGACGGTCCAAATGAAAGGATAATCTAAGTCAAGGAAGAACGATGTTCAAACATCATTAAAAATCTACCACATTACTTGAAGAGCACTTAAATGAAGCATGAAACTCAACGCAAAAGAGTTTGGCTGCCCAAAGGCCAATGATTAGATTCGGTACTGAATTAAGTGTCTTAATTTGGCACCGAATCCAGCCCTTAATTCATTTTCTACCAATACTACATGGTAGCTCTGTCATTTCTTCAACTCTCTCTCTCTCTACTCAGTAGTCACAAAGGAGGTTCCTATATGCAATTTAGGACTTAGAATTAGTCTAACACCTGTACTTGTCACTTGTTCATTCCTAAACACCATGTACAATCAATAATCAAAGCTATAAAGTGGATGTAGGCTTAGTTACTAGTCAAACCACTATCAAGTTCCCTGTGACTATTATTTCTTTGATACTTTTCTATTGTATTTGCTCTGTTCTGATATGGCTAGTGCTTTCACATCACAATCTAGGGTGTTGATCCATATTTTAGGTTAGCATTTTGGTGCTTTCACCGACACCAAATGAACCCAAGCTTAGATCTAGCTCTCGCTTTGCATGGATAGGTTCAAAAGTTAGATCCACAAATCCTACTTTTACAAGAATTTAAATACTTACGTCAAAGATCAATGGTGGGAAGAAAGAGAACAACTTTTAGGAGATCTACCATTGCAATAGTTGATAGTGATGGACCAAACGGCCTACAGGTTGAAGTTAAAACAACCACCAACTTACCAACAGGAATTATTACTAGAAATCAAGCACCTGAATATTTTGCTCATCGCGAAGTTATGGCAAAAGGAGAATTCTATTAGATGGTTGATCGAATTAATCAAAAGATGGCTAATAGGAAAAAAGCTCTTATGGAAAAAATAGACGCCTGCTACAACCACCAACTGCACCGAGGATTAGACCGGAAGCTACAAAGGCTATGGAACAAGAAATTCCTCCATCTTAGGGTTGAATAGGAGGATGGAAAGAAAAAGAAAAAGGAGATAGCTGGTGGAGCAACTAGAATTATTATTGAAGGTAATGGAAGTATCCTCCTACCAGAGGATAACCTATCACAAACCCCAACTTTGGAGCGAAGGATCCATGAGTCAATATTGCAATGCTTCTCTCTGATTCCAAAGATGACATGCAACTCGATGCTAAAGGATTGGAATCGAGTGCTGACATATGTAAGCAAAACGATGAAAAAGAAGTTCAAACTGCTACTATAAAGCTAATCGCATGCCAATGAAATCCTGCGGGAGCATTTCTCCTAGAGAGTGGAGAACCTAGACTTCAGTTGGAACAAAGGCTGTTTATGGAGTCAAACGCTTGGCCGAGCCCCTGACAGTCGACATATTGACAACCGGACTAGTGAGGCATTTCATTACAGATATGGTTAAACGCTTGATGGAAGAAAGTAAGGGTAGGAAGGAAGATGATTGTAGTTCTGCACCAAGTCGAACTCTGTTTATGGAAAACATTTTAAGGGAAGAATACCCTAAGAAGTTTACAACGCCCACTATGCCATCTTACAATGGGACGACAGACCCCAAACAACACTTGTACAAGTACAATTGGCACAAGGATGGAGCTAGGGAAATGGATGAAGTCCGTTGCAGACGTTTCGATATCTTCCTGGAAGGTGTTGCTTCTATGTAGTTTACTGGACTTCCACCAAGATCCATTTCTACATTTGACGAGTTGGCAAGAATATTCTTAGAATAGTTCAGGCTTCACACGGCACAGCCAAAAGATGTAATGTCTCTATCTGGCCATTTCCAGGGACTAAATGAGTCATTAAAAACCTTTATGAACCGGTTTAATACTGCGGTTACCGAAGTGAGCAATCCTAATGAAGATATGGTATTGATGGCTTTAGTCCGAGCTATCTATCCGACACATGGGTTAAGATGAAACAACCAACCACCATGAATGAGTTCAACCGGAAGGCGAGTCGATATCTGAGATTGGAAGAGGCAAATGCATAGGAAGGCAAGCCTGCCAGTATGCAAACCAAAGTAGATAGTTCAAAGCAAGGTAGCGGTCAATCAGGTGGAAACAATTCTGGAGCCGCGACAAGAAATGTAGGGAAAGATGGAAATCAGAAAAGAAAAAACTAGAACACTAGTAGATGTGATGGGAATGGAAAGAGGATTAGGAACCTAAGACCTAAGGAGTATACGTCATTAAATCACAGCCTAAAGAACATCTACCTTGCAACTCAAGGAACTGTGCGATACAATAAGCCTTACAGGAAGGAAGAATCTAAACGGTAGAAGCAATTGGGAAAGTTCTGCCACTTTCACGAGACTCACGGGCAAAACACGAACGAGTCTTGACGTCTAAAAGATCTGATAAAAGAATTGGTTAGGAATAACAGGCTCCAGCGGTAAGTGAATAAATCATAAAACTCTAACCAACCTGCTAGACCTCAAGTTCCAAGTACTCAAGGGATCTAACCTAGACCCAGCAGAGAAGGATCCATACAGATGAAATAGAGACTAGTTATTGGCACTATTTCTGAAGGACCTCACCCAATACAGAAGAGCTGGGGGGAAATGGAGTGATACACGAGTCCAATAAAGCATGCTCCGAAAGAAACTTGTTTTGCAATTCAGGATGGTGCCCCAGCCAAGTAGCAAAGGGAACTCAATAATGATATAGTGTTTCAAAACCGAGACACTGAAGGAGTAGAAGCACGGATTCTCGACCTGATGGAGGTAACCATCGGAATTGGTCCGGTAGTTGTACGTCGAGTCCTGGTGGATAGTGGAAGTTCTATCAACATCTTGTTCCAACATACGCTCGATCAAATGAAGATCAGCATAAAGGATATGTCTGCTTACTGAATGAAAATACAGGGCTTTACGGGAGAATCAAGACAGCCAGTCGAGACGATTGACTTGCATGTCGAGCTCGGAGAAGAAGAATGAAGGGGAATCCTTATCCAAACCTTCATGATCAAGGATGAAATGTCAACTTACAATGCTTTCTTGGATCGAACGATCTTTGCTAATTTTAGGATCTCTTTAGCCCATGGTGCCTTACCATGAAGTTTCCACCGAAGAATGTATTTGGAGTTATAAAGGGGGACCAAAGTGTCGTTAGAGAATGTTATGTCATTGAGTTACACAAATCGAAACGAAAGGAAAAGGGGAAGAATATAGGGAAGTCTATCCACATTCATGAACCATCAGCATAGCAATTACAAATTCACCCCTAGCTCGGGGGCCATAGTCATTTCGAAAAGGCTTTAAATCCTAAGAAAAATAGTTTAGGGGAGGAAGGGGCGGCACCGGTAGAGATTACGGTGTCACCCCTGCCGATATGGATGACCCAACTCGAGTCTTAAAAATAGGGTCATAACTTAGGATTAAAATGCAACAAGAATTGACCAAAAATTTTCATGCTAACTTAGATGCGTTCGCTTGGACACATTTTCTAACATCCCCCTACTTGGAGGCCTAAAACTAACGGCTATGGATCTTGCAACCATCTACAGTTATCAATCTTCGGCAGCCAAATATGATGGTGCTAGGTGCATTGATAAATAGTTCACAAGAATGTGGAAAAAATTAACAATTTAAAAACATATTTCCACATTCAAATCAAAACGTTTCATGTTCATTACATAATCCCAAAACGTTAATCACATTCAACAAAATATAATTATTACACATAGGCCAAGAGCGATATATAAGATTCCCATTGGTTGACCAGAGTATATAGTAAGGCTAATAAATATGCCTTTACATCCAAATACACAGCGGAAAAGAAAGCTCTAAATAACTATATGTCTCCTACACGCCTTCAGAAGCTTTATTCATCTAAAAAAAACTTGAAACCCTAAACCTCAAATTGCTCAAAATCAATTGAGCACCCAAGAATTTAATGGAAAAACAAAAACTTCGAGGCAGACATAAAGTCTGGTATGAATAATAGTCTATCATCTCAAACCAACTAGATATCTAGTGAGACCATGCTACATAGTGGAATGGGTTTTCCTCTCACTAGTATCATAAAACCTTTATAAAACCATATACTGTGCTCCTGCATCCACAATGGTTAAAAACATAATATTTTAAAACATTGGGATGATATGCAAAATAAGCAAATCAAATCTGGATTTTCCATCCCCATTTATTCTGACTATCTCTATCAACTATAGTTTCTAGGATTACTATTAACCTAATAGTTTTCATCGGCTAACAATAACTGGTTAAACATTTAAGGACTCCCTGTCCAATTACATAGTTTTCATAGGCTTACTATGAATCTGTCTATCTAACATTTTAATTTGCACATAGTTTTCATGGGCTAATTATAAACCTGTCTATTTGACATTTTTGTTTACACATAGTTTCTTCATCATATAAAATTCACCAAATCTCAAAAATATTCCTATTAACTTCAAAAATTATGAAATTAAAAAACCATCTCCAAAATTACATTTTACATAACATATCCAAAATTCAAGTCATTTGGAGGCCGTTTGCTAAGGTTTTTACTCTAAAACCCATCATTTTAATTCAATAAAATCCCAATAAATCACCATAAATTATTATTCTATCTGAACAATGATTATTAGATCCAAACATGATCAACACAGCAAAATAAATTCGGTTACTATCTATACTCGAACCAAAACAAGTAAAAATGAGATGATTTGCACTATTATTCACCTTGCTTGAGATAAGGAGATTAGAGATTGTTTGAGATTGATTTTCCTCTAGCTTGAATCCTAAGCTTTTAGTTGATTTTTTCTTCTCTTCTAATGGTTGTCCTTACTTCTCATGGTTGCTATTGTTTTTGTTTTGAGAATAATGAACATGTATGACTAAGAAGAATAGTATAAGGGTGAAAAATATGGGCGGCTATTTACCCTAATGCCCTTGTGTTTAGTTTCTTAATCATTTATTTATGTTCATTAGATAAACACGACCACCTAGTTTATTGATCAACATCAATCCTCTTATCAACATTATTCTATTAGTTTATTCTAATTAACTCTCCTAAATAAAGTCAGTAAAATTAAGGGTGTTACACATTTCGATATGTATGGGATATCGTTGTAGCATGTCATGCACTTAATATCAATTCCAAGTACACTCTAGTAAGGCAGAAGAGATGTGGACTAGGACCGGAGCGATCCACTGCGCTAAATGAAGAAGTGGATAAGTTGCTGGCTAATGGCTTCATCCACGACGCGACCTATCCTAAATGAGTGTCGAATCTAGTTATAGTTAAGAAGGCCAATGGGAAATGGTGAACTTGTGTTGATTACTCGAACCTAAACAAAGCCTGTCTAAAGGATGGCTTCCCGTTACCAAGAATCGACCAGCTTGTAGACGGAACTTTAGGCTATAAACCACTCTCCTTCATAGATGTATATTCAGGATATAACCAAATTATGATGCACAAACATGACTAAGGGAATACCAGCTTCATCACCAAACTCGAATTGTATTGTTACTTAGTAACGCCATTCGGGCTGAAGAATGCTAAGGCAACTTATCAATGGTTAGTCAACACAATGTTCGAGGATCTAATCCGATGGATAATGGAGCTTTACGTGGATGACATGCTAATCAACTTACATGTGTCAGGAAATCACTTGGATAATCTCTCGGAAATGTTTGGAATTCTTTAGAAATATGAAAGGAAGTTTAACCCACTAAAATGTTCGCTCGGCGTGGCTTTAGGGAAATATTTAGGTTTCATCATGAATGCTAGGGGAATTGAAGCTAATCCTAAGCAAACTGCTGCCTTGCGGAACGTCACAGCCCCTAAAACCAAAAAGAAATTGCAAACTCTAAATGGAAAGGTCGTAGCATTGAGCAGATTCATTTCTAAAGCAATGGAAAAGTGTATAACATTCTTCGACGCATTGAAAAAGGGTAACAAGAATTCAAATGGCATCAGGCCTGCTAGATCGGTTTTAAGGAATCATTGCGACACATGGAGACCTCACCTATTTTGTCTAAACCAGTGGACGGGGAAGACCTATTAATCTACCTAGAAATGTCAACTTAAGCTTTGAGCATAGCACTGGTACGTGAGGAAGCTAGAATCTAACAGTCCATTTACTACATCAGTAAGCGATTTACTAGAGCCAAGAAGAAATATTCAATGTTGGAAAAACTAGCCTATTGCATGTTGTTTGCACCAAAATTGCTCACTAACACTCAAATCCAAGTGAAAGCACCAAATACCAATCACAGCTCACAGATAGAATATATGTAGAGAGTATAAATATGAAGAACGGTCAAAATTAAAGAGAAAGCAGCAAAGACACAGATTTATAGTGGTTCGGCTGACTCCAGCATACGTCCACTGCAGAAATTTCCTTTTTATTAATGTTAGAATCAATTACAGTTACAATCCAAAGTTTTTAGAACAACAATGGCAGAGTATCCTTTATGCAAAAGATGAAAGGAGACAGAATCTAGATCCCTTTTCTGAAGCCCCCCATGCTGTATTTATAGGCAAATCCCGAGTTACTGGGATTCCTATGTAGTCGGAGCCCATCAAGACTATAGCCGAGCCATACTTTTCACCCAGACCGATGCTTGCTGAACGGTCTACACCACCAATGACCGGGCCATGTACGTCCTTCGCCCCTAAACGAGCAGCATCTGTTGGACCACCTAGGTCGAGCCGTGTACGTACTTCGTCCCTGACCAAGCGGCATTTGCTGGACCACCTAGGCCGAGCCGTAATCCATACTCCAACACCGGCCACTTGATGCCAACCCATCCCTAAGCTAGTCCCTAGCATTCCTGCCGATCTACTTCCTTGGATTGATCCACCCATGCCGACCCACCTACGCCAATCCTATATCTGACCGAACCATAACTGGCCGACCGAACGAGCATCATGACCAAACCATATGAGGCCGACCTAATGAGCTTCCACCGACCCACGTTTGTCCCTCAGGCCAAGCCACCTCCAAGTGTCGAACCACACCTTCCTGACCAAATGAAACGTCCAAACCGAGCCATATCTTCCTGGCCAAACAACATATCTGTACCGAACCATACCTTTCTGCCGATCCACTAGAGACCGATCCCTCTAATAAATGCCGATCGACCCATCCAAGTGAACTTCATCCATTTAAACCGAATCCATCGTATTCCAGCCTCGATAATCATGAAGTTGGCTAGGTTGAATTCGCTTGTTTATGGCCTTAACAAAAGCCGGGTCAATATTTGCCCCCCAAAACATGTCTTGCTATAGGAAGGTGTGTTTTGAATAAACTCTAATCCAATGTTTGAAGTCCACGGGTTATCCATAGACATACCTTTTGGTTCATAATCCAATCCATTTTATCCGAGTGCTATTGTCGTATTCTGTTCCGAATCCACGACTCCTTTGAGTCGATATCTGATTCTCATCTAGTGACCAAATCCTTGTCCAATTCCATGTCCATCCGAACCTGACAACTGAGTTCCAATCCATCCATATCCAATAGCCAAATCTATGACCTTTCTAGATGGATGTCCAAATTCGGGACCGCTTCGAGCCCTTTTCCAAATCCAGGACCTCGCCGAGTCCATTTATCCTAAGCCGAAATCCGAATTCCTGACCTCTCCGGGTTTAAATTTGAATCCGTAGACCTCGTCGGGTCATGTTATCCTGTCCCAGCCTCGACTCTCCAGCCAAGGGCCTATATGTTCTCAGCCTTGACTCTCTGGCCAAGGACTTTTATATTCTCTGGCTTCGGCACTTCGGCCAAGAACTTCTTATATTCTCTGACTTCGACTCTCCAGTCAAGGACTTTTATATTCTCCGGCCTCGGCTCTCTGGCCAAGGACTTTTCATATTCTCCAACCAAGGACTTTTATATTCTCTGGTCTCGGCTCTCCATCTAAGGACTTTTATATTCTCCAGCCTCGGAACTTCGACCAAGGACTTTTTATACCATGTTCGAGTCCATTCCATCGATCTCCGGCGAAGGGACTCGTAACTGGCGATTACTTCCCCATCTCTCCGATCGGGACCGTGATCGCGAGACTTGTATTATTTATTACATTGATCCAAATCCGATCATTACAGAATTTAGTTATCAAAGCAAAAGTTCGTACAACAAAGGGAATTAAATGTCCAAAGTACCAAAGAAGAAATCAGAGTTTGCAGAAAAACATAAAGAAAACAAGATTTCATAGACCCAAGCAGTACGGTTTTTAATCATCTCAGAGCATGTTTAGGGACCGTCCTCGATCTCGTACATATGTAAGTGACGTAGTCGTATTACTTTTAGTTCTATTACTTATTCAGAACCATAAAACCATTCAGTTGATAACAAGCCGATGGTGACTAGATCCAGCGCCACCTTCGTCCAGGGTAGGCAGTGGCCGCTCCCGTTTCACTGCTACAGCTCGATTTCTTATGTACTGTTGCAGGTGACCATTCCTTACATGCTCCTCCATGATATCTTTCAAATGCCTACAATCGTTTGTGTTGTGCCCATCTAGCTCATGGAATAAGCAATGCTTTCCCGATGCTCGCTCGTATTCAGAAGGTTTCCTTCTTGTCGGCCTTTGATACTGGAGGCGCCTTCGAGTATCCAAGTAAATCCTTCCTAGAGTCTCAGTTAAATCTTTGTAAGAAGAAAATTTTGAATCCCTCCACAACCTCTTCGATGTGATACCGTTGCCATCCATTTTCCTTTTTCCTTTATCATCTTCATTTGGATCCTCCCTGGGTGGACCGCCACTCCTTACTGCATAAGCTTCAGCCTCTCTCCCTACTCTCTCAGCTTGTGCATCTTCCTACCTCAGGAACCTTTCGGCCACATGGTAGAACTCCTCGAGATCCCTTGGCGGGTCCAGTTCCGACGATATCTTGAAATCCGAGTTATCTGCAATTCCGAAAACTACCGCCATCAAAACCTTCGATGGATTGGGCCGATCCATCGAAGCCACCGCTGCATTGAATCTGGTTAAGAAATCTCTAAGCGACTCTCCCTTCCATTGTTTCATCGATGTCAAGGTCATTACATTCTTGGGTCTGACTATATGGACCCGAAACTGCCTCATAGCCTTCAATCAGCCTCGTCCAAGTGTCAATAGAACCACTCTCTAGATATTTGGACCACATATCTGTGATATCCGTCAAATACAAAGAGAAGCATCAAGCCATGGCCTAATCTGATTCCCCAGTACCTCCATATGTATCATGTACCTCATCAAGTGAACAGCAGGATCCGTTCTCCCGTCATACATCTCTAACGTTGGTATCTTAAGTTCTGGTGGGTTCCTAACTTGCCTGATAGTAGGAGTAAAGGGAATCTTATTCACATCCTCCAAGTCCTTATTTACCAATCCACCTCTCATAGCTCGTCTGACCATCTCCGCCAACCTTTCTATTTGCTAAGCTGTAATCCATGTCCTTTGCCTTCGATCTATCCCCCGAGTTCATGAGGGAATCCTGGCACACACTCCTCATCATGTACTCTAGTATTCCTATTGGCGTCGGGCTACATAGCGTCACCTGATATCCCTCGCTGGATTGGTCCAGCATTTCCTAGTGGTGTGCCCCCGAGCTAGGTTTATCCAGATTGATAGCCGTCTGCTGATTGGAGGCTGCCCCCTGCTAAGCCACTCCCTCTGCTTGATGGTTGAGTGCTTCTAATCCAGCTCCATGGATCTGAGCTCTTGCAGCTCCTGCTTGTCCAAATTGTTTGAGAAGAGTCTGCATCATCCCTTTTTGTCTTTTCAGCATCGCTTCCATCTCATCTCCGGTGATGTAGGCGGATGCTTGACTAGCTCCAACTCCAGAGGAGGCCTCTTGACTTCCCTCTTAATTGCTTCTTTTTGTCACTTGCTTTCTTGTTGTTGGCCTAGCCATTGCCTTCTAGAATCCAAGTTCCTAGCTTCAAAATCTCTGAGTGCTTGCCTTCTTGGTGAAAGCACCAAAATGTTGGTGCCAAAATTGGTCATTAACACCCAAATCCAAGTGAAAGTACCAAACACTAGTAACAGCTCGCAGATAGAATATATATAGAGAGTATAAATGTGAAGAATAGTCAAAATTAAAGAGAAAGCAGTAAAGACACAGAATTTATAGTGGTTTGGCTGACTCCGGCCTATGTCCACTCTGGAAATTTCCTTTTTATTGATGTTAGAATCAATTACAGTTATAATCTAGAGTTTTTAGAACAACAATGGCAGAGTAGCCTTTGTGCAAAAGATGAAGGGAGACAGAATCCATATCCCTTTTCTGAAGCCCTGCATGCTGTATTTATATGCAAATCCCAATTTACTAGGCTTCCTGAGTAGTCTGGGCCCATCAAGGCCATAGCCAAGCCATACTTTTCACCGCGACCAATCCAGGCCGAACGGCCTACACCACCAATGACCGAGCCATGTACATCCTTCGTCCCCGACCGAGCGGCATCTGTTGGACCACCTAGGCGAGCTATTTACGTACTTCGCCCTAACCGAGTGGCATCTGCTGGACCACCTAGGCCGAGCCGTAGTCCATACTCCAACACCGGGCCACTTGATGTCGACCCATCCATAAGCTTGTCCCTAGACTTCCTTCCATCTACTTCCTTGGACCAATCCACACATGCCGACCCACCTACACCAATCCCATATCTGACCAAACCGTAACTGGTCGACCTAACAAGCATCCTGACCGAACCATACCTGGCCGATCGAACGAGCTTCCACTAACCTACATTTTCTGAACCCTCAGGCCAAGTCATCACCAAGTGCCGAACCGCACCTTCCTGACTGAACGACACGTCCAGACCGAGCCATATCTTCCTGACCGAACGACATATCCATACCAAATCATACCCTTTCGCCGATCCACTAGAGACCGATCACTCTAATGAATGCCGACCGACCTATCCAAGTGAACAGCATCCATTTAAACCGAATCCATCGTATTCCATCCTCGATAATCGCGATGTTGGCTAGGTTGAATCCGCCTGTTTATGGCCTTGACAAAAGGCGGGTTAACACATGTTGATCACATCAAGGAAGTTACGACCATACTTTGAGGCACACCAACCAAAGTGTTGACTGGTCAACCCTTAAAGCAGGTGGTGTACCATCCAAAGACGTCTGGATAACTTTTAAATGGAACATTGAGTTGAGTCAGTACGACATCACTTATAACCATCGAAGAACAATCAATAGACATGCATTGGATGATTTCGTTGTTGAGCTCACAATACGAGAAAGCAATGAAGAAAACACTCTAGAAGTAGTGTTACAGTGGAAACTATTTTTCGATGGTGCATCAAATGATTTCTACTCAGGAGTGGGAGTTGTTCTTCAAACTCCCAAACGGCAGTCTGTTGGCTATTCTCTAAGGTTGGAGTTCCCTGCTACTAACAACAAGGCGGAATATGAGACATTAATAACATGACTGAAAATTATGAAGGAATTAGGAATAAGGGTTGTGCACATTTACAGCGACTCTCAACTAGCTGACTGTTAGGTAAAGAGGGAATATCAAGCTAAAGAGGCAAATCTTGCTCCTTACTTGTCAAAATCATGGGAAATTTTCAACGACGTTGAATACTACATAATAACTCATATTCCCAGAGAATAGAATGTAAAGTCCGATTACTTAGCTAAACTGGACAGTTCTGGAAGACACAATCAATGAGATTGGTTCTAGTTGAAGTATTAGCGGCTCCAAGCATAGATCGGATGGATGTAGATTGGATTCTAGAGGCCATGGAAGAGAAAGAATCATCGATGATGCTAATCAAGGATTATCTGCTAAAAGGAATACTCCCTGGAAACTAGAATGAATGAAAGAAGCTCATTCGAAAGACACCGTGGCTCGTGCTACAAGATGGAGTGCTATAGGAGAGGCTTCTCCACCCCTACTAAGGTTTGTAATCAAAGATGAAGCCAAAAAGGTTCCAATGGAAGTCCACGAAGGCAGTTATGGTGAGCACACAGGGTAGTAAACACTGGTAAATAAGGTTTTATATTATGGATATTTCTAGCTTATAATCAACCGAGATGCAATAGACTACACAAAGCGCTATGATCGATGCTAGAGATTTTCAAAGTTTCCGAGAACCCCATCCTCGGAACTAATGCAAATGGTAAACCCTTGGCCATTTTTAATCCGAGGAATCGATCTAATCGGTATATTACCAATAGCTAAAGGAGGAGCCAAATATGCTATCGTTGCAGTTGATTACTTTACCAAGTGGGCTGAAGCAGAACCGCTTACCACAATTACCACTAAAAAAGTGATTAACTTTGTAACAAAAAACATTATTTGTAGGTTTGGAGTACATAGAAATTCGGCATGGATAACAAAACTCAGTTTGGCAGTGTTGAATTCAAGGACTTCTACAAGCGTTATCGAATCGAAAAGAGTATTCCCGTGGTAGCACACCCATACGTAAACAGACAAGCAGAAGCGGTGAAAAAAATCATCAAATCCACTATCAAGAAGCGATTAATGAAAGCTAAAGGAAAGTGGGTGGATAAACATCCACTCGCACTATGGGTTTATAGAATAACACATAAATCTGCGGTCGGGCGCTCACCATTTTCTTTGCATATGGTTTAGAAGTAATGATTCCAGTGGAACCAAAAGTCCCCTGTCATCCAAGGTAACACTTCAATCAAAAAAAATACAAGCAGCTTCTACTTGATTCGCTTGATCGAATCGATAAGAAGCGTGAAGAAGCTAAAGTGAGGATCATTGCTCACTAAAAGTGCATAGCATGACAATTCAACTCCAAAGTTCGCAACTGCACCATTGAAGTGGGATATCTCATACCAAAATGGATCTTTCAAGGTATGGGAGCACTTGAACAAAACTGGGAAGGACCCTACATTACTGGCCAAAAACTTAGAGATGGAACATTAAAGCTCACAATGGTTAATGGAATTCTGACTCCTTATGCTTGGAATAGTGACTCACTACGGCACTATTTTATTTAGCACTTATTTATGTATCTTCTATTTCCACAAATAAGACACCCAGGTATACTAAGGGCATTGTTAATAGGTAGGATTTTCCTTTCTCTTTATTTTATTAGTAAAGTCATTTTGCTTCTTGAACCAATGGAATCGTATTCATGTAAGCAACCTGTTGAGTCGACGGTATCAAATAGGCTCAAACCATCGGATTGATGGGGAAAATCGATCCCAACCTTTTGAGAACCGGTGTTGCTTGGGAAACAACCAAAAGGCCCAACCCTCATGCACATTCATAAATCATGCCTCGCTTCTTAGACTAACGAAAATGTGTCCGAGTAAATATCCATTATTTTGCTACTTGAGCCGATGGAACTACATTCAAGTGCGCTCCATTTCTTCGCTTCTTGGACCGATGGAACCGTATCCAAGTAAGCTTCCATTCTTTTGCCACTTGAATCGATGAAACTATGTCTAAGTACGCTCCATTTCTTCGCTTCTTGGACCGATGGAACCGCATCCAAGCAAGCCTCTATTCATTTGCCACTTGAACCAGTGGAACTGTGTTCAAGTGCACTCCATTTCTTCGCTTTTTGGACCAATGGAATTGCATCCAAGTAAACCGCTATTCTTTTTCCACTTGAGCCAATGGAACCGCGTTCAAGTGCGCTCTATTTCTTCTCTTCTTGGACTAATGGAATCGTGTCCAGGTAAGCCTCCATTTTTTGTTACTTAAACCGAAGGAAACTGCATTCAAGTGTGCTCCATTTCCTCACTCCTTGGACTGATGGAACTGCGTCCAAGTAAGCATCCATTCTATTGCCACTTGGACCGATGGAACCACATTTAAATACGCTCTGAATCATCGGTGTTACCCCGTAACATCATCAGTCTGTCAAAATCTCTTAAGTACAGACGCTGCTCTAGCAGCATTAGGAAATCCATCAGTTGCAGAATTGGTAGAAATCAATCCTCACCTCCCAAAACTCGACATCGCTTGGAGATAGGCAAAGTCAAAAGAGAATCCAAGGGATTGAGCTATCCATTGGTCTTTGGGACTAGAGACTGATACATGGGTAGAACTTCAGTATTGAGCTTGGAAAAATAAATCACAATCAAGGTACACGGTGCTCAGAATAAATCATTCAAATTACAAGTTCCCATGGATATGTGCTATAACATCGTGGATTGGGGGCAACTAGAGAGATTCCTAGAGCATCCGGTCTCATATCAAGTGTTTGGAGTAACTAGCCCCGTGGATTGAAGGGAACACAACACACTAACACTTGGTAAGGATAAAATCACCTCACGATTCTGTTACATCGAACGGTGAATTTTGGCAACCATAACAGAGCTAAGTAAAGTAGTACATGGAACAAATGAAATTTACACTACTTACACCATTTACATGCGTGGAATTACGATAAATAAACACATCACATCACATAGTACATCAGTATATAATATGGAAATTGCGAGACAAGAATCATATTATGCACATACATGTGGTATATAGACACGCACAATACGTAGTATATAGAAAAGTACACATAAGAGAATATAGTGTAAATGCTGATCATTTTCATTACTTATATCACTTTATGTACAATATCAAATAGCGGGGGTCGTACCCGCATGATATCGGCCTGTTTTGGACATTAAAAAGAGAGTATAAACATTACTAACATTGTAACAAAAGGCAAAATATGCTAAGTATAGACTTTGTACTTGTACATACTCGGACACTACAAAAACACATAAAAATGCAATGAATACCCTGCTCCACCAATGCTCGAGCTTATCCTGAATTATTTCCGCCTTTCCCTCCGCCTTTACTGCCCCTACTTGGATGAATTGGGAGTTTCATCCCATTATCCTTATCGGTCTCTCTTCTTGCACTGATCCTCTGGTAGCCCAACTCCCCTCCTTCAAACACCTTCAACGTGATAGTAGTGGGAGTCTTACACTTCTGCTCTTCCTTTTCCTTCTTCACCTGCAGCCCCTTCTTTTCCTCCTCCAGTCTCTCTGCTATGGTCATCTTATCTATTGGCCCTGACTCACTAGCAATCACCACCTCTTCATCCACAAACACTAAGACATCCTCCAAGTTTTATAGCGCCTCTCTATATTTAGAATCGGGCCCAGGCCCGGAGCTGGAGGTAGGAACTATGTCAGAAGATGCGGAAGAGACGATAGTGGAAACAGTGAGAATAGGAACAAGTCCTGAAGCATGTATAGCAGGAGGAGGTGGCGGGAGAGTTGGTTAACATATAAGTTGGGAAAGAGAGGTCGCACAATTTAGAAAAGGATTCCAAAGTAAATCGAAGCGTCTGGAGCATCAAAGAGACGAGAGAAATACCTGAGCTGTAACAGCCCGCAAATCTGTACCCTTTGAGTCAACGCTATTCTACATTAATTAACTCAAGCGGAACAGAAATATGAACCATTAGGGTTAAAGAAGAAGAGATAGAAGTAGAAGAAACTAAACAATATCAGAATCTCACAGTCGCAGCGGAATAAACTATAATAGTAAATATGGATCTTTACACAAAATGAAACTATATCTGTTTTATACATCATATCATCAGAGTATCTCATATAACAATATTTAGTAATCAGACAATCTCATACAATCATAGCAGCGGATATATATAAATACGGGTAATACGTCTCGGACTCCAGCTTCTCTCCTGCTCCATAGCATCCTGTCCTGCACAAATAATACTCGGTCTGACCCAAGCATTATAATGAAATAATACCCGAGTCAGTCTGGAATACCAGCTGATAATAATGCATCCAAATTGATTATTAAAGTTTCAAAAAAAAATTGAAAACAAAAGCATCTCGTAAGACCATGCCACAAATAAACATGTCGGGTGTTTACCTTACGATGGCTAAAACACTTTTTATAGAAATCCTATGATATTATAATAGGGTCTATTTACAAATACTTATAAAATAGCCGAAATTGTTACAATCATTAAATTCCAGCTACTAGCCACAAAGTGGGTAATACAAACAAAACTCATACAAGGCTCGTAGGGAGAATGGATTTCCAACAATGACTAGGCACTGGGGTACCACCTGTCACAGTACGGGGCCTAGATCACCGTACCGAGGACCACGCTCGATCCCCTGCAACACAAGGCCGGACCCATCCCTTACTGGACAGTTCCGAATAAGATCACCCCGCGGTTGGGATCAGCAACCGCCCACTAAGCCGAAATAAAAAGGGACATCTAGACAGGAATGACCTTACTCTCAAGTGGGGGATACCCACGAAGCCTTGTTGCATATCCCCTGATTTTCAGTCATTCCCGGTTGATGAGGCTTGACGCTAAGCGTTACCTTTAGAACGTTTCACTTAGAATGCCCATCGCCCACCTGACGATGTTCCGAAAGCATTTGTCCATACAAGTCCGTCCCGGGTTCGAACGGAACCGAAGGCACTATTCCTACTACATCCATTTTGGAAATATCCTCAGGATTAGTAGCGACTAGCCCTTGCACTTCACTGCTCCATCTTCGACTCCGAACACGTTTTTCGCATGAAACGTACAAACCGGATCGAAGTGGTTTTCGAGAAATAAATCTCGATCCCGGTCTCTTCGAAACGATCAACGCATTTGTCCAATATTGATAGTCGGTGATTTAACTATCAATTAACATTCACAATCATCCATCACCCAATAAATAATCTCCCACATTATTTATTTGCCTCAAATATCTTTACAAGATATATTTCCAAAATTTCAAAACTCATTTGAAAACAATTTCCCAAAGTTCTTCCTTTACAAGGTAAATCCTTTACCATTTATTCCCATTGGAAATAACCAAGTTCAAAACAATTTAGATTTAAAACACTTTATACTGAAATATATTTTAAAATATGTAATTTACTTCTAGTTATTTACTCAAAATATAAATTTAAAATATGTGAAGTAAAACTATTTATTAAGACATAAACTTGATTTTACATAAAGGTTTAGTTAAACTAAATTTAAAAGTAGATTTTAAAAGGATTAATAATAATTTCAAATAACTTTATTCAAAACTAGCCTTTAAATAAATCCATTTGTAAAAATAATTTCTAATGTAATCGTAGGTAATTACTATTGCAAATTCACTAATTAGTGACTTAAAAATAATAATTTTCAAAAATACTCTTTTAATCAAGTTCAAACTTTAACTTATTCTTAAATAAAATCTGTTAAAACACGAACTTGGTTTCCCAGGGAAAACACACTTCCATTCAACATCCCAAAGAACTTTTTTTATAAATCCTGCCCAATCCATTTCAACCCAAAATTTATGTTTAAATAACGTAAATTTCCTTTCCATGCTTAAAATAAACTCCTTTTGAAGTTTAACACCTTTTCCATTCCCAGAAATTTACTTCCAAAATATAGGTTTAGAATATTTTTAAATAAACTTTTATAAATTTATTTATTTAAAATCGCGCTTAAGAAATCACTTAAATGAATACCTACTTAAATTCCAATGGGTTAAAATAGTATTTCAAAATATTTTATATACATTTAAACTGCTAACTTATATTTTGGAAAGCTTCATTGAAAACATATTAAATTCCCAGGCAAACGCTATTCATTATCAAATAAATAACCCATCGTTATTTTTAACAATTTATAACTCCTTATAGGATTTCTCACCAGAAATTCATACTTCCACATTTATCAACTGATAAATTTCCCACTTTATTTATATTTCCAAATTTAAAATTTTTCAATCTTCATCCAAACCAGATTCCAAATTTTATTCCTTTAAATTCTTTATTCAACAATTCATTTTATTTCCTTTAAAACCCAATTCATTTTATTCATTTTTAATATTCTAGATTTTATTTATCAAATTATCTCACTAAATAACTGAATTCAAAAATCTAGCTATCTCAGAATGTAAACAAGATACATCATCAATTATATAAAATAATTCCTACGTTGTGAGGAATCCAGTTGGATCCCTCCAACCTGTTTTTCCCTGCATCACAAATATTAGCACATCACGTATATAAATATCAATCCAGACTGATAATAATAATTATATTCAACTAATCACACAGATATTTAAATATTAACTATTTAAATTAGCTAGCATCCAGATGTGAGTGAGAATAACTCACCTTGGGTTTCGGTGAGCGTTCAAATTTAAATTAAACCGAACGGTGTTCGATTTAACCTAAATTTTTACTTGCCTGGAATGATTTCAGAACTGTATCATTGCGTAGTACGCGTCTCTGCGATTCCGGCGTTTCCAGTTTCGTCAAAAACGGATAAAACATGAGTGAGATATTGAATTTAAAGATTGTATAACCATTTATCTAAATAAATTACATTTCTTTTTATACCCAATCACGGCCGTGCAAACAAGGAGACCCAGATCCGGCCGTACGCGCTCCATCTTCTCCTACTCACGCTACACAGGCACAAAACGAACCCATCGCGATCGCCTAGGGCATAGGACCGCTCCACCCACGATCGACCGAAGATCGATTAGATTAGCCCACGTCGAAGCTCTTCGCTTCACCTACCCTCGGCCCTAAGCTCGCCCGGCTCAGCGATCACAAACTTCCAAGCATCGCGCATGAACTGTACATGAACGCTTGCTCCTACTTCCTCCAAACGATGACAATAACCGAGATCCACCATTGGATAGTTAGACGTCGTGGTGTTCTTCGACTTTCTAGTTGGAAGCATCCTCTAAAACTCGATGGATTGATCACAAATTGGAAGAGAAGATCAACGATTTTCGGCCATAGGAAACGATAGTGGCGGCCGAAGAAAGTAGCTAGGGTTTTCGGCCTTTGCGTGTATATATATACGTGCAATCCAATTATTTAATTCATTTTAAAGCAACTTATTCTAACGATCTCCAAATCACATGTGCCGCCTGGCATTCCTAGGATTTTTTGCGTTCCGGACACAGTGGAACAGGTTCTGGAAGCTAATTCGGTCGTACGTGTGAGTTACGGAATTTAACGATCAATTAAAAATTAAATCGGTTAAAGTATTTTCTATGTGTTTCGAGCTGCCACGGTCAAATGACAACTCCGATTGCTACGAAAATTGAAATCCAATAATAACTAACTATTTCGGATCCAATGGAACTGGTTTCGTCGAATTCCGAGACTGTGCCCCGGAAGGCTATTTTCACTCGTCGATAAAATCGAGCGATTTTCACAATCGTCGAAGTCATCTAAAATTTTACTTTTAAAACTTTATTAACTCTATTGTAACTGGTATAAAATTTATATTCATATTAGAAATCATTCTGATTCAGTTTAAATCAAAATCTGAATATTTGCATTATTATATTATTAAATTCCATTATTAAATTAATATAAAATTCCAAATTTAATCTATCGACTTTAATTTCCATCCAACAGTCCAATATCATAATTCAAACCCCAAATAGACTTAAAATAAATTTTAGAACCTAATTTTATCTCCATTTACACTCAAAATTACCAATTATCCCAATTACTGATATTAAGCAATTATTATTCAAATTCCAATTTAATTCCCGTATTTGAAATTTAACCAATTATATCAGCTTAACCAAAATCTTTTATCTCAAAATTCAAATTATAATTCATATTCGACGTTTAAAATGAATGAAATGTTCAAATTTAGCGACCCAAAGTTCCGGGTCGTTACATGAGCCATGGGTTTAGTCATGAAATTCAATGTCGAAGGCTACGCCGCCAGTCCCCATCACTGAAGGTCGTACTACAACTGGAAAAGGGCATGGCTCACCCAAGGCTACGGAAGTGGCATAGGTGTGAGCGGCTTCAGAAATAATAGTCATGTATATGGGGATAGTCACTGTCTGCTCTTAAGAAGTATGAACAAGTGTTTGGTGCTGACCCAAAGAGCTTGGGCCAGCAAGAGCTTTAGTTGCAGCATCGGCAACTTCCTTCTCTCTCTTCCCTAAGGATCTCTCTTCCAACAGCCAAGAAGTCTATGTCCTTAGGACTAAGATAAGCGACCTTTAGTTCCTCCTCGGTGCCCTTATCCTTGGCCTCCTCAAACTTGACCAATACCTCCTCCCAAACCATGGCAAGAGTCCAATGATAGTTATTACCTAACATTTCAAGTTGCCCTTGTTCATCACGTAGCTAGTATAAAGATGAAGCACATTGGCGCCCATTTGGCTTATTGCAACATTGTATTTCGATTGCAGCTCTGTAATCTCTGACTTGGTGCTTAGATGCTCGAACTCCTTTGCCAGTTTACCGGATGCAACCTCTTCCTTCTGTTTCACCACCCGCGCATTCTCCTCACGAAGAAGAGGGAGCTCAACGTCCTGCTCAGCAATGATAGTAGCATGACCGAAAACGGTTTGGTTTAGAAATTTAATGGTGTTTTCTACTTCGCTGAGCTGCTCTTTCAATTTCTTGGATTCTATATGAGCATATTTGATTTGATGCGTTATCACTATAGTGGCTCCATCGTAAGCCAGGTTTGCCTTGGTCAACAACTTGTTGTTGGTAGCCTTTCCTTTTAGGGTTGCGTTCCTTTTAGTCTTTAACCAGACTATCTCATCATCACGATCTTTGATCGCCTTAACATGGTCTTCCCTTTCGACCTCAAATGAGAGGATCTCCTGATGGTTAGTGTGATACACATCCAAAAGGCCTTCACTAAATGCTGCAAATCACACCTAGCCTCTATGTCCTCATGGACTGTCTTCGGATTGCTAAGGGAAGCGGCCTTGTTGTGGGGTTTTATCTTCTTGTCACACCTGACTCCGTTCGAGAACAGATTGGGATAGATTGCTTGAAGCATAGGTAAACTCGACGAAAGCACGAACTTCTCGGTTCGTCTTGAAGAAAAAGAGGCAATTGCAAAAGTTGTTGCTTGAGAAGATGGATTTTTTGCATTTTAGCGGTCCGAGGATCAGTGCGGGGAGGAGTAACCGATAATGAGGGCCTGTTGCGATCATGATAGTCTCTTTAGTGATTGTATGCATCGCAAGCGGCATTACTCTTGTCATCTCCTTTTCTTTTCTCTCCCTTCTCGCGCTTTCGATCCAAGTGGCGAGCCTCACCCTCTTTTCCTTCTCTCCTCATTTGTTTCATAAGGAGGGTAATAAGACGGATCAGAAGTTTTACTTTTGTAGGAGCTGGTGTCTTGATGTAACTGATGGTATAATCCACGTCTCATAGTACTCGAAATGGAAACAAGAATGAAATTAATACTCGAACTTAGGAACTTAATGCGATGTAGAGATGTGTGCTTGTGAGTCCTAGAGTGAAGTGTGTAGTGCTGACGACCCTTTATAAACTCTACCAACCATATCGGTAGGGTTAAGTATCGGAGTCTATTCACCACTGCTCACAAATGCACCTAAGGAAATGTCAATTTCCAAGTCGATCTGTGCTATCGTTTTGCTAATGGAGATATCCCAATGTTCATCTACAAAGATGGAAACATCTCTCGTGAAATCAGAAGTAGACGTACCTCCCATGGGGGTCTAGTACATTGACCTCTAGCAGACTACAGAGTCTCGATGGCAGGTTGTTCTTTAAGATGAGACATTAGGGGTTCAAGGCTTAATTCCTTGGTAGTTAACAAGTCTAGAGAAGGCAGTTAAGGAAGATCGGTACTCATTTTCGGTGACTCGTCGAAAGATTCATCTCTTTCTGCTGAGATGCGAAGTCACTTTCATCACCATCCGAGCCTTCTTTCTTTCCTTCCTCAACCATAGGCTACTTCCTATCACTCCTTTGAAATTTTTTTTCTTATTATCCAAGGATTGGAGACATCCTATGGGCATATCCATATTTCTCGTAATGTTCTCTCTGGAGGGTAAGGCTATATCAGCATCAGGAATTTCTTCGGGACGTGCTTCCTCTGACGGACCAGCCACTTCTTCTTAAGCCACAAGCATAGGTAGAAGAACGAGTGTGTCTCTTGAAGCCACTTGAAGTTGATGGCTTGTCATCTACAATAAATCTATCTGGATAAAAAAACTCGAACTTTCGGAGATTCTCATTCATTAAAAGAAATCCCATCGAGCGCTCATAAGCTCTCACAGTCTTGAGGGTTTCTAGCATTTTGTCAAGATCATCGTCGCTTTCCCTTCTTGGGATGACTGCAATAAGATGTGATAGGATAACAAACTGGAAAGCCAATTGAAATAGTAAACGATAGGGAATTAGGACATACTTTCAAATAGCTAGAAGCGGCTGAAACCCCCAGGACGTATAATAAAGAAAAACTTATTCTTAAAAACTAAACTTTTGTTATAGAGGTTTGATATTAGCTTACATCCCTTTAGGCTTCGATAATTGTAAAGGATGGGTAGTCCTGCCTCCTCTTGAAGTGTAAAAGAAATGTGAACTCACTTTTCCTTGAGGGATGCCCGTGTCTACTTATGGAAAGAATGTATAGAGAATTCAGGAGTGCATAACCATTGGGATGGATTTGAAACAACACAAATCCTAAATATTGAAGCACCATGGACAAGAACCAATTGAATGGTGGTAAATCACCACTTAAAGCACATGTACCGATTACAAGTGATAAAACCTTCTGAAGTGTTATGACAGAATTCAGCTCAAGCGAGCAAACGAACGTCACCCTCCAGGATGTCGGGTTGTATGCATATATTCCCATGCATTTTAGCTGCCAGAATTGAGGGCACTTGCTCCGGAGAATTAGTTAGAATTCTCAGTCCAGAAGTCAGCTGGTCAAGTACAGGTCCTACCGGAACTAATGGGCCATAGAAATCAAAATCTTCACGTTGCCTTGGTCCTACAGGAATAGATGAGAAGCATGGGTAGATTTTGAATCAACTTCGGATGGTGTGGATGATCCATCAATGGACTAGCGGCATGTCAACTGGCGTGTCATTCTGGATGATAAAAAATTGTGACATCCCCCTATTTGGAGGCCCAAAACTAGCGGTTACGGATGTCGCAGTCATCCATGGTTATTAATACTCGGCGACCAAACACGGCGATATTAGATTCATTGATACATAGAAACACAAGAATATGGACAAGTTTGAATAGCAAAACAAATTCCACGTTGCATTTCAAAATATTCCAAATTTATTACATAATCCCAATTCACCGACCATGTTCATATAACATATAATTATTACAAAATATGTCAAGAGTGACAAATGAAGATGCCCCTTGGTAGATCAGAGTATACCGATAGGAAAAAAAACAATTTGCCTTTACAAACAAAACACACGGCGGGAATAAAAAAACTCTAATAACAAGCTTGTCTACTGCACGTCCTCGGAAGCTTTTTTCGTCTAAAACAACACCTGGAAACTTTATCTCTCAACCTACTCAAATTCAATTGAGTATCCGAGAGTTTAAGGGGAAAATAAAAACATCGAGTCGGGGAAAAAGCCTAGTATGAATAATAATTTACCATCTCAAACCATTTAGATACCTACTGAGACCACGCCGTTAAGCAGAACTGATTTTCACCTCACTAGTATCCTAAAACATTTATAAAACCATATACTGTGCTCCATCATCCACAATGGTTAAAACATAGTATTTCAAAACATTATGATGATATGCAAAACAAAGAAATCAATTTGGATTACCTATCCCCATTCATTCTGACTATGTCTTAATTATACTTTCCAGGTTTACTATTAATTTGTTAAATACTAAGGACTATCTGTCCAATTACTTAGTTTTCATGGAATCACTGAGAACCTATTGGTAACTCCAATATCTTATTTCTTATCCAAGTTTCCATGGGCTAACTAGGAACCTATTGACTGGGTGTCAATATCTTAATCTAGATATAGTTTTCATAGGTTAACTACAAACCTAATGGCCCTGCCAGTATCAAATCATAGTTTTCATGGGCTGACTATGAACCTATTGGCCCCTGCCAATATCATACGGCTATCGTGGGCTGACTATAAACCTATTGGCCTCTGCCAATATCTTTAATTAAGATTTTAACATCTGTTAAGTTATATTCACTACTGGGTCGACTTAACTAGTTATTCTGCCCTTTCTCCAAAATAAATTTATGGGTTAATAACAATGTGAATAACATTTCCAAAATCTTTATTTATGCCATGGTTTTTCCTATAAAAGTGAGATTGGATTATTTGTTTTGAAACTTTTAAACATCACTTTTAGAATCACTGGATGACCTCCTTCGAAAGCATATAAACCTCTTTTCAAAATATTAAGTATGTACCTTTCTAAACCAATGGTACCTTTCAAAGGTATCAAGAAAACATTCTTTAAAATATAGCTTTGAAACACATAAAGTACCATTTCGAAAGCATTGGGTTTACTCTTTAAAAACATCATTTGGTTCGAAGTGGTTATATACGAAAGTATATCTTTCGAAACCAACTAAAATAAATTTGGGGAAATGTTGATGGTGTTGGAACAATCTAGTCAAAAGCAAAAAACTTCGAAAATCAAAACTTCCAAAGATGGAGTTGAAACCCCCTTTCGAATCCATCACCTTCGAAACCCTCAACCCCTTCGAAAGCAATTAGGAAGTGGCTAACTTTGGTTAAAACACAGATAACCTTTCGAAAGCATCATAGTCGAAAGTTAGTATAGTTACCAGGTTTCAACAAAGTTGGAACCTACCTTTCGAAAGCTCTTGCTTAAGGAAAGAGGTACCCCTTTGAAAGCTAATATCTTAACACAATACGACAACCTTCTTTGAAAGCTAATTGTAAAACCCTTCGAAAAGATACGTTTTGACTATGCCGAAAGCTTTTAGTAAAACAAGGAAGGAATTATAACTTGTGAAAACAAAGCAGGATTTCGACCCCACCGGAAGCTAACCGTTAGACACCAAGGCTTCCGCCCTCCTTCCAATCCACTACATACCATCTAGGTGATACCTTGTGCATTGGTTTCGACTACGTGTGTTTCAACTGTGTTGGTTATGACTGGGATGAGGCAGAATCAATGGAGTCGAAAGGCACTTACTAATAAAGGCAGAACACCATTTTCTAATTTAAAAGCTGAAATATAGTAACTCTAGTAATTTCTTTTTTAACAACTTGCCTATTTGTAAAACACCGATTAGTTGCCATAAAACTTTTCAAATACTTTACCATTAAAACTGCTGCATTTATTCAGATCCAAATTAAAGGATTTTAACGTTAAAACCTTTCCATATAAAAAACCGACATTTGCTGAAAAGCCCTTTTTATAAAATAATTTATTTCCCCTAGTAAATCAATTGGGAAAAATCACCAAAAATCACAGAAATTCAATTTCATCGTGTAATAAAACTATTAAAAATTTGATCCAATTCTTTCTGAAATTCTCAGAATAAATTTTGAACCCAATTATATCATATTTTTCATCAAAAATTAATAATAAAATTTCCAAGGCTTGGAAAATTCTGAAAAACCCATCTCCAAAATCATGTTTTACTTATCATAAAAATTTTCCATGGCAATCCAAAATCATAAATTCTCGGTTTTACATCAAAACAATGCAAATTCATATGCGTAGGAATTAAAATAAATTAACATGGTATAACTCAAGCATATCATCATCCATTTTATCACAAAAATGAATTTAAATCACAAATCCGAAACCATGTAATCATAGAATAAAAATAGAGATGGTATGAGATTATTATTCTCCTTAAACTTGATAAGGAATTTGAGATTCATTGCTGATTAATCCTATTTAGCTTTTGATCCTTAGCTTTAGATAAAAAATTTCCTTTCTTCTTTGGTAATGGCCGGCTTTGGTTTAGGTTTTATATTTTTTGTGTAAGAAAGTGGAAAAATGAAACGTGAATGGGCAATAACAAAAAGATATAGCCGTGTATAATAAATTGGCTAATTTACTAATATGTTCATGTGTAGTTTGTCCAAAAAACCAATTTAAATCCCATTTATCTTGTTAATAGGTGTGGCCCAATATATAATTTATTCAAATCTCAATCTCCTTGTCATCATTATTCTATTTAATTTATCTAATTAAATTCCTGAATAATGTTGTCAAAAATTAAGGAAGTTACATGCTCCCCACCTTAAAGAATTTCATCCTCGAAATTCAGTAAGGACTAAATACTAAACATAACAGTCATTTGTAACAACTCCTAACAACCATAATAGTCTAGCTGACTAGCAATTACTACATAAATATAATATAGACATACACTTAAAGCAGATCAGGATAAGTATCTCTAATCATGTCCTACTCCCAAGTATAGTCCTTTTCGTTGTCGCTCCATTGAACTTTCACCAACCTAATTGCCTTGTTCCTTAATCTTTTCTCATCTCTAGCTACAACCCGAACTGGTTGTCTAACAAAAGTAAAATTAGGCTCTACCACTAAGTCATCCAACCTTGTCAAAGAATAGTAGTCACTGGATCATGCACATACTTACGAAGATGAGACACATGAAATACATTATGGATACATGCCATACTCTCGGCAACTCTACTCTGTATGCGAGCTTTCCAATCCTCTCTATAATATGGAATGGACCTACATATCTTGGGGCTAACTTCCCTGACTTTCCAAATCATATCACACACTTCATAGATGATACCTTAATGAAAACCTTATCTCCAACTGAGAATTCTAGGTCTTTACGCCTCTTATCTTTGTAACTCTTTTGTCTGGACTGAGCTTCCTTCATCCTTCCCTCGATTAACTCAATCTTCTCTGATGCCTCTCTAACCAAATTTGGACCTAAGACAATCTGTCTCTAGTCTCCAACCAACATGCTGGTGATTTGCATGGTCTTCCATATAAAAGCTTCAAATGGCATCATTCCTATACTAATCTGATAAATATTATTATAGGAAAACTCAACCAACTGTAGGTGATCCTCCCAATATCACAAAGTCTAATACACAAGCTTTTAGTAAATTTTTGAGTACTTTGTTGACTCTCTCTGTATGCCCATCCATCTAAGGGTGATACGCAGTACTCATATTAAGCTTGGTACACATCATTTCCTGTAGACTCTTCCAGATTTCATTAGTGAAAATTGCATCTCTGTCACTGACTATACTAGTAGGAACTCCATGCGGTTTAACTGTGTTCTTCAGGAACAATTTAGCTAAAACAGGTGTTGTTCCGGTTGACTTAGCTAGAATGAAATGGGCACTCTTAGTCAATCTGTCCACTATAACCCATATACTTTCATTACCTCTATTTGACATCGCCAAACCATCTATAAAATCCATATGTATCGAATTCCATTTTCAAAATGGAATCTCTAAAGGCTGTAGCAACCCACTTGGTTTCTGATATTCAATTTTCACCTATTTGATGGTTTGCACACTGCCTAACCCACAAGCCAACATCCCTCTTCATGCCTTCCCAATAAAAGCTCCTCTTCATATCCTGTATTATTTTGGTTCCTCTAGGATGAATCATAAACTTGGATAGATGACATTCTTCATGAACTTCTTTCCTTAAGTCCTCCACATTTGGAACACACAACCGTCCCTTCATTCTTAGCCATCCTTTTTGGTCAAGGCTGAAATCCTTTAGATTATCAATCTCAATTCTACCCTCAAGCCTTCTGATCCTTTCAGTTAATAACGGATCCTCCTTCCACTTTGAAGCAATTTTCTCAATCAATACTGGTCGAACTTCTAAACAAGACAACCTGGCGGTACTCTGGCTAGACCCGACAGTCGATCTTAATTGCACATTGCAACTAACAAAAGCTTCTAAATCTTTCCACTCCGCCAACATAGCTAACACCACATTCTAACGTTTCCTTCTAAGAGCATCAGCCACTTTATTACCTTTTTTTAGTGTATATTTTATACCAAAATCATAAACGTCCAAAAACTACAAGCACCTCTGTTGTCTCATATTCAACTCCTTCTGAAAGATTAAATACCATAAAGATTTATGATTGATATATAACTCAAATCTCTCCCCTAAGAGATGATGTCTCCAAATCTTCAATGCGAAGATCACAGTTGCCAACTCCAAATCATGAGTAGGATATCTAACTTCATACGGTTTAAGCTGCCTAGATGCGTAGGTAATGACTTTACCTATCTACATCAACACCACTCCTAATCCAGTTCCACATGCATCTGTATACACCACCAATCCTTGGTTCCCATCTGGAACTATTAGCATGGGTGCATTTGTCAAAAATGCTTTAACTTACGAAATGCCTCGTCACATTTGTCGGACCAAGCAAATCTCACCACCTTCCTGGTAAGCTTAGTTAAAGTTGCTGCTATCCGTGAAAAATCCTTGATGAATCTCTGGTAGTAACTAGCAAGTCCAAGAAAACTTCCGATCTCGGTCACTATCTTTGGTCTCTTCCAATTATTCACGGCTTCAATCTTATCCGGGTCGAATGACAACCCTTTCTCTGAAACCATCTGACCAAGAAATTTTATCTCTTTCTTCCAAAAATAACACTTGGTAAACTTCACCTTTAGCCGATTTTGCCTCAGCGTCTCACGTACCACTCTAGGATGAACTTCATGCTCTCTCTTATCCTTAGAGTATACTAGAATTTCATCTATAAACACTAGTACAAACCTATCTAAGTACTTTCAAAAAACTCGATTCATCAAATCTACGAAGAAAGTAGGTGCATTGATCAATACAAATGGCATCACCAACCACTCATTAGAACCATACCTAGTTCGAAATGCTATCAAAGGAATATTATTCTCCGCCACTCTTAAATGATGGAAACTTATTGCCCAGTCTAATTGGGAAAACACTCTGGCTCCACTCAACTGATCAAAAAGATCATCTATTCTTGGCAAAGGATACTTATTCTTGATTGTCCCTTTTTAACTTACGATAGTCAACACACATCCTCAACGACCCATTCGGTTTCTTCACAAACACCGTGGCCGCTCCCTAGGTTGAACTGCTTAGTCTAATAAAATTCCTTCCCTCTATATCCACGACCTGCACCTTCAATCCCTTCAACTCAGTTCGTGTCATCCTACTAGGTGGTCTACTTACAGGTTCAGCTCCTAGCACAAGATCTATTCTAAACTCAACAGCTCTTTTTAGAGGTAGTCTAGTGACTGGCTCAAAGACATCTGCAAACTCCCTTGCTACCTGAACCCGATTTAACTCATTTCCTACCCCCATAGCATTAAGCATAAAACTTGCGCTCTGGTCACTATTCTCTACTAAGAATATCACTCTGTTATGACTATCAGGGTGTCTCAATGATATTTCCCTATGCTGTTAAAATATTCTATCCTCATACCTACCCAACCAGTCCATACCCGAAATGATTCTGATGTCTACGAAATCAATAACATGCAAACTTATGACCTAACAAGTCAAGTTCTAACTGGTCACATCTTAACCCTAGAGTTGCATACCCTCTTGTTGGATTCGCAACCCTTAAGGAAGTAACATGGTAAGTAGGTTCTAAATATAATTTATCAACCAAATACTGAGATATAAACGAATGTGATGCACCGGTATCAAAAAGTACTCCAATTGAAATACTCTGAATCAAAAGCATACCTTCCATCACAGTCTTTCCTTTATCATCCACAGTAGGCCTAACTGATCCAATAGCAAAGACCTTTCCTTTGTCCTCCCTAACTGGCTCTGAACACTGATTCTTGTAATGCCCAACTTGATCATAGTTAAAGCATTTCACATTCTTCTTAACTGCAGCTCTCTTCCTATTGCCTGACCGAGATTCATTAGCAAAGTGACCTTCCTTGTCACACTTATAGCAAACAACCTTAGCCTTTAATTTCATAGCAGCATCTTCCTTCTGGGCTCCCTTTTTCTTAAAGAACTTCCTCTTCTTCCCCTGAGAACCCTGAGTTTCCACTAACTTCTCTTTAGCTAAATCAACAAGCAACTCCTCATGGCAAATGGCCATCTCCACCACTATATTACAAGAATCACAAACATGCGTCATGGTCGTTCTAGCAAGCTCGAGTCTCAATCCCCGAATGAACTTCTCATTCCTTTTGATGTCGGTATCTATAATTGCATATCTGTATCGAGATAGTTCTTCAAACTTGGTAGCATACTCGATTATTGACATCTTTCTTTGCACTAAATCCATAAACTTCCTTATCAGCTTAGACTTAGCAAACTCAGATATAAACTTCTGCTCAAATCTCGTTTTAAAATCAACCGAGGTAAACTACTCTTACGGAACTCCAGTAGTGACACTATTCCATCAATGCAATGCTGACCCCTGTAACTATCTAGAAGCCAACCTTCTCTTTTGCCCATCATTCAGACCCAAATCAATAAATATATGCTCATGATGCTACAGCTAGTTCCGAACTTCTACGGCACTTTCTGTTCCCATGAATGTCTTCCCACCAAAAATGGTGTGTAATCTCTACTCAGCAAAGCAATATTCCCAACTAGAGCCATAGGATTAGCTCCTTCTACATTTCCAGCACTCCAGCAGCAGCTCCAGCTTGCATCAAACCAGCAAAGAACTGATACATTGCCCTCATATCTACTGGTGGATTTCTAGCATCCACGTTGGCTTCAGCATTTTGGTTACTAGCATTAGACGGTCGACCCGGGTTTCTCCTAGTAGTGGACGAGCATTCCCATTAATTGTGGTGCTTCCTCCACTAAGATTTCCTCTTTTTTCCTGCTTCCATATCTCCCTTCTCATAAATTTTCATATTAGCCTTAGTAATATATAGAAGAACGGTATGAGAGAGTAGGGGGTACTTACTTATAGATTTAACTAAATACAACAAATACAAGTACGTTACTAGAGCGTTGACCCAAACCCCAATCTTATTTTCTGAATCATTGGCTTATGTTTGGAAAAATCTTTTAGGTTTAAGTTTCTTTTAAAGCTTCATAGACCTATGCTCTGATACCAACTAGTAAAATCCCCCTATTTGGAGGCCCAAAACTAACTGTTACGGATGCTGCAATGATCCATAGTTATTAATCCTCGACGACCAAACACTGCGATATTAGATACATTGATACACAGAAATATAAGAACATGGAAAAGTTTTAAACAGCAAAACAAATTCCACATTACATTTTAAAATATTCCAAATCGATTATGTAATCCCAATTCACTGACCACGTTCAGATAACATATAATTATTACAAAATACGCCAAGGGCGACATATGAAAATGCCTCCTTAGTAGATCAGAGTACACCAATAGGCAACAAAACAATTTTCCTATATGAACAAAACACACAGTGGAAATAAAAGAATTATAATAACAAGCTTGCCTCTTGCACATCCTTGGAAGTTTTATTCATCTAAAAGAACACCTGGAAACCTTAGCTCTCAACCTACTTAAATTCTAATGAGTATCTGAGAGTTTAATGGAAAAATAAAAACTTCAAGTCGGACAAAAAGCCTGGTATGAATAATAATTTACCATCTCAATCATTTAGATATCTAGTGAGACCACGCCGCTTAACAGAATGGGTTTTTCCCTCACTAGTATCCTAAAACATTTATAAAACCATAAACTATGCTCCTACATCCACAATGGTTAAAACATAGTATTTGAAAACATTATGATGATATGAAAAACATAGAAATCAGTTTTGGATTACCTATCCCCATTCATTTTGACTGTATGTCTCAATTATATTTTCTAGGGTTACTATTAATCTGTTAAATGTTAAGAACCCTCTGTCCAATTACTTAGTTTTAATGGGTCATTAAGAATCTGCTGGTAACTCCAATATCTTATTTCTTATCCTAGTTTTCATGGGCTAACTAGGAACCTATTGACTGACTGCCAATGTCGTAATCCAAATACAATTTTAATAGGCTAACTACAAACCTACTATCCCCTGCCAGTATCAAATCATAGTTTTCATGGGCTGACTATGAACCTATTGGCCCATGCTAATATCATACAATTTTCATGGGCTTACTATAAACCTATTGGCCCCTACCAATATCTTTAATTAAGATTTGAACATTTGTTTAGTTATATTCATTACTAGGATGACCTAACCAGTTATTCCGCCCTTTCCCCAAAATACAGTTATGGGTTAATAACAATGTGAATAACATTTCCAAAATCTTTATTTATGTCATGGTTTTTTCTTTAAAAATGAGAACACATTATCTGTTTTAAAACTTTTAAACATCACTCTCAAAATCACTGAATGACCTCCTTCGAAATCATAGAATCCTCTTTTCGAACACCAAGTATGTACCTTTCGAAAACAATGATACCTTTCGAAGGTATCAAGAAAACATTCTTTAAAACATAGCTTCGAAACACGTAAAGTACCATTTCAAAAGCATTAGTTTTACTCTTTAAAAACATCATTTGGATCAAAGTGGTTATATACAAAAGTATATCTTTTAAAACCAACAAAATAAATTTGGGAAATTGTTGATGGTGTCAGAACCATCTAGTCGAAAGAAAAAGGCTTTAAAAATCAAAACTTCAAAGGATAGAGTCGTAACCACTTTTCGATTCCATCACCTTCAAAACCCTCAACCCCTTAAAAAGCAATTAAGAGGTGGCTAACATTGATTAAAACAGGGATAACCTTTCGAAAGCATCATGGTTGAAAGGTTGCATAGCGGCCAAGTTTTGACTAAGTCGGAACCTACTCTTTCGAAAGCTCTTGCTTAAGGAAAGAGGTACCCCTTCGAAAGCTAATACTTTAAAGTAATATGAAAACCTTCTTTGAAAGCTAATTATAAAACCCTTTCGAAAACATACGTTTCGACTATATCGAAAGCTTTTAGTAAAACAAGGAAAAATTTTAACTTATGAGAACAAAGCAGGAACCTCACCTGAAGCTAACCTTTCGACACCAAGGCTTCCGCCCTCCTTCCAATCCACTGCATACCATCTAGGTGATATTTTGTGTATTGGTCTCGACTACATGGGTTTCAACTATGTTGGTTATGATTTGGACGTGGCGGAATCAATGGAGTCGAAAGATGCTTGCTAATAAAGGAGGAACACCTTTTTCTAATTTAAAGGCTGATATATACTAACTTTAGTAATTTCTTTTTTAACAACTTGCCTATTTGTAAAACACTGATTGGTTGCCATAAAACTTTTTAAATACTTTACCTTTAAAACTATTGCATTTTTTCAGATCCAAATTGAATGATTTTAACGTTAAAACCTTTCCATATAACAAAAACCAACATTTTCTAAAAAGCCCTTCTTTTAAAATAATTTATTTCCCCTAGTAAATCAAATGGGAAAAATCCCCCAAAATCATATAAATTCAATTTCATCATGTAATCAAACATATTAAAAAATTTGACCCAATTTCTTCCTGAAATTCTTGAAATAAATTTTAAACCCAATCATCAAAAATTTATAGTAAAATTTTCATGGCTTGGAAAATTCTGAAAATTAAAACCCATCTCCTAAATCATGTTTTACTTATCATAAAAAAAATTCATGGCAATATGAAATCATAGATTCTCGGTTTTACATCAAAACTGTGAAAATTCATATGCGCAGGAATTAATATAAATCAACATGATATAACTTAAGCATATCATCATCCATTTTATCACAAAAATAAATTTAAATCATAAATCCAAAACCATACAACCATAGAACAAAAATAGAGATGGTATGAGATTATTATCCACCTTAAACTTGATAAGGATTTTGGGATTTGTTATTGATTAATACTCTTTAGCTTTTAATAAATTTCTTCCTTTCTTCCTTGGTAATGATCGGCTTTGGTTTAGGTTTTAAATTTTTCGTTTGTGAAAGTGGAAAAATGAAACATGAATGAGCAATAACAAAAAATATAGCCATGTATAATAAATTGGCTTATTTACTAATATGCCTATGTGTAGTTTAACCAATAAACCAGTTTAAACCCATTTATCTTATTAATAAGCACGACCCTATATATAATGTATTCAAATCTCAATCCCCTTATCGTCATTATTCTATTTAATTTATCTAATTAAATTTCCTGAATAATGTTGTCAAAAATTAGGGATGTTACAAACTGTTGGTCATAGTCATGTATGCTCTATTCCTAATAAGGATACCTGTGAGATTGACGTTTGAAATCCACAGAATGTCGGCGTGTGCTGATCAATTGGATTCTAAGTATTGATAAGGACAAGTATAGTGTGTTATCTATATGGAATGAGTCCAGTCTCCCGAACATAACAAACAGTCCATCCCATGTAGATAACTCGCTCATATTAAGAAAACGATCTGAAATTTTTCTTTGAAATCACTTTTTAGCATTCAACGATCAGTAACAGATCCATTATCCAGAGCGACAAGGAAAGTTCTTTCTTTTTCAAAGACACTGGATGTGCAGAAATGCAACGCAATGGAGCTATTTATTATGTCTTAATCTATGGTGAATCGTCATATCGAAGTCAGTTAAATGATCCAATTTAGTCATTTCCGTGGATAGAGATGGCTGAAATTGGGAGATGTGTTTTTTCTGAAGTGAAAGCATTCTATATGAGATCAAATTCTAACTCCACAACTAGCTAATTATCTGAACCAAAAATGGCACAAACACGTAGAAGTTATAGAAGAGAATAAAATATGAAGAAATTTAAATGAAAACGAAGAAAGAACGAGACATAATCTTTTATAGTGGTTTGGCAAAGCCTGGCCTACATCCATTATAATATTGTATTGTTGATTTCTAACTTGGGGCGAACTTCTTGAGACTCGAAACAACTCTAAGACTTAGAATTTCATAAATACATGAATTTACAAAATAGAAGAGTTAGATCCAAAAGATCATGAAAAATGAGCCCGACCTTCATATTTATGGAGGCAGTGAGCCTAAAATATTTTCTAAAATGTCTCTAAGCCATTGTTCACGAATTTGATCAATTCTCCCAAAATAATAGGTGCCACCTCAGCAATATCTAGGAGTCGGTAACAATCCCCAAGTTCTCCATTTTTGGTGTCTTCGACTTCTTGTTCAGATCATCTTGTAGTTAGCTTTGTGATTCCATGGTTGTTTGCATTAATATTAGCTTGCTTTTAAGTCCAAATGACAGAGCTGAAGGAGAATAAAGTTGTAGTTTCAAATGTTCATGAAGACTGATGAAGGATGGCATTGATTAATAAAATGATTTTGGAAATAGGGCCTTGGCATCAAGATAGACACATAGGTAGAAAATGAGGTCTACCCAAGTTGTTTCTAGGAGTCGGTATCGATCCCCAAGTAGGAGTCGGTACTGATCCCCAACTTCGGGAATTCCACAGTTGTATTGTCTTAAGTTTTTTTGGTTATTATCCAATGACTCTGTTTGAACTTGCTTTTTGGACCCTTGAGCTATCTCTTTGGGTTTCTATTTCGATAACTCCAAGTTCAACTCGTCCAGTCAATTCAAATTCCGCCTGGACAAAAGGCTGGATAACACTTGCCCTCCAAAGTACATCTCGTTTCAAACATTAATGTGCTTTGAATCGAGATGGGTTTGGAATTCTGTGAAGGACTCCACTATAGAGATTTGAAAGGTCTTTTCCTTTCGTGAATCAACTTTATGAATTGTTATGTCCACAGTAATTCATCATGATGTTTTTCTAACATCTGAGCCTATAAATCTGAATGCGGTCTTGTGATCAATTCTAGTTCTAATGATTCTAAACTGATTCCATCTATGTGTTCCCCAGATATAACTTAGACTTTCCTTTAGTTTTAGTCATCAAGCATCGGATATTTACAGGTACACTTTCACATATGCATGTTCTTAAGTTAGGGGATTACATGTACATGGTCAGTTATACGTAGATGCATTCATACAATTCCATATATATACAAACATATATGTTTGCAAGTTTTTTTAAAATTTCGGACTCGGTACCGATCCTTGATTTGGGAGTCCAAAACCGAATCTGCACTTGGAATAATCTCCAAGTTTCAGCCTGATATGGGCTTGAGAGGTTATATAAGTATGTCTCCTTTCTTTCTTTTTCTCTCTTGCTCATTTGTTTTCACTAGCCTGAATTCCTTCAGCTCCTGCCATTTACATTGCCTCACTCCCAAATCATACCCTATCTCCGCCTTTGCCTTCAACCACCATCGACCTTCTCTACCCGATATCATCATCGCCATCAAACTTCAACCCCCTCGTAGATCCGAATCGAACTGTATCTCCACCAATCCTTAGTTTCCGAGAACACATTGAACTTTTCTTTTAACGCAAAATCACATGACATCAGGTAGGCGAACAATTGAGTTGAACGTGGATATGGAGCACGCGTAACTTGACACGGACAAGGATGGGTGTTTGTGATCATGATTCTAGAGTCATCGAGGAATAAAAGAGGAAAGGGAAGTAATCCCTTTGGTCATGGGGGTTGATGACACTCCCACACTTAGGCGATTTACCTCTTGGTCTAAGTTTACAATCAAGTATCACCTTGCAAATTCATGCTGAACTCATTTTTCATTTTGAAATATCTCCAAATCACGGCCAAAAACATAAAACTAGTCAGGAAAGTCATCGATGACGGTCACATCGAGTGATGCCTAGGACTTAAAAGTGAACTATCAGAATTAAAGGTTAAATAATGAACTGCACAACACAGCACTAGAATACACTTTAGCACGGGGGGTGCGGCTTCTAGTCAATCTTCAAATGTTATTATCATATGAGTTTTTTTTATAGAAATGTACCAAAGACATTCCAAACGTTTGGTGCTCATGCTACAGATACCTCACCCTCAAAATATATCGAATCCAACATAGAGTCCAGTTCAGCGACAACTTTGCAAACCCCTATTTTAACAAGGGCAGTGACCAGAAATTTCACATGTTGATCAACAAAATCATGAGAATCCCGAGTAGAGCCGCAAATTCCTGAAATGGTTGAACCAGTAAATGGGCCTCAAATAGATCCAACACCCAATACTCTTGAGGATGTTGTAATACTGAATGACCTGGTTGATTTTGTTCCCTTCAAAATCGATTGAGGATCTCTTCGAAGGATATGCAATAAGCATGGAATTCCATTTGATGATGTTCTGGAACTGTCTCATGACCAAAGAGCTCATGATCCTCCAGAGGGATTTATAGCTTGCAATAGATATATATGCCCGGTGGGTTGAGTCCCACCATTTAAACAATTCATCCAACGAGTCCTAAACTTTATGGGACTGGCTCCCATATAGCTTCATCCAAACAGCTAACGTTTTTCTTCTTAACACTCATATGGTCTTTTCTGAGGATATGAATCGAGTGCCTGGTGACGCGGAAATTTGTTACATCTATATCTTTAAGAGTCTTAAAGAAAAATCATCTCTTATTTACTTGGAGCTGATGAGGGGTTGCAGAATAGTTACCGGGGCTTGGAACAAGCTGAGCTATGTTAAGGTAGAATGGTTTTACGTACGCTGTCCACCTGGGTTCGCTTGTAGATGGATATCTAGTCTTAAGTTTTATTTCAAATTCCATTCATGCATTTTCCTTATAATATGCATACTTAATTTATCTTTCTCTGTTTTGCAGATGTTCCAAAGATACCCAGTGGCGAATCACTTTCAAATACCATAAATACTCATATGTGGTCCCAGCAAGGAATAGGTATATAAGAACTCTATTGACAGATGAGAATCTCTTGCCCATGATTTATTAGGTAAAGGCAGCAGCACCGACATAGTGCCAGTTATCGACATTGACGATAATGGTGATAATGATGTTAACAATCTACCCGTCGAAGGCAAAGTCGATCAAGATTTTACCCCTAGTTCCAAGTCTTAGGGCTGGAGTTGCAAAAAACATATAACAAGAACATGAAGGCATCGAGGAAAACCAAAATTATTGGAGAGAGTGGTGAGGCCGGCCAAGGTAACACTAAACTGGGCCACGGATCTCACACCAAGCAACCTAGGGATGACTAATAGCCTGCAACTAAAAAGAGACTGATCGTAAAAATTTCTAAGGCACTGACTTCCACTCAGTCTCTGCTAATCACAAGTGCAGAGAAGACACCGTCTATTCCTTCAACGGGAACGTTCGTTGATTTAGGGTCTATCCCTATGGAGTTTAGCTCTTTTGATGTTGCTAACATCAGCATCGGTGATATTAGTTCTCCGATCCACTTTGAGAAGGACACCGTTCCAACTAGTGCAGGATAGGTTACTCCCATGAGTAAAGCTCCAGCATATGGTTCGTCGAGGGGACACTAGGACACACACACACATGCACTAGCACTTGACCTGTATCCTTTCCCCTTTGATCTAACTCATACGTATTTGGTTTACAGGTTCAATGGATAAGCGAAAACATTCATTCTGATCCCTAAAAGAGAAACCATATCATGTTCAACGGCCCTGGTCGATCTCGTACCATCATGGGAGTGGTTGAGATTATGACTCAAGCTACCACTCTAGTCGTGATAGAGACGACTAAGACAGGGGTACCTATGACAGGGATTGTAACTCGCACGATTCAGCTTCTAGCCATCGGCTCAGGTCCAATCACCTCCTCCTAAAGGTTCAGCTAGGCAACCCAGCCGCCGTGGTGAAAATCCATCAGCTGACATTTCTTGAGCTTCCCCTCTTACTTCTATTCATGTACCACCTACAACATTATCCCATTCTAACCGGTCTTCCGAGCGCAGATACCATAAGAGCAACTCTGATACTACCTATCAAAGGTTTGATAAAGGAAATGTTTTTTCTCCAACTATTACAGAAGAGTAGCAGATAGACACTACAGGTCGGATGGCCAAGATTTAAAATGAATTCCCCAACATTCGCTTTGATGAAGTTATGTTTTTTCCAAACTTAAAGAGAATTCCTCTGAAGTCCACAAAGGACCGTCGACTACACGATCGATGTCTACAATCAATATAATGAGTGGGCGAAGTTGGCCAAAAAGATCTCAAAATTTTTAAGAGACATGCTGCATGAGATAGAGAACCAAAAACTCATTGAAGTCGAGAATAAAAGAATCATATAATGTCTCAACATTAAGATTTTGATCTCAAGAAAATCCTAAGCCGAAGCGGATAAGAAGGTCGAGCAAGCCATTAAAGCACTCAAAGCCGAGAGATCCAATCATTTGAAAGAAATCGAGCATGCGCATCATCAAAACCACGAGTTTGTAATGGAAAGGGATGTAGCTATAAGGAGCACGGCTGAATTGAAAATCAAACCCAAGTGCAGGACCATGAAAAAAGATAAAGCATAGAAAATTGCTCAGGATGCACGCGACGAGCTGGTCGCTATCGGACTAAAGAGGAATGAAGTGCTTGAGAAAGTAAGGGACATGGATGCCCTTGTTAAAAGAGAGGTCGAGGCTGCAGTTAAAAGAGAAGTTAACGCTGCGGAATTGCAGGTAGAAGAGAAGATGATGTAGAGATTTGAGCCACTGATCACTCAATACAATGCCAATATGCTTAAGTTTCGAAATCTTGAATGGTTAAGAAAGGATTACCCTTTAATGCTTGCTCGTGCTTGGGAATGGTTTGTCGAGGACTAGAAGGAACATCTCCAGGGCGATGAGTGAAATTTGAGTTGTTGGAGAAGGAAGTTCTATGGGGAAATGAGCCCAAAATTCTACATGACAACCTGCATCTTATCTACTTAGAACCTGATGCAACCACGCAAGAGGAATTAGCAAAGGTTCCAGATCTGCATATCACGATCCTTAAGCTAGTCAAGCTACGAGACTCAAGCTACTGGAAACCTACCACTTTCTATCCTATTCTATAAGGAACTCCTGGTAGCACTCCAGTCTATATACAAATTCCAACCGAAGGTGGTATCTCGTTGACTTCTCCTATTTTCCAAAGAGTTGATGTGTCACCGATCAAAGTCACTAATCTATCCATTTGCATTTCTTTAGCTACCGGTCATCCTACAATTGCTCTGCTTCCTCCCGAGGACTCTCAACCGGAGCAACAAATGTCAGTGATGGACTCCATAATCATCACGACTTCGACAACAATTCCTAGCATCTCGATTGAGGAGATCCCAAGCCTTGACGAGCACATGATAGAAGCTTTGTTAAAAGAAGGAAATGATGTGAATCAAGGGACTCAAGTTGATGAGGATGTTATTAATACTGGAGTCTCCTAGTCCCTGTCGAGGTCCCTCCATGCATGACATTTAGCAAAAAATTGTGAGGATATCCGCCTTGCCAGTCAAACCAAATAGGAGAAAACAGAAGTTTACCCACCTCCGTTATGGATCACCTTTCCCAGGTAGACCATTTATGCCCCAGTTGACATTCCTTTACAAGGAGTGAACAAAGTGTACCTATTGGATCCTTATAGAGCACCCCGTTCTCCATTTCTCGGCCTGATAGTGCTCAAAGTGTGTCTGTTGGCTTATCGCAAAGTACTTTTCTCGAAGGCCAAGGCGATAGAGGAAGAGGTGGAAAGAGGCAACGAGGGAGCTAGAGTGAAGTGTCCCCTGGCTCTAACATGAAGAAGAAATCAAAGAAGAAATAGTTGCTAGTTTATTTTTCCATATATAGACTCCATTTGTTTGTTGGCCAGCTTTGTACAGGTTTGGCCCCCGTTTTTGCTTTTTGCTTCTAGTGTGAACCGTTTGTACTTGACTTTCTTGGTTTTTAATTAATAATAAAGAATTTTTGTTTTGTAGAATCTTTCTTCAAATTTGTCTAAGTACTCAAGAAATACGTTTTCCAGTACTTGCGATTTATTTCTTTTAGTGATCGTTTTTGGATTATGTCCTTGATCCACTTTATGATTTGTCGACTCGCATTCTAGAAAATGTAAAGAAATCCTTAGAGTAAACCACTTAAAATAGTGGCTTGAGTGTCCTTTTCCAGGATAATAAGTTCCAACCGTACCGAACTCCGGATGTGAGCTTAAGTTAACCCCTTAGAATCGTAGTTTGTATATCCTCATCCAGGATGTTAGCATTCGATCACGCCTAACTCTAGGCATTGATTGAAGGTTTAAAAATTGGATCCCACTTTACTTTGAGCATGGACCTTCTATTCCGCCTACTCTGGGAAAGATATTAAGGATTAGACGGACTTGTCATTCCAGTTTCCATTTATACTATTGCCGTCGGTCCAGGGACAAGAGTTGAGTAAGTGATCGGTCGTATCATGCTATTTTTGATTTATTATCCTACACTCCATCTGAGGATAAGAGTTTGCGTATGAACGGTTGTGTCACATCCGGTTTTAAGTTTGTGCTCTTGCCCCCAATCTAAAGGCAAGAGTTGATTTGCGGATGATCGTGTTTCATCCAACTTAAGTTTATACTCCGACTCCTACTCTAGGAATGAGAATTAGGGTACGGATGCTCATATCGCATCTGGTTTAAGTTTATACTCTAGCCCTTACTCTGGAAATGAGAGTTAGGATGAGGCAGTTGTGTCGTGTTCGCCTTATATTTATATTTGTACCCTTAATTTGAAGACAAGAGTTAGCTGATGTCGATCTTAGGACACCAAAGGAGACTTCATGGGCCTGATCATGGGCCACCGAAGTTTGGTCGGTGCCTATCTCCAAGTACCTATACATTTACATTAATCATATGCAACTCATTCGAGTTGATCTAGTCACAACTCTTAAGAAACAAGAAGATAGAAGTTTGGGCTGAAAAGGCTGTTTATTTCATAAAACACGAAAAATGACATAATCTGTCTTATTACATGGCTCTAGCCCGTTATTTACAAGTTTATTTCAAGTGAAATAGTGTTGTAGGTGTTTACTATTCCATGTCCTTGGGAGCTAAGTCCCATCCACACTTGCCAGCTAGAAAGTGCCATCTCCCAGCTTTTCCTCTATTGCATACTGACCTTCTCAGCTCGGGCCTAAGTTCTTAAGGCTAGGGAAGATTCGTTTAAGGACTAAATCATCGATTTCAAAGGTTGAACTTTTGACATTAGTGTTATAATATCGAGCGACTTGGTGTCTGTGTGTAGCCGCTTTCAACTAAGCTTTGGTCTACCTCTCATTGATCATACCAAGAGACTCTGGAGGGAGTTGTTCGTTTTTATGTGGATCATAGTAAGTAACCAGATGAAAGGGCACTTCCTGTTCGACTGGGATCTTACCTCCAATCCATATGCCAAGGTGAAAGGAGAGTGGCCACTTACTGACTTATGGGTGGTTTGATAAGCCCAAAGTGTTAACGGGAGTTCATCAACCCACTTGTCTTTGGCCTTCTCACATCGCTTCTTAAGAATGGACTTGATAATCCTGTTTACATCTTCAGCCTGTCCATTTGCCTAAGGATGTGCTACCGCAGCATATCTCTTCTCAATTCGGTGTCGACGGAAAAAATCCTTAGACCTCGTACTATTGAATTGGGTCCTGTTATCAGTAATGATCGCTTGCGGAACTCCAAAATGACATATTATATTCTGAACAATAAGGTTGATTACTTTCTTTGGGGTAATTGTGGCCAATGGCTCTGCCTTAGCCCATTTAGTAAAGTAATCAACCGCCACGATGGCATACTTCATGCCACCTTTAGATATCAACAATACACTAATGATATCAATACCCCAAACTGCAAACGGCCAAGGACTGACCATTCGAGTACTATCCCTCGATAGGGACCTCATAATTTTAGCAAATCTCTAGCACTTGCCAAAATCTTAAGGTGTAGTCAACTGCTTCTCGATTGATTGTTAGCCAGAAGTATCTGTATCAAAGAATCTTCTTTGCTAAGGTTTACCCCTAGTGTGCTCGCCACAACCCCTTCGTGGATTTCTGTTAGGACTTGTTTGGCCTCGTCGTGAGCGAACACCAAAGCATAGGGATAGAGAAACCCTTCCTGTACAGTAATACTTCTTGCATGATGTATCTCAAAGCTTAGCAAAGTATTTTTTCCATCATTCATTCCTTCTCTCTAGATGGATCCCTCTTTGTAAAGAATCTCGAATCGTAGTCATAATTCAGGCTCAGTCTTTCAGATCCAATCGACATCCATCTAGCAAAGCTCGAAGCTGAAAGTACTTCCATTAGAACCAGACCTACGCATCTCCGGAACTAACCAACTTAACAAGCGAGCTAGCTTTCTCATTTTCCTCTTTAGGAATATGAGTGATCATGTAATATTCAAAGTCATCAAGCAGCTCAAGGACTTGACTTAGATAAGGAGCTAGCCTTGCTCCTTTCGCCTAATACTCTTTACGAACTTGGCAAACCACTAGTTGGGAGTCATAGAAAATATGTAAAATCTTTATTCCCAGTTCCTTGGCGATCTTGAGTCATGCAATCAAGGCCTCGCATTCAACTTCATTGTACGTTGTTGGAAAATTGAGTTTCAAGGCGTAGCTGAATAGGTGTTCTTCGGAGTAACAAGCACAACTCCAACACTCGAACACCAATCATTAGATGCATCATCCGTGTACATCTTCCATCAAACCTCCTTTTTTCCACTGCTCTTCGGAGGATCATCTCGCGCAAAGGATTCAGCTATGAAATCCACCAAAGCTTGACCTGGATTTCTCTCTGTAGTTGATAAGTGATATCGTATTGACTCAATTAAACGTTCCATTTTAACAGCCTTCCAAAAGTATTGGATCATTGTAAAATTTGTCGAAAAGGCTGGGCAATAAGGACATTGATTGGATGGGCTTAGAAGTAAGAGCGGAGCTTTTTGGAGACAACCAATAGGCAGTAAGCAAGCATTTCCAGTCTCGAATAGTTTCTTTCTGCCGCAGTCAACCACTTTTTGATATAGCAGACCGGTCGCCGGATGCAGGATTTCTTGCATATAAGCGCGGCGCTTGCACTGACTGTTAAACGGCTATATTTCTATCGGTTTAGAAAATAGTCGAAAAATTTCAAAATAAATTTAACTGCAAGCACATTGCGTATCATCGTAGTATGTAGCGAATACGGGTTGATCCGCAGGGAATTGATGATTTTAAATTTCAATTCAATCAAATTAACCAAAGTTGAAAGTGTGATTAGCTAAATATGTAAGAAACTAACAAAAACTAGCAAAAGAAAAATAGATAAAAATATGAGAGTAAAATGACAATTTAGAGTTAAATCCACTCTCTAGATTATATAATTCAACAATTAATGAAATTATGATCTCTTTTTTTGTCATAAGTGAGTTTCAATGATGTGTTTATCATAAGTATGACTCGTTTATGCTATTAGTTAGCTCAACATAAGCCATCAAACTATAACATAACCTTTAAACCACTTACTAACTCTCATGAAAATGACAACAAAAAATGAAATATATTTTAAGTATGGCCTATTAACTATTAATTAGAAATATAGACGATCAAATTTGAATTTCAAATCACTTTCTTATGCAATAATCATATTTTGATGAAGAGACATTTGTATTAGTGATTGTTTAAGCATAGCCTATTTTGTGTCAACAATATAGGCTATCAAATTCAAAACAAAAACAACAAATCAAACCACTTCAAGTATTGTCATTAAGCACAAAAAGAGAGCTATAATTATCAAAATGTTGAAGCTATATGATTAGAGGCTTCATTACCCCTAAATTGAAGGGATTAGCATCTCATGCTTGTTATCAAAACAACAAATATAGCTTGCAACATGAAAGAAAAAGGAAAGCAAAAAGAGAGCAAAGTAAAGAGAAAAAACTATTCTACTTCCATGAAAAATAAATCTACACTACTAACATGAAAGTAAATAAACAAAAAAAGCATGTAAAAGAAAGAGAGCACTAACTAACATTGCATACAGAAAATGAAAGTTACATGAAAATAAAAATGGCTAAGTAGCCGTGGAAAAGAGAAAGAGAACTTGTCTTTTATTTTGAGCCTAAACTAATAAAGAGGAAGAGGAGATTACATGAAACATAAGGGGTTATTTATACAAGCATGAAACCCTAATCCATATTTGGAGAATGACCAAACTACCCTTGAGAAAGTGTGAAGTCCAAGTAATCATTAGCTTCTACTAATCAACATTTAAGTGTACATGAAGCCATTAATTTCATAAGCATGTGCATTAGCCTCTAATTTTTGTACATTAAGGTGGTGGGTAGGTGGGGTCCTCCATGATCTTCACTTTGAATTATTCCCATCTTCATTCCTTTGTGTTCTTTTTGTGCATGCATATCTTCTTCATGAAACAACTTGTAATTGAAATCAAATTCCTACTAAATAGTATGGAAATTTCTAATTAAATTTTCTCAGGTTAATTTATGCAAAAAAATGGCTATTTTGCCCATGGATAAAGATGAATATGTGATAATTGGAATTAATATGGATTTTGGTTAAAATACTCAATACGATCATTTATTCAATTTAATTACATTAAATATGGTGGTAAAAAATATGCACATTTACGTGCACATTGAATACCTTCACACTTATCTTTTTATTCGTCCTCAAATAAAGAAAAACTAAGATAAATCCGTTTTCGTAGGGAGCATGATTGCATTGAGCATATGCAACAAGCCGTTAAACCTCTGGGTGTCCCCAGTAGGACGAATGTTGCCTCTGAGGGTTTTCAGCGGATACTACCTACAAAATCCAAATGCAGGATGAAAATATTTACAAAATGCAAGATTTATTTACAAAGAGATGAATGCTAGCTTTTGAAATATTTACTAATGAAGGATTTATTTTTAAATCGGCACAAATAAGTTAAATATAGGTTTTGGTCATTATCTTGAAAATTTATGTCATTTACTCATCAAAATTTCCAACAAAAATCAAGTTATCATAAAAAATAAACTATAGTTTAACTCGTTGTTTTGGTTAATAACACGGTGTAACTATGAAATGGATCCTTAGTTGATTATCATAGTTTATCAAAGTGGTATTTTTATTTCTTTTCAATAAAAAATCAAATCAAATAAGTAAAAATAGTGTTAGTATTTCAATTGCTTGCTCTCTCATTATTTGCAAGAAAAATTACATACCTAGCTCAGGTAAACTGAGGCCAGATATACCACCCTTGCACTGCCTTTTGGGCTTATGTGAGGGAAGTACAGAGCATGGCAAGTGCACACACTTTCGTGCATACACCTATCGCCCGTAGTTGTTTTTATTAAGTCTATTCTCTCTTTTTTTTCTTTTTTTTATATGTGTTCCATACATGCATTACCGTGAGGACTTTTAAATGAGAATGAAAGCACATAATCAAAGATTCCAAGTAATTCACTCATGCATAACCGTGAGGACTTTTAAATGAGAGTGAATAATTTGGATGTTATTATTTTTATTTTATCATTTATTATTATTTTTAAGAGAGAGAGAGAGAGTTTTGCAAAATCATCTTGGCACCATTTGACTTAAAAGACAAAAAAAAATGTTATATCTTTAAGTTAAATTAACCACTTTTTAAAACAAAGATTTTCAATTAGGATACATTCATAATTATCATGTATGAACCTTCCTATATACTAGTTAAGCTATCTTATTTGTGATCAAACTTTATTTTTATTTTTGTCAAGGCAAATAAATTATCAAAAATTTCAATTTAATAAACCAAAACCATATATTTATCTTACAGTGTTTCTTTAAAAATAAATCAAAATGCTAAAAAAAAAATTCTTTTTTTGTTTTTGAGATTTTTTAAATTTTGGAATGAAAAATTAAAAATAAACCATGAAAATTCGAAAATAATGATGAGTCTCCCCCCACAGTTGATTTTGACTGTGTCCCCACAATCAACCCAAGTGGAAGGAGAAAAACAAAAACAAAAACATGACCTTTGTTCAAATGAAAATTAACGGTATTTACAAAAAGTATATCGTCAAAAAGTAAATGAAACAGTCTTCCAAAGACGATTCATTTGTCTCGTCAACTATGCGAGACACAGCTTAAGCTCAGAAAACCAAACAGAAAAAGTTTTCGAAGTTGAATGTGGATTTGGAAAAATGAAATTCGTTTTATTGAAAATCATACGAGTTGTTTTATTTTCGATGATTTTTGGGGTAGATAGAAATATTGGTTGAAATTCAACTACTTTCAAATTATCGATTTCAAAATCAAAATGGTGACCGAAATTTTTCCCTTCAGAATTCAACAACTCATTTTCAAAAAGTCCATAAAACTCATGTTTGTTAAATTCGACTTCCTTTGTTGGATTATCAACAACTTCACCACGTAAATTGAGTTTAAAATTCAAAGTTGTCATATTCAAATTTTCAGAAAAAGGAAGATCGAAGTTTAAATCGAGTTTCGCACCTTCAAAAGAATTGAAATCCAATTCAATTACCGAATTGTCAACAACTTTATTAAGATTATTATTTTCAATTTTAAAGCTGTTATTTGAAAATCGTTGATTTGGGTAAATGGTGGATTATCACTCAACTCATCACATGTTGGGATTTGGTTTTGTTATTTTTCACGTTGTTTCATATATGTTTCAAACAACGAATCCGTGTGATCATCATTTATGCAAAAAATTCCAGTTTATAGTTATTAACTTGAGAATTTTCGATTTGGATTTGTCGAGAACAAAAAATTTCAATCTTAATGTGGTTAAGATTATTCCCATTGCCAAATTCGTTTGAAAAGTTGTTTCCATTTTCATTTTGAGTTTGAAATTCATTTTGGAGTTCGAAATTGAATTGGCATGGGTTATAATCGAAATCGTTTGAATTTTGATATAAATTCAAATTTTGAAATCCTTGAAAACTTTGACTCGAGTTATCGTAGAGATACGAAATTACACAAATCATTTATCATTTGATTTTGTTGTGTAGAGATTTCAAGTAAAGACGAAATGTTATTTTCAAGATTTGAGGGTTGCTCGTTATTTTGAAAATTTTATGGTTCGAAATTTGAATCATTTAAACAATAGTTGGTGTTAAAATATCCATATGAATTTAGAGTGAAATCGTGTGGATTATATTGATTTTCACAACTATTGTAAAATTCACGCAAGTGGGGAAATTCGGACATTTTCAAGAATTTTTTTAGGTTTTTTTTATAAAGGAAAAATATTTACAAATAAAATTTATCTTTCAAAAGGAAATTGATTTTTGTTTTGTTTTTAATTTTTTTGAAAAGATTTTATATATTTTTTCTAATTTTTTGGATTTTTGAAATTTCAAAGGAAAACGATTTAAAATTTTCAAAGAAAAAGAAGAGGAATATTTGCAATTTTTATAGTTTTGGATTTTGAATTTTTTTTTTTAAATATGCATGCACTAATGCAACTAAATGAATGCAAGGGTTAATTACAAATTATTTATCCTAAGTTAACCCAAAATTGTATAATCACACTTCGTCTTAAATATACAAGATAGTTCTCAGCCAAGTAATGGACAGGGGTTATCGGTGCACCACGAATCACCGTAGCAATGCAGCCGAAGGTTTAAGTACCTTCAGAGAAACAACCACTATAATATTTATGAATCACCATAATATTTATAAATGGATATTACTTTGCCGTAGCCTACACGCCAAGAAATTAAATTGTTGAAAGAAGACAAATTGTCAATATACATTTAAGTGTTATCGATGTCTAACCGTTATTATTAATCAAAATCTAGGATGAAATGCAAAACAGAAATTAAATGTGTATTAACAATGCAATTTGTTTTTTTTGAATTTTTTTGATAAAATGCAAATGCAAATAACCAATAATGCAATTCAAATAAAACTAGAGATGAGATTAAAAGCAGCAAATTTTCTTATATAAGCAAGCTAGCAATTTATTTTTGGAAAGCGGAACGGCAATTTTCAGCAAGCTACTCTTCATTTATTTCCTGCTTTGGCAACTTGAAAATTAAAAACAAGATATATACAATTGTTGTTGTTGTTGTTGTTGTTGTTGTTGTTGTTATTTGTTTGTTTGTTTGTTTTTTTCTTTTATAAAGGAAAAGTTTTGGAAAGAAAAACTACTCTAAACAAAATTTCTTTCTTTCTTTTTTTGAAAAGGAAACAAAATTTAGAAGTGAAGTTTTACTTAAAAAAAATTGAAACCAAAAGACAATTTAAAAGCAATTCACCTCAACCTACAAAAATAACAATACTCGAATTACTATTATTACTTCAAACAACCCGGCCCCAAAAAAAATCTTTCATAAAACACACACACAAACACTTCTCAAAACAGAATTCTCACACTTTCAAAGTTTGAAAACAACAAATTCTTTAGAAATCAAATCCATATTTGACTTTCCCAACACGGAATTCGAGGCAATGTAATTTGGTTAATCGACTGGAATCGAATGTAAACAACTGGAAGCGAATTTTTTAACAACTGGAATTGGTGGTAAATCAGCTGGAAGCGCGTGTAAACCAACGGAGTTCAAGGCAATGTAAATCAACTGGGAGCCAATTTTGGTGAGGCGGCGGTGTCAGGTCGAGTTCGGAGGTAGCTAGTTCGATCGACTTCAGTTGAGTAATTTGCGATTTGAGGAGTTTTCTGCGATGGATGCGATTGAGTTCAGGCGATTGGTTTGCTCGCCGAGTTGTTCGATCAGGATGGGTTGAACATGTTTTGCAGGGTGGCAATGACAAGTTTTTGAACTACAGGGGTAGTCGATTGGTTAAATTTGTTCAATTGTTGTTTTGCTGTAGAGGTTAGGTGCTCGGTTGCTTGGGTTATCAGGTGGTCGATTGGCAAATTGGTGGAAGTTGGATGCATTGATGAAGTATGTGAACAACAAGGCACGTGAACGATGAATGTATATGTGGATGGTGGGGTGGTGGGAAGTAAGATGGGCAGTGGTATGATGCTGCTGTTTGTCAGTGAAACAACAGTTGCTGATGGCAGTTGACTGGTTGTCAGTAGTAGTTCGTAGCAGTTGCAAGGCTGTTTGCTGATGAGAAGTGCAGTATTTTGGAGTTTCAGGTGGATAATTGGATGACTGCAGCATTGAAGTGGTGATGTTGAATGGTTGTTGGTTGTTTTGTGAGGAGAAAGGTGCACTTGTAGGCAGTTAAGAGTTTGGGTGGTAGGAGTGTTTGTGTTGTTTCAGGCAGTTTGTCAGGGACAAGTGAACAGGAGTGGTAGATAGGTGATGATATGGTATGGTGGAGAGTGGACTTATGGAAATGAAGTATGATAGTGGAAGATTTGTGTGTAGTAAATGCTTTAGTGAAAACTGTTGGTGTTTTGGAAGATATATGGTTTTGTTGAAATGTGGGATGGTAAGGGGAAGAATGTTTTGGGAGTGATGACAACTTGAAGACAATGGGATGGTGGATGAGATGTAGTGGTATTGGGATGGTCTGTAGTGGTGCAAGGGGCAAGTATTGAGTTGGTGGTGGCTTTAAGCAAGATGGTAGGAGAATATTTTATGCAAGTGGTGGGTTTTGGGTCTCGACTGGTGCAATGCTCGATTTTGGGGAGAATAGTGATGGTCTTGTGGTTTGCTGTGTAGTTGTTTTGGAGGGGTTGCTTTGGTAGGTGCAAGTGTGTGAATGGTAAGGAGAGTTGTTGAAGTGTGAGAAGCTGGTGGAGGCAGCTGGTAAGAATATGTTTGGAAATTATTGTTGTAGGTTGAGGTTGAAGTTGATGGTGAGGTTAGTGTAGAGATGCTCAGGGGATGGAGCAGTATTGTTTTTGGCGGTATGTTGTTACAGAATGTTGAGGTTTCAGTGATGTTTTGGCTAATGGCAAATGAAGATGTACTGAGTAATGGCAAATGGCAAATGCAGATGGACTGTATGAAAGTTGTGAGGTGATGAATTGGCAATGGTCAAAGAAGAGTGTAACGTAGTGGTATGTTTGAGCAGAGATGTTGTGGAGCAGTGAAGTTTGTTAGCAAGAAGTGATGGTATGAGCAGAAATTGTAGTTGAGGGAAGGGGTATGTGATTGCTAGTATCACTGTGTAGAAAATAGTAACGGAGAAGTGTAAAAGTAAATAGAAATTGATGAAATGGGAGTGTAATTGAAAAATGAGAATGTAATGTAAATTTGTGCAATAAGAAATGCAATGCAAATTTGGAGAAATGTTTGTGGAGTTTTTTTTTTTCTTTTTCTTTTAATATATCAAATGCAACTAGAAATAGAAAACAAAATACAATGTAAACAAAAATCACACAACAATTTTTTTTTTTTTAATATGCAACACACATAAAATTAAAACACACAAATCCTCATCACCCACTGGCTTCAAAAGAATGGAGGTTTTTCTAAGTGACTCACCAAAGCCTGGAAAGCATCTTTACAATCCTGTTTCCATTTAAAGTTTCTTTTTCCCCTTTTAATCACCTCAAAGAAGGAGATACATTTGCCAATGGCTTTAAGATGAACCAACTCAAAGCATTGACCTTTACGTTTAAGCTCTGGAACTCCTTGATCATCTTTGGGGATTCAATCTCACTCAAAGCCTTGATCTTCTTCGGATTGGCTTCAATCCCATGGGAATTAATAGTACAACCCAAGAACTTTCCTAATGCAACGCTAAAAGAGCATTTCAAGGGATTGAGCTTCATTCTGTATTGTTGAAGGACACCAAATATCTTTGCCCAATCGTCAATGTTGTTTCTCGAGCGCCATGACTTCACGAGCATATCGTCCGCATAAATCTCCGTTGGTCATCCAATCTGGTCCTTCAACATCAAGTTCACAAGTCTCTGGTAAGTCGCTCCTACATTCTTTAATCCGAAGGGCGTGACCAGATAGCAATAGAGTTTAAGTTCGATGATGAAGTTGGTGTGTTCCTGATCCGAGATGTACATCCGGATTTGATTATATCTGTAGTATGCATTCATGAATGAAAGTAGTTCATGTCCAGCAGTTGAGTTCACCAACTGATCTATCCTTGGAAGCGGGAAGTTGTCCTTCGAGCAACTTATTCAAGTCTGAATAATCGATACAAGTTCTCCGCTTCCCATTTACTTTCTTTACCAAAATAGGGTTGGATATGCAATCCAGGTATAGAGCATCGTAGATAAGGCATTGTCCTTCGGCTTATCCACTTCCTCATTGAGTGCAAGGCTACAGTGTTTCTATTTCACAGGAATGCATTTGGGTTTGATGTTTAATGCATGGCTCGTTATTTCAGGAAAGATCCCATATATATCCGAGTGTGTTCAGGCAAGCACATCTAGGTTTGCCTAGAGAAAACCAACCAACTCCCACATTACGTTAGTAATAAGTTAAGATCCAACCTTCAGGACTTTATTTGGGTAATCATTGCTGACTGGAACAGTGATTGTCGACTCGATGCGAGTTGCTCGTCCACCCTTCGGCTCTTTTTGTCGATCAGTGTTATCGTAGAGCCAAGTAGTTCGCCCGAGATGGGCTTAGGCGGTAGTTGCAATGCAACCAAAGCCTTTATGAAGAGGACCCCCTCTACACTCTTTCCTTTCTCCTCATGCCTTGCTTCCTTCAGTTCAATGACATAGTAATTGCAACCAGCCACCTAATCTCTGTGCACAATCCCTACTCCATTGTCTGTAAAGAATTTCTTAGTTAAACTCCAGGAAGTGATAGCCCCTTTAAATTCAGCTAGGGCCAGTCGGCCTAAAAATGCATTATAAGCAGAACATATATCCAACACTAAAAACAGCACGACTCGCACTTGCCTTCGGTCGTCCTTACTAAGTTCCACTAATAATTCGACAAATTATATGGCTTCAGTAGCCATCCTGTTGAAACCCTGTATACGAGATCAATAAGGCTTCAAATCTCTTTCCTCCAACATCATTTGATCATAAGCTTTTTTGAACAAAATATTGATTGAACTCCTATAGTTAACAAGCACCTTTTATACAAATAGCAAGACTAATTGTGGCTAAGATCATGAATGGGTCAATTGTCGGAGCCTCCACTCTGTCAGCATCCCTGTATGAAAACAATATCATCCATCATGGCTCGATATTTTTGCCAAAGCTCCATCCTCGACAGCATTGCAACTTTCAATCTCAACATGCTTTAAGGCTCCATTGTATCTATCCATTTCAGCAAAACTCTTATCGTTAAGATGAGGCACACCGATGATTATGTTAACCACTAACTGTTTTTCCAATCTCTTGAATGCATCAGCATTAGGCTTAGCTTCCCCCGTCGAAAAGACAACCCAGGGGCATTAGAATTTTCTTGCCCACCATTTAAGGGGTTTCACATATGGCTGCGATTTCTTTTTCCTTATTAAATCATCAATCATGTCACGCAAGTGCCTACACTCATTAGTATTATGACCGCGAGTCTTGTGGAACCTATAGAACTTGTCGGACTTCCTTTCCTTCTCATCTGACTCCTTAGGAGCCGGCTTCCTATATGGTTCAATATTCTAAGTAGACAGATAGATGTTCTCTATCAAGTTGTTCAAGTAAGTGTAATTGTCATACTTGGGACCTCTGAAACAACTCCTATTATCTTGCTTTCCCTTTTTTGCACCACTTTTGTTTTGTTTTCCTCCTTTGTTTTGATTACTAACTTTCACATAAACATTCCCATAGCTTCCTCCAGATTTCTTTACAACAATATTACTTTGAATTGGCTTATTCAAACTTCCAACATCAATCCTTCATAGACGCTTACATGCATCCTCCTAGCATAAATACTCATTAGCGTCTTATAAAAAGCTTCCATCGTCGATGGGTGCTTCCTTTCTGTCCAATCCCTAAAATCCGAGTCGGGGTAAAGTCCTCTACAAAGCGTCATCAGCACCACATCTTCCTTTGGATATGTTATCTCCATTACAGCCATATGTAACCGATTCGAATAGTCCCTTAATGACTCTCCTTCAACTTGATAAATATTAGACAATGACATCACGTGTTTCGAACGTGAGGTGTACAAACGAAATTGCTCTATGAATTTCCATGACAATTCAACAAAAGATGATATGGACCTCGTCGGAAAGACGAATTAACCACATCGTAGCCAGCCCTTTTAAGAAAATTGGGAAATAGCGGCACTTCACAACATCTGAAGCCATGGCTGAATCCATGTGCCATCCATATCTCAATAAATGTTGTCTAGGATCCACGTTCTTATGTACAATGGCATCGTTGGCATGTTGAATCTCCGGGGGTATCTCGCGTGAAGGATGTCCTCTGTAAATGGGTTCAAACGAGCATAAGTTCCCCAATCATCGTTAGTCTTGGATCTGTTTTCACTAACCAACCTCCTAATTATATTCTCTAACTAATCTGAATCAACAGGTTCGACTGAACGGTGGTAACCGGGTCCTGACCCAAGTGTTCGGCTGACAAATGCTCTTGGAAAGGCACTCATTATAATGCTTCTGACTCGACCTTCGAAAATCGGCACCGAATACGACACTCATATTCAGATGCCGCAGATCCAAATATCGAATCTGGTTCGCCGGAGCTTATAACACAATTAAGTACAACAACACAGCGGAAGGAAAAGAATAATACATTGATGTACAATATCTGATACAATATGATACAAAAAATAGCAGCGGAAAGAAAATAGATAACACTAACAGCGGAACAAATAACTCTAAGATAGTCTTCAAAAGAGAACTCCAAAGCACCAATCCAGAAATAGCTCGAACTCCAAATAATGATGCATAAGATAAGCAAGTCTCATCTGTTATCCAAAGACTGAACTAGCTCCAGATAATCTACCGAACCTGACTATCTGAAAAACCCAACTCTAGACTTCCCGTGTGGAAAAAATTTTGAGCACCCAGAGTTTAGGAAAGGGAAAATAAACACCAGGTAAGTCGTGGGACTGGTATGAGTAACAAAAACAGTTTATCTTTTAAAAACAAACAAAGAAATATTTTAAATTAGATTCGCAATGCTTTTAGAAAATGAGACTACCATAAGGCCTCCCGCACACACACACAATGCAAATGCAGAATCGGATGAGATTTCTCCTTATGATAGTCAAACATGCTTGATACAAAAATTTCTTTGGTATTATTACTATAAGTGCAAAGTGCAGGAAAACATTTCGAAAGTATAATATAAATCTTAGCCAGCATAGGTACCATTATAGTATGCCTACTATACCTACCATATTAAATGGCAGGTTCTACAACTAAAACCGTACAGGGATCGTATTGTTTCTTTGGATTTCCAACGAGTGGTCAGGCCAAGGAACTTCCCATTGCCACATGGGTACGCCTCTGGAGGGACGCCCCGAGAACCTAACCAGATCTCTGCCAACATAAGGCTGAGTTACCTCTAACTAGGTAACTACTGACACGAGTATGCCATCCCCCGGTCGTAATCAACCTTTATCTGGGACCCCAACAACAATGACAAAGTAATATATATCTGTGATATCCATATAAGTTAAGTATCTGGGCTCCATACCATGATACTACTTTTATCCAGAAGGAAATGTACATACCCTAAGGGGCGCTACCCCCAATAACCTTGCTGCATCTTTCCTGTTTCGACCATTATCGGGTTGTGAGATTCGACGAAGTTTCGTCCACAAAGTTATGCTTTTCACAAAAGCCACACTTTGATCAACAAATGATCGGCAGCACTTAGCATTACCACATTACCAAGTTGGGAATATATCGCTGATAACCTTCAACTACATAACCTCTGAGCTCATACGTCTCAGAGAAGGGTGTTAAGCTAAGAGAATAAATTCTCCACCACCAACACAAATGCATTTGAAAGAAATCTGCTTTACATGTCAAATGTAATGTGAGACATACAATCCATACAAGTCTGTTCTGGGTTCGAACAGAACCGAAGGCACTTTCGAAGAAGCCCTTGCAATCTGGGTATTCACAATCCCGATCGGACTTCCCATCACTTAGGGAATCTCTATACTGGCGCGACTCGGTGCAGAGACATTCAACGAGTTATCTTTTCGTTCTTTAAAATACTGGTCTTCACCACCGATCTTCAAATGTTATCCATATACGTTGTAGCACTATTTGGAATGGGTTATACGACACAAAGGTCCTCTCCCGGTTAAACTGAATAACGAGCGCAATATTAAAAATCATATGGATACTGGGGTCTCAGTTAAAGTCCTCTCCCGGTTAAACTGAATAACGAGCGCAATATTAAAAATCATATGGATACGGGGGTCTCAGTTAAATCATAGCTTAAACCTTTCGTTCGAATGGTTAAAACAAATCACCATTTCAAATCTTTTAAACAAAAAGATTTATTTTAACTACCTTCAACGGTTTAAACAATTTCCACACTTTTAATCTTTTTAAATGAAAGATTTAATTCATAAAGTTCACCCCGTACGTAAAGTTCCATTCTTGGATTTCAAAACAATTTCTATTTCAATTGGATTAACCCGTTAAATCTTTAAGCCAAAATTTATTCCAAACCAGTTTCCATAACTTAGAAAATCCCTTTAACACAAATCGAAAGTTCATCACTTATGTGAAAGCTTTTATTATTTGGAAACAAATAGTTTTCGTTTCAGAAAAATCTAATTTTATTTGCACGAGTTAAAGCCCATGAATTAAATTCAAATTCCCAAATCAATACGTTTAAAATGGTTTAACCCATATATAACTAGTATAACATCTTTAATCCCTAGTTTCAAATCATAGAGTTCAATTCCAAATTTTGAATTTAAGTTTAAATCAAATTATTTAAATTGCAAAACTTAATCAAGTTGTTCAAAATAAAATTTCATCTTTAAAATTCCATTTCAAAAGCTTTTCACTTTTGACCCAATCCATTTCCAAAACATTTGAATTTAAAAATTCAAATATAAAACTATTTAAAAAATCTATGACTTAACCGACTTCCTCGTGAAATCCATATTTGTGTGTGTATAAGTGTGGCCCAGGGGTTTAACACAATAGTGAAAAATCATTCAATCATCACAGATTAAAACACAAAAATATAGTTGATAAGAAGTATAAACTATAATGCTTATCTTACAGATCACAGATATATATCACGGATAGTAAATTTCACCACAGATAATTAATCACATTTTAGATCACCACGCAAATCAGGATATATCACAAAACATCAGATATTGGGAATATCAACAATTCAACCATTCAACAAGATCTAAACATTCATAGGTAAAATTTATTAATCAACTGATAAATCTAGATCAGATGTATTACTTGTCATTAATCCTGGTTACTTAACATAAGTTAATTTCAAATCATCCGAGATAAATTTCCCTTTAATCATTAACTAACCATCTTTAATTTATGAATCAATTGATCTTTAACTTCTAAATTAATCTTAGTTAATAAGCTTAATTAACGATTACAAATTTCTTTAATTTCTTTGCTGAGGAAATCTACTTATATTAATCATTGTTGATTATAAATTGATTAACCATTAAGAACTCATTAGTTAATCCAGATTATTTAATTAATTGAGTGTCAATTGTAACTTAATTAGTTCTTAATCACAATTTAATTATTCCTTAATTAATTATATTTATTGATAATTTAATTAACACTCACAAATATATTGAAAATATTGATTTTCAACTAGCTTTTAAATGCACGTGTTAAATTATTACTTTTGTTATAAAGAAATTTAAAGAATCAATTTCTATTAAAATTCATATAATAAAGAGTATTCTAACATTTCAAAATCATTAAAAGGTTTAAATTTAGAAAGTTTTATTTAATTTCAAACTCTAGAACCCAAACTCAGGTTTAAGTCCAGGCTTCAGATTTTGTTTTAACTTTGCCTAAATCTTTTTGTTACGAATCAGATTTAAAGTTTTTTTTCTTTTTTTCAACTCTTTTTGAATTGCTTAAAACCTTAAGTTATTAAAACAAAATTGAATTTTAAAAAAAAAACTGTTTCTAACTAAGTTTCAAACTACACTTGAACTTACATTCAAACTTTGATTAATACCCTCAGTTTAAACTTGATTCATAATTTTAACATTAAATTTAAATTTTCAAAAACAAACAGAACAGGTTTTGTTTTAAACCTGGAAAACATATACCCGAGCCACCCAAATCACTTCTAGTCGCGCACGATAATTACTTCGAGTTTACGCGATATTTTCGAGACAAGCTGAGCTATCTTCTTCTTTCGATCCAACTGACACACCAATATGCACATGAACGTGCACAGAGGAACGGAGCTCCTTCGATCATCGCCTCCACCTCCCACGATTCATCACTGACCCTCACGTCCTAAACCACCACCCAGCTCCGACCTACCGCGCCTGAAATGAAAAACGAGCCCCTTGACTCAAACTGGAACTAGCACAACATCACAAGGTCGACTAGCATCGCCGCCTCAGGCCTTCTGAGGCCATAAAAATTTCGGTAGAGCTCCGCCACAACATGCCCCATCGAATCCCCTCGGTCTGGCCTTGACCGATTCCACGATGGAGACGAATTTTTGCTTCCAACTCCGACGAACAAAACTGAGCACAAAACCCTAAAGTAACTTCGATCATCGCCCACGACCATCTAAAAATTCAGTGATTATTTTTCTGATGATCCCCTTCATGCCAACTTCTTTCAGGAACGAGCACGCTGCCCAACTCAACGTCGATCGCCGTGAATTGCAGGAAAATGAATTTCAGTTCAACTTGATTTTCCTCAGTACTTATAAACTTGAAAATTCTAAATTAACTATAAAAAACCATGGTTTTGGAATACGAATAGATTCATATGATTAGAACTTGAAATTTAGATAAATGATTTTGGACTTATTTTTAATTATCTCTGTACATTCTATGATTTTGGATTAAATACTGAATATTTTCACCTAACATTATTTTCAAAAATAATGTTACATGTTTATATACATTCCATCTTCAAAACACCTTAACCTATTAGTGATTATATAAGGTAAATTTTGAAATTTAAACTTGATTCCTAAACCTGTAGCTAAGAACAGAGGTTATAGACATATGTACCGGCATGTATTTTAAATTTTCTATGTCTATATATATACATTTACACACAGAAATATCCCCATCTATGCCAACCTTTCATGATCATACTTCAAGCATTATCACAGGCAAATCCAGATCTGTATATATACATACAGGGTTAAGAGTTTACTCACCTTCCACATTTTTGTTTTAGAAATGACAGAGCCTTCTTTTTCTTTTGAAACGGTCTTTGAAACTGGAAGCTAAAATCTTCTTTTGATTCTCTAGCTTGAGATTTATTGTATTGTTTAAGTTGAATGGTATTACTTTAGATTTTTTTTTCACTGCTTGGAATTGAATGAAATGAAATGGAAGAAACTGAGAGGGCGATATATACAAAAGGAAACTTTACAGGTTGATATCATTTTTGTAAGCAGGGTATATTATTTATTTTTGTTTGTACAATAGTCATGGCTGAAAATGCTTGCATTCCTTTAACTCGGCTGAAACATACTATATGGTGTACTAGAGGTAATGGCATTAAATGCATTGGTACTTTTATGTCTTCAGCCATGGCTTGCATTACTTTGTATTGACTTCGGCTGATATGATAATGTGTTGTGTATTTGTTCATGCTTGAATGTATCCTACCATCTTCTTTTATTTGTTTTGTTTTCTTTTATAAGTGTTCATACTTATCATATATATTTTGTTTAACTTGACTGCACTTCTTTTATACTTTGTTTTGTAATAGAAATGACATCCTATTGTTAATGTATTGTTTGAATTTTAATTAATTTGTTTAATGTGTTTTATTTTATGTTTTATTTCTTTTGTTCTTGTATTTTGTGATATAAATAAATTTCTATTTTCAAATCAAATACCCATCGTCTTGTATTTACATTGTATTTATTTATTTAACTTAATATTTTATCGTCTTGTATTCCTTTATACAAACTTATTTTCAATCTATTTTATTTGTACTTCTTTAAATTGATTCCTGCTTAAATCATTCAATTTAAACCATCTACTTAAACTTTAAATTCAATTGATTTAACACATATTTCATTTGATTTGGAGAAACTCAAATCAATTTATCAATTAATTTCACAATTTAATTTCAAAAAAAAATTTAATTATAAATTCAAATACAGTCAAAATCTGGGATCGTTACAGGTTCCCCTTCTTAAGAAATTTCGTCCTCGAAATTTGCCAATTTTAGTTTTATAAATTTTCCAAAATACACTTTATATTAAGTGTTACCAAGGGCATTCATACAAATGTTATAGTCACTCATCCAACCATACATATACATACATCTTGCAATTACGAAATTCTGAGTCAAAATACATATATAAAGCATACACTACCCAAAAGGAAACATCCTAATCATCTACGGATCCTCACTATCAGAGCTTTCCCTTTCAGGCCCTGACAATTCCATGATCTCCGCCTCACTGTCTGTTTCCACAACTTCCACTGGATCAGGTACTACAGGGATAAAACCTCCACCATCTAGCTCCTCAATAGCACCATCTAAATCACAAATAATTGCTTCATCATCTTCCGACTCTACATAATACTCCTCAACTTCAAATTCTTCTTTGTCCTCAAATTCTTCCTCGTCTTCTTCGAGTCCTTCCTCGACCTCGAACTCTTCTTCCTGGATCTACCAGAAACTATAGAAGAATTTAGAAAAGAGATGTTGAATAAAAGAGATTGATAGAGAAAATTTGTTTCCACTGTCGCAGAGTATTGACCATTTATAGTCGTACTCCCCTATCCCCTATCTCGTTCTCTTCATGCACTCATACTCACTATCAATGGATAGTAAGAGAATTTACTGAGGCATACGAACGAATATCTTAGGGGATTACTCATTCTAGGGTATACTTCACCCCATCTCAAATGAGCTACTTAACGTGTTATACTCTTGAGCTAAAGTTCAACCTTAGCTCTGATACCAATTATAACGCTCCTGACTCGACCTTCGAAAATCGGCACCGAATACAACATTCATATTCGAATGCCGCAGATCCAAACGTCGAATCTGGTTCGCCGGAGCTTATAACACAATTAAGTACAACAACATGCGGAAGGAAAAGAATAATACATTGATATACAATATCCGATACAATATGATACAAGAAATAGCAGCGAAAAGAAAATAGATAACACTAACAGCGGAACAAATAACTCTAAGATAGTCTTCAAAAGAGAACTCCAAAGCACCAATCCAGAAATAGCTCGAACTCCAAATAACGATGCATAAGATAAGCAAGTCTTGTCCATTATCCAAAGACTGAACTAGCTCCAGATAATCTACTGAACCTGACTATCTGAAAAACCCAACTCTATACTTCCCGTGTGGAAAAAAATTTGAGCACCCAGAGTTTAGGAAAGGGAAAATAAACTCCAGATCAGTCGTGGGATTGGTATGAGTAACAAAAATAGTTTATCTTTTAAAAACAAACAAAGAAATATTTTAAATTAGATTCACAATGCTTTTAGAAAATAAGACTACCATAAGGCCTCCCGCGCGCACACACACAATGCGAATGCAGAATTGGAGGAGATTTCTCCTTATGATAGTCAAACATGCTTGATACACAAATTTCTTTGATATTATTACTATAAGTGCAAAGTGCAGGAAAAAATTTCGAAAGTATAATATAAATCTTAGCCAGCATAGGTACCATTATAGTATGCCTACTATAGCTACCATATTAAATGGCAGGTTCTACAACTAAAACCGTACAGGGCTCATATTGTTTCTTTGGATTTCCAACGAGTGGTCAGGCCAAGGAACTTCCCATTGCCACATGGGTACACCTCTGGAGGGACGCCTCGAGAACCTAACCGGATCTCTGCCAACACATGACTGGGTTACCTCTAACTAGGTAACTACTGACACAAGTATGCCATCCTCCGGTCGTAACCAACCTTTATCCGGGGCCCCAACAACAATCACAAAGTAATATATATATCTACAATATCCACATAAGTTAAGTATCTGGGCTCCATACCATGATACCACTTCTATCCAGAAGGAAATGTACATACCCTAAGGGGCGCTACCCCCAATAACCTTGCTGCATCTTTCCTGTTTCGAACATTACCGGGTTGTGAGGTTCGACGAAGTTTCGTCCACAAAGCTATGCTTTTCACAAAAGACACGCTTTGATCAACAAATGATCATCAGCACTCAGCATTGCCACATTACCAAGTTGGGAGTATATCGCTGATAACCTTCAACTACATAACCTCTGAGCTCGTACGTCTCAAAGAAGGGTGTTAAGCTAAGAGAATAAATTCTCCGCCACCAACAGAAATGCATTTGAAAGAAATCTGCTTTATATCTCAAATGTAATGTCAGACATACAATCCATAAAAGTCTATTCTGGGTTCGAACGGAACCGAAGGCACTTCCGAAGATGCCCTTGCAATCCGGGTATTCACAATCCCGATCAGACTTCCCATCACTTAGGAAATCTCTATACCGGCGTGACTCGGTGCAGAGACAATCAACGAGTTATCTTTTCGTTCTCGAAAATACCTGGTCTTCACCACTGATCTTCAAATGTTATCCATATACGTTGTAGCACTATTCGGAGTGGGTTATACGACACAAAGGTCCTCTCCGGTTAAACCGAATAACGAGTGCAATATTAAAAATCGTATGGATACTGGGGTCTCAGTTAAATCACAGCTTAAAGCCCAAAACCTTTCATTCGAATGGTTAAAACAAATCACCATTTCAAATCTTTTAAAAAAAAAGATTCATTTTAACTACCTTCAATGGTTTAAACAATTTCCACACTTTTAATCCTTTTAAACGAAAGATTTAATTCACAAAGTTCACCCCGTGCACAAAGTTCCATTCGTGGATTTCAAAACAATTTCTATTTCAATTGGATTAACCCGTTAAATCTTTAAGTCAAAATTTAACTTATAGCTTCCAAACCATATCTTAGAAAATCCCTTTAACACAAATTAAAAGTTCATTACTTATGTGAAAGCTTTTATTATTTGAAAACAAATAGTTTTCGTTTCAGAAAAATCCAATTTTATTTGCACGAGTTAAAGCCCATGAATTAAATTCAAATTCCCAAATCAATACATTTAAAATGGTTTAACCATATATAACTAGTATAACATCTTTAATCCCTAGTTTCAAATCATAGAGTTCAATTCCAAATTTTGAAGTTTAAATCAAATTATTTAAATTCCAAAACTTAATCAAGTTATTCAAAATAAAATTTCATCTTTAAAATTCCATTTCAAAGGCTTTTCACTTTTAACCTAATCCATTTCCAAAACATTTGAATTTAAAATTTCAAATGTAAAACTATTTCAAAAATCTGTGACTTAACCGATTTCCTCATGAAATCCATATTTGTGTGTGTATAAGTGTGGCCCGGGGGTTTAACACAATAGTGCAACATCATTCAATCATCACAGATTAAAACACAAAAATATAGTTTATAAGCAGTATAAACTATAATGCTTATCTTACAAATCACGGATATATATCACGGATAATAAATTTCACCACAGATAATTAATCACATTTTAGATCACCACGCAAATCAGGATATATCACAAAACATCAGATATCGGGAATATCAACAATTCAACCATTCAATAAGATCTAAACATTCATAGGTAAAAAAATTTAATCAACTGATAAATCTAGATCAAATGTATTACTTGTCATTAATCCTGGTTACTTAACATAAGTTAATTTCAAATCATCTGAGATAAATTTCCCTTTAATCATTAACTAACCATCCTTAATTTATGAATCAATTGATCTTTAACTTCTAAATTAATCTTAGTTAATAACCTTTATTAACGATTACAAATTTGTTTAATTTCTTTGCTGAAGAAATCTACTTATATTAATCATTGTTGATTATAAATTGATTAACCATTAAGAACTCATTAGTTAATCCTGATTATTTAATTAACTGAGTGTCAATTGTAACTTAATAAGTTCTTAATCAAAATTTAGTTGTTCCTCGATTAAATATTGAACTTAACCTCACTTAATAAATTTCAACTTGTAATTACTAAGTTAATTAATACTAAAGATTAACTATCAATTTCTACTTAACTTAATAGTGAATGAATTACAAATCATGTAATCTTAGTTTACATAACGTAAAACTCATATTTATTGATAATTTAATTAACACTCATAAATATATTGAAAATATTGATTTTCAACTTGCTTTTAAATGCACGTGTTAAAGTATTACTTTTGTTATAAAGAAATTTAAAGAATAAAAATCAATTTCTCTTAAAATTCACATAATAAAGAGTATTCTAACATTTCAAACTCATTTTAACGTTTAAATTTATAAAGTTTTATTTAATTTCAAACTCTAGAACTCAATCTCAGGTTTAAGTTTAGGCTTCAGATTTTGTTTTAACTTTGCCTAAATCTTTCTGTTACGAATCAGATTCAAAGTTTTTTTTTCTTTTTTTCAAATCTTTTTGAATTGCTTAACACCTTAAGGTTATTAAAACGAATTTGAATTTTTAAAAAAAAACTTTGTTTCTAACTAAGTTTCAAACTACACTTGAACTTACATTCAAACTTAGATTAATACCCTCAGTTTAAACTTGATTCATAATTTTAACATTAAATTTAAAATTTTCAAAAACAAACAGAACAGATTTTGTTTTAAACCTGGAAAACATATACCCGAGCCACCCAAACCACTTCTAGTCGCACAAGATAGTTACTTCGAGTTTACGCGATATTTTCGAGACGAGCTGAGCTATCTTCTTCTTTCCATCCAACTGACACACCAATATGCACATGGACGTGCACAGAGGATCGGAGCTCCTCCGATCATCACCTCCACCTCCCACGAGTCATCACTGACCCTCACGACCCAAACCACCACCCAGCTCCGACCTACCGCGCCTGAAATCAAAAACGAGCCCATTGACTCAAACTGGAACTAGCACAACATCACAAGATCGACTAGCACCGCCACCCCAGGCCTTCTGAGGCCATAAAAATTTCGGCAGAGCTCCGCCACAACGTGCCCCATCGAATCCCCACGGTCCGGCCTTGACCGATTCCACGATGGCGATGAATTTTCGCTTTCAACTCCGACGAACTAAACTGAGCACAAAACCCTAAAGTAACTTCGATCATCGCCCGCGACCATCTAAAAATTCAATGATTATTTTTTTGATGATCCCCTTCACGCCAACTACCTTCAGGAACGAGCACGCTGCCCAACTCAACGTCGATCGCCGTGAATTGCCAGAAAATGAATTTCAGTTCAACTTGATTTTCCTCAGTACTTATAAACTTAAAAATTCTAAATTAACTATCAAAAACCATGGTTTTGGAATACGAATAGATTCATATGATTAGAACTTGAAATATAGATAAATGATTTTGTACTTATTTTTAATTATCTCTGTACATTCTATGATTTTGGATTAAATACTGAATATTTTCACCTAACATTATTTTCAAAAATAATGTTACACATTTATATACATTCCATCTTCAAAACACCTTAACCTATTAGTGATTATATAAGGTAAATTTTGAAATTTAAACTTGATTCCTAAACCTGTAGCTAAGAACAGAGGTTATAAACATATGTACCGGCATGTATTTTAAATTTTCTATGTCTATACACACACACACACACACACACACACACACATTTACACACAAAAATATCCCCATCTATGCAAACCTTTCATAATCATACTTCAACCATTATCACAGGCAAATCCAGATCTATATATATACATACAGGGTTAAGAGTTTACTCACCTTCCACATTTTTGTTTTAGAAATGACAGAGCCTTCTTTTTCTTTTGAAACAGCCTTTGAAACAGGAAGATAAAATCTTCTTTTGATTCTCTGGCTTGAGATTTATTGTATTGTTTAAGTTGAATGGTATTACTTTAGATTTTTTTTTCACTGCTTGGAATTGAACGAAATGAAATGGAAGAAACTGAGAAGGCTGATATATATAAAAGAAAACTTTACAGGTCAATATCATTTTTGTAAGAAGGGTATATTATTTATGTTTGTCTGTACAATAGTCATGGCTGAAAATGATTGCATTCCTTTAACTCGGCTGAAACATACTACATGGTGTACTAGAGGTAATGGCATTAAATGCCTTGGTACTTTTTTGTCTTCAGCCATGGCTTGCATTTCTTTGTATTGACTTCGGCTGATATGATAATCTGTGGTGTATTTGTTCATGCTTGAATGTATCCTACCATCTCCTTTTATTTGTTTTGTTTTCTTTTATAAGTGTTCATACTTATAATATATATTTTGTTTAACTTGATTGCACTTCTTTTATACTTTGTTTTTAATAGAAATGACATCCTATTGTTAATGTATTGTTTGAATTTTAACTAATTTGTTTAATGTGTTTTATTTTATGTTTTATTTCTTTTGTTCTTGTATTTTGTGATATAAATAAATTTCTATTTTCAACTCAATACCCATCGTCTTGTATTTACATTGTGTTTATTTATTTAACTTAATATTTTATCGTCTTGTATTCCTTTATACAAACTTATTTTCAATCTATTTTATTTTTACTTCTTTAAATTGATTCCTGCTTAAATCATTCAATTTAAACCATTTACTTAAACTTTAAATTCAATTGATTTAACACATATTTCATTTGATTTGGAAAAACTCAAATCAATTTATCAATTAATTTCACAATTTAATTTCAAAAATAAATTTCAATATAAATTCAAACACAGACAAAATCTGGGATCGTTACGCTCATATTTAGGCTTTCCAAATTCTGAAGGACCCATTCGTTTAGCATTTCCTCCTGTTTGACTCCCGTGAGCAGCATCATCGGCAATGTTATGATTTTCTAGATTCATGCCTTCGAAAGCACGTCCAGGGATGACATCCACGCTGCCTTCCAAAGGATTGGCCCTGGGCCCACCATTCTAGGGGTTGGTACCGAGTCCTAAGTAGAGGTTGGTACAGATCCCTGACTTTGAGCATGGGGCTCTTGCTCTTCCTTGTACGGAGGTTCCAACGGCATATTGAGTTTTCTTCTGCCTTCCTTCCCTCCGTCTTTGCTTGGATGAAGAAAAACTCTCCGATTCTAAGCTAGAATCCCTTCAATTCCGTCTGCGGCTATTTTGAATTAGCTCATTCAGCAAGCTCGAGCTCTGTTGCATCATGTTGTTCATCTCCTGTTGGTTAGTTGGAATTTGTCTTCCATCTGCTTCATCATCCTATCCATCTCCACTCTGGTGACAATGCGGTTTGAGTCTGGATCTCTGTTTGCTCTGGCTGGTTAGCTTCATTACCATGCTGAGGATACTGATTCTCAGCGTCACCAATAGTAGATCTATTAGTTATGGTTCGGGTTTAGAGTTCCTTCCTTGATGAGGCCATGGCAGAAAGCTTCTCGTAGATTTGTTGGAAATTTGAGTTGTAGAAATTAAAAAGAAAGAATAGTTGGAGCAACGTCTTGGATATAAGGAAATTCAATAGTAGATGATGGATCCAAATGGCCTGAGAAAATCATTCTCGGTGAAAGCACCAAAATATTTGAACTTAAAATGGCATAAACACCTAGAAGTCATAGAAGAGATTAAAATATGAAGAAATTTAAATGAAAATGAGAAAACAACAAGACACAATCTTTTATAGCGGTTCGGCAAAGCTTGGCCTACATTAACTTTAATATTTTATTATTGATTTCTAACTTGGGTGCAGAAGTTCATGAGATTCGGTACAACCCCAAGTCGTAGAATTTAAAAAATATAAGAATGTATGAAATATAAGAGCTAGAACCAAAAGATCACGAAAAACGAGCCCTACCTTCCTATTTATAGAAGTATGGACCTAAAATCTCATCTAAAATATCTCCAAGCCATCGTGCACGATTTGACTAGCTATCCTAAAATAAAGGCGCCACCTCAGCAATATCTGGGAGTTGGTATCGATTCCCAAGTGGGAGTCGGTAATGATCCCCCAAGTTCACCATTTTTGGTGTATCAACTTCTTACTTCGGATCATCTTGTAGTTAGCTTTGTGATTTCATGGTTGTTTACACCAATGTTAGCTTTCTTCTGAGTCCAAATGATGGAGTTGAAGGAGAATAAAGTTGTAGTTTCAAGTGTTTGTAAAGACCGATGAAGGATTGCATTGATTTAATAAAACAACTTCAGAAATAGGGCCTTGGCATCTAGATAGACACGTAGGTAGTAGATGTGGTCCAGCTAAGTTGTTCTAGGAGTCGCTACCGATCCCTAAGTAGGAGTCGGTATCGACTTGGGGGATCCTGTAGTTGTATTGTCTTGAGTTTTTTTGGTTATTGTCTGCGACTCTATCTGCGCTTTCTTTTTGGACTCCTAGGTTATCTACTTGGGCTTTCCGCCTCGATAACTCCGAGTTTGACTCATCTAGCCTGTTCAAATTCTGCCTATCCAAAATGCTGGATAACACTAGTTATGTTCAATATCAACCGTCTCCATTTCCAAATCAACTAGATAGATCAGTATCTCCATCACTTCCAAAGCATGAATCACCATCATCAATAACAACTTTTGAATCAAGACAAGCAAACATAGTGCAAACTCAATTTAGGGTTTGATTGATTCGGGTTTGGATACACACACAGCGGATGTGGCGGTTGATCCAGGTGATAGAGAGCGAAGCAAGGAGGTGGTGGAGTACGACCGTGGTGATGGAAGAAGACGAAGGATGTTGGAGTGGCAGCCTAAATCAGTGAAGGTGGGGTTTAGGTCAGATTGGCCGAGGGAATTGTAAACTCGGTTGCAAATGGATAATGTAATGAGTGATTAAGCCAAAAAGGATATAAGTAAAGAAAGTCCACATGAAAATTCTCTAAGTCCCTAATTCAGCACCGAATTAAGGCTTTTAATTCGGTACTGAATTTGCACCCCTCTCCCGGGTCATCTCCAACTCATCACCTTGATACTACATGCCGACATAAAGCCTTATGTAAATTTTAGAGCCAAGGTTACATCTTCAGTTAGAGAATTGAAATTCAAATCGAAATCAGAACGAATAACTAGTCAGAAGTGAACTAATGAAAAAAAAAACATCTTAGGGTGGAATTCAACGATCAACTGAACTTCATAAAATAACAATCTGAATCTTGTCTTGTTTTAGAGCATGCTTTGTTTCTAACAAAAGCTTACTTTAAGCGGCAAATGTTAACTAGGTTTTTAACCTAGCATAAAACGTTAGTATTTAGAACATAGACACAAAGACGGTATGCCCTGAAACTTGGCAAAAAATACTCTAAAGTCTAAAGAAAGTACTCATGAAAGTATGAACCAAAAATAGGCTAAGTCCTATATTCAAACCGAATGAACGACCTTAATTCAGTACCAAATATAGGCGCTTATTCATGGCGTTCTCATAATTTTGGCAAGTGATCTACTAGTTATCATACATGTGTTCGTGAAGTTTCATAGATTTTCAAAGAGCCTATAATCAAGAATGAAAATGTGACAGTCTAATTAAAAGGATAATCTAAGTCAAGGAAGAATGATGATCAAACCTCATCAATAATCTATCAAATTACATGGAGATAATCTAAATGAAGCAACAAACTTAACGCAAAAGAGTTTGACCACCGAAAGGCCAAGAATTAGATTCGGTACCAATTAAGGGTCTTAATTTGGCACCGAATCTAGCCCTTAATTCTGGCGATCACGATTTTCCTTATGCCATTTGGGGCCACTTCCTGGACTTCTCTTGTAGTAGGCTTCTGGTCCAAAATGGCTACTACCACTATAAATATAAACTAAAGAGCAATTAAGAGGAGGTCTGGTGTCCACCATTACTATGCGAAAGCCATGTCATTTCTTCAACTCTCTCTCTCTCTCTACTCCATAGTCACCAAGGCAATTACTATAGGCAATTCTAGTACTTAGAATTAGTCTAATACTTGTACTTGTGATTTGTTCATTCTCAAACACCTTGTAATCATATAAAACCAATAATCAAAGCTAAAAGTGGACATAGGCTTGGCTAACAGCCGAACCACTATAAAATTCCATGTATTTATTTATTCTTTGCTGCTTTTCTATTAAATTTGCCCTATTCTAACAAGGCATGAGCTTTCACATCACATCCAAGGTGTTGATCCATTTATTGGGTTAACAATTAATAACAATAACCAAAAAGTCGAATAAAATATTATGGGTTAATATAACAACATTCTTAGTATAGTTCATTAACTTTTTTTACTATAACTGCAATATATAATAATCGTTTACTTGTTTACTTAGTTGCATGTAATTTAAGTGCGAAGTCTATTATCGTTGAGCCAAAAATTGATACAATACCCCAGTATCAATAGAATCCAAATCAAATAAATATTAAATGACAGAAATGAAGTTAAAGAGAATAAAACAAAGTTTTTATAGCGATTCGGCAAAATCTTTATCGTACGTCCACTTAATCCTTTTTTCTTCATGATATCATTTCATAATATAATAATCTACAATCAATTTTCAACTACAATCTAGTAGATCTCAGATTTATCAAAATTCCATGAGTTAAATGAGGAGTTGAAGGTTCCTTGCTATCTATAAATGAACCCCAACATCTCTCATGATTCCAAGCTTGAACATATCTTTTTCTCTATATTTGAAGTTTCAGCATGAAGAACAGGTCTCTGTGCATGCTTTCCAAAAATACAATGATTGGTACCGGTCATTAATTATCTATATCGATCGTTAATTTTCGGCATCGATTTAATAGGTCGGTACTGACTTATTATTGTTGCTCGAATTTCCATACATTGCTCCATTGAGTGTCCCTACTCTATCTTAAACACATCCCAATATAGTAAAAAATGATCAGTTTTGACCATTAATTATCGAACTAACTTGATTTCGAATTCAAGAATTCCAAACCTTCTTCATGGATGAAGATCCTAAGTCTCATGCATGCAAATCTATGCAATATGTTATGGTCGGTGCCAATCATTAATGATCGGTATCTATCATTATTTGTCGGCACCGATCATTAATTATCGGTGTCAACTTGATTTCAATCTTGGTTAATTTTGTTGCACCTTTCCATTTTGTCATTCTCATTATCATCCAAGTCCCTGGATACATTCTTTTTTTCAATTCGTAGCCTAGTCTATTTATTGTATATGTCCTAAAACTATGGAAATTTTTTCGAAAGCGCTTACCCTCTAAAGCATACTTTTATCAGTATGAGGCACGCTTTCCCCAAGAACATGTATCGAGACTATCGATTATCATCAGTTGAGCTATCTGGCTATCTAGTGGTTCAAATCGTAGAAAATCATCTAGTTCTTTTGGATTTGCATATAAATCAAAAGTCATTCTAGAGCAAGCATGGCAAAGAATTCAAGTTCTTAGCTAAATGTTAATCATACTTCATGAACATCCCATGTTCCCTTGGATTTAACATATTACATATCAGCATTATCCCTTGTTCTTTTAGGATTTTTATATCCTATATCATATATCATACATTATTAATCATAGCGTGCATTGCCACTAATTGGAAAATTTCTTATGAATCATCTAGTTTCGCTTAACATTCCATCATAAGCAGGTCCAACATAATCGAGGCAATGATATTCCTCAACCATTCATTAATTATTATCAAATTATTTTAAATAAAAAATTATTCAAATTCTAAAGTTTAGTTTTTGATCTCTCTAAATCCATAGTCATAATCCTAGATTGAGCCCATCCACTCGCTCTTCGGCATGGAGACTCAATATCCAAAGCGAGTTCATCCGTTCACTCTCCAATGAGAGAACTTGCTATCGTATATAAGTTCATTTGCTTGCTCTCTAGCAAAGGGATATGAATTTCATGATATATCACTGTTTCATTTTGGTCGGGGAAACTATTACCTGTTTATCTACCAAATACAAAGGATAGCTATTTTCCAATAGCATCCATCAATAACATCAAAATCAAATATCAATCAATATTCATTAACATATCAATCATATAATTCAAATAAAAATCCATCAAGCAAAAAATCAAGACATTGAGTTCAATCAAGGATCACCCTCGAACTTTAATTTAGAGCACGCTTATGAGATCGATTGGGATCCCGTACTGTATAAATAACCCAATAGTGATCCTATGTGGTTTAAGCAAAAATAAAGTATAGAAGGTAAACTTTATTCCAATCCATCTCGATCATGGGATTATTATACCCAATCCAGATCCTCGATCGCGACCAGGTGTATCGAACCACAGATGGTGGTCACTTTGCAACACCACTGCAATTTGTGCTATTGTAACCTTATTTCTGATATATTGCTGGAAATGGTTATTCCAAAACTATTTCTTGATCAAATTCCGCAAATGCCTGCACTCATTTGTCGCATGCCATCCAGCTTATGGAATAAGCAATTTTTTCCAGATTTTCTCTCTCAGTCTGTGGGCTTACTTTTTGCACGTTTCCTCTAGGGAATATGGCCCTTTGTATCAAGAGAAATCCTCCTTGAGGTCTCTGTCAACTTAATGTAAGAGGAAACTTTGCTCCCTCCTCATTCACTTAGATCCCCAAAAGCGACCAATAGCTTTCCGCAGTCCCTTACCTTTTCCATATTTGCCATGGATGGTCCTCTATGGCATTAACTTCGCCGCTCTCACCTTCTACATCCTCTTTGCCTAGACATCCCTTAGCTTAAAAGTAGAAACTTACTGATCCACTAATGGATCCCTTTCCAATTGTAATGACTCAATTTTTAGTGTACTATTTTTAAATGAATTTAAAGGATTCCTCCATAATGTTTAATTTGAAAAATATTTAAATCATCATTTGACGCATTTTGCAGCAAATGTTGCTATTTTTGAAACTTCACAAAATAAGTTGACCAGTGTATATTATTGTTGTTTTATGTTCTTTTCGCATTGTTGTGCGTGATCGTATTTTTATTTCTGTCGTTCGTGGTTCGTACGTGAACGTGATATTGTGTAGAGAAGCACCATAAACTTATTTTCAAAACAAACATATAAATAAACACACATGCACATAATATTTTAACCCATGCCTTCATTGTCCTTCCTTGAATCAGGCTTCAGTCATGGGATGTTGTCTCCCATTACTTCATGGTTAAGGAAGCAAAATAGCAAATGTTCAAAGGTTGTTTTGTAAAATTGTTTAGTCTATATAAACATCACACCCACAGCAAGAAGAAAACACTAGCACATGCAACATTCTCTTTTCTTCCCTTTTTCTTCTTCCTATAAATGAAAATATAAACCACTTCCAACTTCAAAAATCAACTCCTCTCAATCCATTCATAATTAGCCAAAAGTGTAAATAGAAAGTTGTTTGTTATTATCTTTAGTGTTTTATAAAAATAGTCACCTTGAGTTTTGATGGCCAAAGCAACCATGATTGCCTGGTAATAGTATGGGGAAATTTTTCCATAAACTTCAAAAATTAAATTCCCTCGAACTAAGTCAAATTGAGCGGTGTTGTATCGCGCGTGAGCTTCATAGCAAAGTAGCAGATTTTTACTGAAGTTTTGGTGGTGTTTAGTGATGGTATCGGTGATGGTTGGAAACTAGGTTTAGCTATTGACATAGATTAAGGCGATGATAGGCTTAACAGAGTGTGGCATTGAACTTGCGATAGCAAGGGGAAGTGGTGGTGGTTGTTTGAGGAGGTATGTCTACATTTGGAAGCTCGCAACATTTCAGGCCATGGTTAAGATGCTTCAGGTCACATGGAGCATGGTAGGGCAGAGCATGATGTGGTTGAGTTAGGAAGAGAGTTCACGCGAAGAGAGGTTCATTGGAAGCAACGGTGCATGATTTCATAGAGAGATGAGGGAGAGATGGAGGAGAGAAGTTGCGCACAAGTGGGTGTGCACATATCACCGTGCACACAAAAATTAGATTGCAGAAGATGGCGCTATTCTTGCGGGTTTGGGCTTGGAACTTATTGGGCGAGAGTTTAAATTTTTATCAAATAGTTAATTAAAGTAGTCATCTTTAAAAAGCCATATCTCGTTCATTTTAAATCCGTTTAACTCGCGGTCTTCAACATTAGATTCGTATAAACAAGTAGAACACAATAGTATAATTATTTAACACATTTGATAAAGTATAAAATTATGATAAAATAATAGTGATTAAATTTAATTACATTTATTTTAGTTAAATAATTATACTTAGTGACATTCAATTAGCAGAATAAAATACTATTCTGCTATAACTAAATTAAATATATTATTTTGGACATCTATCGAGCGGAATAAATCCCTATTCTATGCTTGCAAAGTAAATATATTATGTTTGAATATAATTAATTTGTGGATTAATTAATATTGGATAGATGATGTGTTCGCTATTGATTGTTAATTGTTGACAATAATGTGTTTGTTATTATTGTTTGTTTGAATTGTGCTTTGCCAATTTACGAGCAATTAATTTCCATATGCATGGGTTGGGTAGATACGAACATTAAGTGAATAGAATTTCATAGTTTGACTGTAAGGTGTTTAGTACTAATATTTGTAAAGGAATAGTTATAATAGAAGTTTTTATTATAATTTTTAAAGAAAAGAAACTTATCTATTGAAATGAAATTTTTTTCTTTAAAGAAACAAAAATATTTGGAAATAAATATTTTGGAGTGATTTTATATAGAAGTTGTTTATATAAATGTATTAATAAAGATGTATTTTATAAATAAAAGAGAATTTCGAGGACTAAAACCCTGATGGTTTTAAAAAGGCTTTCTAAAGATTTTGAGGAAATAAACAATGCTGTATTTTGAAAGTCTTTATGAATATTAGTGCAAAATGATTGTCTCTTCGGAAAATAAAATTATTTGTTATGTTATCGATAATTTGGGTAACCCACGACCAAAAAGTGGGTAGAGAATTCGTATAACGCTGGGTATAGTCCATCTTAATATAAAGGGATATACTTATTGATTTTGGAAGGGTTGTGACCCAATTGCCTTGTTATAGGAAAAACCTCCTGATCTGGTTGCATATATTTTGATATGCCTTTACAGTAGAGTATTTGAGATTTCCAAATAAATATATCAAATACAACACTGTATTATTATACATAATATTTGATACCGTTTTCAAAAGTTTTTTTAAATCCCGAGGAAAAGTATGATTTGATACAAAATATATTTTTTATTTCAAAAGGATTTAAAACGAAATCGGGAATTTAGTTCAAAAAAATTATTTTCAAAGAGGATTATATTTTGAAAAGAATAAAGTTAATTAGATTACAGGAATATGAATAAAAGGATATAAGCCTAAGTGGGTAGATTTGAAAGCTACATTTGCATGCTATATGCTACATAGTTGTATGCTCATGCATCGTAGGCTCCTTGAGTCCTTCTAGTGGTAGAAGAACTACACTGGCTTGATCTTGTATCTAATTAGGTGCCCTACTAGATAGCAGTACATAGGCAGTCACTAGTGATGTAGCCCAAATGATAATATAATAATTTCCTTGTTCAGTGTTTGTTATTTATCGTGTGTTGATGTATCTTTCCTGCTTACCATTTTATTCAACATTGACGTGTTCATTGAGTTCGCAGGAATGGATATTGTCGTCTCTCGCATTAGAGTTGTGCAGTGGTAGATTTATAGTAACTTGAGTCTGGTATGTATTAAAGTACACCATGTACAATAAATAATTACTCTGATAATTTTTATTATTTAGATTGCATCATATACATTTAGTAGTGTTGTATATTTATTAAACGATGATATGCATCAAGTTGATAGTTGCCATTGTTTATTTTAGAACGGATGGATTTTTGACGATTTTGACTGGTCCTAAAATCTAGGTCGTCACACTGATGATATCTCAAAACCAGTTTCTCTGAAGACCACCACCATTTGAAGTATTAACAGATATGACATTTGAATTACAACAGCTGCTATGTTGAATATAGTTAGATAACCTCACAAAGTTTCACCTTCCCTCTGTTTCGCAGTGGAGACCTTCATCATATTTCTTGGTCGTACTATATGAATGCTGAACTAGTTCATAAATCTTTCCACTAATTCGATCAACATGCTAATGGACCCGTTATATAGTTGGTAAAACCACATAGCTGCCAAATCAGTCGAGTTTAATAGGAAGCACCTAAAACTCGTATGTGTTGAGTATACCTCATTAAATGAACCGTTGGATCCGTCCTTCCATCACATGGCTCCAAGTTTGTAACGACCCACCTTTTTGGACAGTTTAAACCGACGATCAAATACACATGCCGATTCCAAACCATTCAAAAGGGAAGATGGTTATTGGGGTAAATAAGAAAAGAAAAGAAAGAGAAATAAAGGAAATGAAACAACACAGAATCTTGCAGCGGAACGATAAAATATAATAGTCAAATAAACAGTTCATGAAGCTGTTTACTATACTTTGACAATTATTTATACAACATTTATCAGAGTTATACATATACAACAGAACAATTAAAATAATGCAGCAGATAGCATGATGCATAGGTAATAATAGTAATAGCATACCAAATCTTCGTCTTCATCCTCCAGAATAGATCTTCAAAAATCTGAAAAACTCAGGACTGACCCGAGCGTAATGAAAAGACTCACTCGAGTCAGGACTAAAATATCCTTATCAAAGTTAAATCAATCGTAAAAATATATGAGTGTAACGGCGTCAGAGATGTTTACGGGGTTTGACATCTCATATCCAGTGTCAACGTGCGTGCAATAACTCAAGAGATGTTACGGGATTTTCCATCTCTTAAGGATCCGTTAAACTATCTACTATGTAGAAATGTACGCTAAGTAGATAATGCCTATCAGTAATATAAAGTATCAAAATAGCGTTAAGGCATTACCATAATCCCCCTTAACACATTTTTATAATGCCATAGTCTATACAGCACCGTAAGCCCCACCGTAAACTGGTGGTTATCAGAGGGTACCCCATAGGTATAACACAAAACAAAAGGTAGTGGTCGCGAATAGGATAATCAGTATGACAAGGTACATGAGGCGATACCAACTAGGATACTAGTAGTTGCGTGATCCGGACTGATGTTGAGCATAGCCAGCAGCTATCCCAACACCGCGAAATAACACTCCCAAATCAAGGGGTGCACCCAAATCGAAGCACAAATGTAATAGATATGGTATCGAAGAAGTGTGTCCGCTAGAGATGGCGAACCTCAATGGCCCGACGCGGCTCCTGTTTTAGTCATGTCAGGGGTCATCCAATATCATTCTCTTTCTTCAGTCAACGCGTTCACCAAACCATCCACTTCATTCTGGATCAACACTCCGCGTATAATAGTTATTAAAGTGGTTTTCGGTATTGACAGAGAGTATGTCCATATCCGATCCCGGTCTCTTTAATAACTACGTATTATTACACCGGTGGCTCCTTTACATTTTAAATCGATTCATAGTTGATATCAAAATATCATATTCGCTACAAAATCAAGTCCATTTCAAATATCATCGTATCTATTCAAAATGTAAGGTTTCGTTTCAAAAACATTTTTCGCCTCAATATCTCATTTCGATTTCCAAATCATTTCGAATTTCAATTTAGGTTGCAACTTCATTTAACCCAATTCGTATTTACATTCGAGATTTAAACATAAACATTTCACCTTATTGACCAGCTTGAATTTTTAGAAAATAGTTTTAAGTAGTTTAAAAGTAGTTTTAAATAATTAAAATGATTAAAATACTTAAAATCTTAAAATGGTTTTAAAATAGATAAATTAGTTTAAAATAATTTAAATTGGGTTAAGTAGATTTAAAATAGATTAAAATAGTTCAAGTGTTCAAAAATGGTTTATATAACAGAGTAATTTGGAAAACAAAATAAAACAGCTTCAAAACCAGTCCATTTCAATTATAACTTACCAATTAAAATCAATTTCAATTTTCATTCTACCGATTCAATTTCGATATCAATTCAAATCAATGTCAACTTTGACTTCAAATTAATTCAATTTTACATTCACTTTCAATTAATTCAATTTTACATTCACTTTCAATTAATTCAATTTCAATTTATATCGATTTGGAGCTTGATTTTCAAAATATCAATTTATAACACTTAACAAAATTATCCTTCCGTATTCAAATTTAAATCCAAATTCCAAATATGATTCAATTTCAAGCTCAATTTCAAAATATCATTTTTATGTCACTTTTACTTAGTAATACTCAAAGCTCGAAATAATGTTCAATCTTTAAAACAAATAAATTTTCGAAATTAAATCATATTCCGATTTTTAATCTCAAAGTCTCAACTTAAATTATTTAACAATTTCCTTTAACCAAAATTTATTTCAACATTCCAAACTCAATTTTTCGATAAATTCGATTTCTTTTTTTTAATCTCAAAGTCTCAACTTAAATTATTTAACAATTTCCTTTAACCAAAATTTATTTCAACATTCCAAACTCAATTTTTCGATAAATTCAATTTCTATAAATTGATTTCTATTTATAACTTTTAAATCAAAACATTTAAATAAATTTCAAAACGACGATTTTAAAAATTATTTATTTAGCCAATCCGGTGTCCGTATATAACTTTCTATCCTATGGCCAAGTGATTAGTTATTTCAATTAAATGTCAGGGATGAATATATATCACTTAAATCAAATCACAGTGTCATATGTATGCATAACAGGATATATATAAGCAAATAACATCCAAACATTTAAATATCAACCAATAGCATCCATCGAAATACATCATCCAATAGACAATACAATTCATGACAATTTCATAGTTATCAATGTCAGGTAATTTAATCGCAATTCAATTTTAATTTCAATTTAACTGTCAATTAAATTTTTAACGGTTAATTCAAATGACAATCTATATGACAATTAAATTTTATCAAACAACGACAAATAAAATTCATATCACTTCATAATATTAAATTTAACTAGCATAAAGATATTTAGTACGTTGTGAGCGTTATAAAACACTCACCTTGATTTCAATGTAGTTCCCGCGTTTTATTTCGAATAAAATTAAACGAGCGTTTAATTTTACTCGAAATTTTCACTAGCTCCAAACGATTCCAATCCAGCTCCATAGCGTAGTGCTCGACGAAACGAAGACAACGCAACTTGTTTCGCCGAATTCCGACCTCGTATGGAAGAGTTACAATGTTTTAAACATTATACAATCATTAATATATAATCAATTAACAATTTCTATTATTATTAAACCTAATCAATTTGGGCCGCACGATCCAAATGTCCTGCATCCAGGCCGTGCGTGATATCTCTTCCCCCTCCAGTTTATTCGAACGAAATCAAACACACAAGCCGCCGACCTAGGGTTGAATTTTACTCCCTCCACGATCGCTTCCAAGTCGATCAACCAACGCCAAACGAACAAGCATCTCAAGAGCCACCTGCGCCTGCCACCACTTGAAGCTCGGCCACCCCCTCGTCTCGAAATTCGTGCATGAACTGCAGGCCGACGGCCCCCTTAGCTCCTACCACACTGCTCCGAAACCCATCAACTCCGTATAAATTCGAAGCACTCGCAATGCTCTCCAATAATGTAGTTAATGATTTCGCGTGAATGTCGACGGATTGGGAGTAATTGAGGAGGAAACGAAATTTATTTCTGGCCGTGGGTTTCAACAGTGGTGGCTAGGCATTAGAGATTAGGGTTTTGGTTTATTTTGGAAAAAAGAAAATAATGAAGTGCTTTTATAGAAAAACGGCGAACACTATTCATCCCGGGTTTTCCGAACTCCGATTTATGCGCGGTGAACCGGCGTTTCTAGGGTTTACCCCGCGTTCCGATCACAATGGAATAGGTTTCAGAAGCTAATTCGATCATCTGTGCGAGTTACAGCAGTAAACGATCAATTTTAAATTAAACCGATTAAATGATTTTTCTAGCCGTTTTGGCTTGCCCCGGACAAACGGTAAATCCGATTGACACGAAATTTGAAATCTTACAATAATATCACGTTACGGATCCGATGAAACTGGTTTCGTCAAAATCCGAGACTGTTTGAAAAATGACTATTTTAACTCGTCAATTAAATATTGAAATATTCAATTTTCACAAATTGACTTTAAATTTAATTTTAAAAGTTCTACAACATCATTCTAACTTTAATATGATAAAATAAAATTTTATAAATCATTTTTAATCATATTAAACCCGTTATTCAATTATCCAATAAATTCCAATTTTAAAATCTTATTAAATCTATTAAAATCCCAATATAACTTACATTCACTTTGGAAACTAATTTGAATCATATTAAATCAAATTTCAATTATTCACTCTATTTTCATATATTAAATTTCAATATCAAATTAATCATATCAAATTCGGTATTTAATTATTCCAACATTTGTAATATTAAATTTAAACAAATTTTATTATTCTTGAATCACTATCTTTTGAGATATTCAAAACGAACTTAAAAATTTAACTTTTGAAACGAATTAAAATTATAGAACAACCATTTCCATTATACGATTAGTCAATTCCCATTATTAAGTTATTCAATAAATTCCAAATATTAAATTTAAATAATTTCGATTATCCAATAATTCATTATCTTTTGAAATATTGAAATTGAACTTATAAGATTCAACTTTTAAAACCAATTCACAATTTAGAACACTATTTTCATTTTACAGTTATTCAATTATTCAATAAGTTTTAAATATTTAATTTAAACAATTTACCTGTTCAATATTCAATATTTGATTTAAATAGATTTTACTTATCAATCAATTACTCTATTATACCCAATGGATTGAACATTTATTATTATTCCAAACGACTTACAATTTTTTTCTAACACTAAAACACGAAATCTTATTAAATTAGCTATTTTAATTATCGAAAATTTACGAGTCGTTACACTCTCCCCCACTCAAAATTTTTCGTCCCCGAAAAGGAAAAAGAAGGGAAAAGGAACTGAGTATAGAATTCAACATTAGATATATTTTATTCAAAGTTACCAACTTATAAAACAATGAAATTCCACTTATAAAGTCATTACTACACTTCCACTAAGTTACCCTGAACGACTTTCTAACTTTAAAAGTTAGTTATCAAAACAAGTTATAAAAAATTTAAAACTTGAAAAATTTTCTAACACCCGGATTTTACGGAAAATTTCGGCAAAGTCTCCTTTGCGCGGCTCGATCGGAAAAAAAATGATAGTATATGTATCACAAATATACATCTCATCAAGTGATGAGGCATCCCGCAGGGAAAAAAGTGTAAAAGTACGGTATGTAATCCGAGATATGTACCTTATATATTATTAGCGAGCATATACGGCTAATATAGCGCGAAAGCGAGCTCCAAATGCGAAGCAAGTGCAATCCGCTCCTACTAAACATTCAACAAACCATGAGAAACATGCATATAGGAAAATAATATCAATATACATCATATAGCAACATAACAAATACATATGCCAACATAGCAAATGCAACAAAAGCAACAAATGCATACACCAAATCAGTTATCATCCAACTACCATCCAACGAATTCATAACCAATCAATATAAATTCACTTCTCATTAATATTTGTTGACTTGGGTTTCAATTTTAGTCACAGTTGATTCATTAACGTTGTATTTTACTAATATTCATTCTCAATTCAATTAGTTAACATTCACTAATTTATATTTACATTAGTTCACTTCCAATTTGAATCAAGTCAAATTCTATTTAAATTCATTTAACTTCCAATTTGATTTCAATGATTTATAGCTTTCAATTTCATAAACACTTAATGAATTATATACAATCAACTAACAATCATATAACAACCAAATCATACCCAACATAACCAATTTATTAATTTTACATTCAATTTGGTTTATCTCTTTTATATATATATATATATATCCTGTTATATAATTTTAAAAGAATCATTTTTATATTTGGCATCTTAAATTTCCAATATTAACTTTAATTAAGTTCGTAAGCCGTACATATATCATCCGTGAGCAATATCAATCTAATCGCTTATTCGGTCACACAATTTCACTTCCAAACTAGTATCGTTCACACGACTCTCTAGTGCGGACTCAGATTTGGTTCCTTGATTGGAAACTGTTACTCTCCTTGCATAGTCATATACTATGATAGAGAATTCCAGAATCAAATTAAAAATCCATATCCAGTGTTCGCTGTCGAGAATCGAGTGGAAAATCCTAACTTGGATCGATATAAATCATCTCGAAATTTTTGTGCTCGAATTTGGATCAAATCGTTATGCGAATAAAATAATATACGTACAATCTCACGTATTACCTTCCAATGGATTTCTATCCAATTTATCTATACTAAATTATTCTGTTGACTTCTATTTTTTTCCCACTTAATTACTCACAATCCATTATTCAGTTCGTATATTCATTTTTTTACATAGCATATTCTTTAACATTATCTTTCTTAAACATCATATCAAAGAATTTGCTTACTCAAGTTTATTTTAAACATTCTATATAATTTAATTAAACTCAACTCCTTTCCCAATTGATTCTTAGCTATACCAAATTCTTTTGTTTACATTTACTTCAATTTCATAATTTTAGTTAATAACAAATTTATTTATGGAACATTTTATTAATCAGCACTTTAGTTTATTAATCATCCTATAAAGGTCTAACCTCTCATAAATGACTTTTCTTAGTTTACAGTTATCTTAAAGGTTACAAATTCAAAAAAAAAATTCAATCCCTTTACAATTTATATTTATTTCTATAACCAATTTACAAAGATATAACACGATTCATTTATCTTGTTTCTTAAGTTCACTTACTTGTTCCATTTATCCATTCATCATTTCATGCTATATTTAAGTATATATATAAAAAAATCACAACCAAATTTTCCATTTATATACATTTAATTCCCTTTGAGTTTTCCTTGCTTGTATATTTCAATTACTTTCAGGTTCTGTTTATTTATACAATATCTCATTACATATCCAAAACATCATTTCAACTTCTTAATATTTGGTAAGTCATATTATATGTTATTAGAATGCAAATTTGGTATTATATAAATTTATAGAATTTCATTTTACTTAATTAGAATGTTCGCAAATTTAATTTGTTTAAATCCTCTTTACCTTTCAACTTTAAAGTTTTCCCAAACAAAAGCTTAGATATCTTTATCTTCTTATTTTATAAATTCTGATTTTTCCACATTTCATTCAAATAATTTGAAAATTACTAATTAACATAACTTAGAAATTTAAATGCCCGGTTCTTTTCAAATCGTTTGAAATAAATATATTCACTTATATCTTTAATATATCAAATCATACCTTTGGAGTTTAAACCAAAACCCATTTACCCAAAATAATTTCGAAGAAAAGCAAAGCTTCTTAGAAGTCTCCCCCACTTTGAGACTCGAAAATGAACGTCGATGATGCTGCGCAGTCATCACCGAAATTATTTTCCAGTGACATAAGAGAGGAGTACTGAATTCATTCCTTCTTAAAATCCTTTCAAAATATTTCCATAAACAATTTCCAACTAATATTACTATATATTTCTTCAAAACCTTGAGAACCATTTTTCAAAATCTCCGGGTCTTAAATTCAATATTTTCCAATTTAAACCTATTTTAATTCATAAGTCACCTTTATAAAATATTCTTATAGGATTTTCTTTCTTAAAACATTCCACAAGTGTTTTATCATTGTTCATTTTGTAATTCACCTTATTTATTAAATTACAATATCCAATTAATGATAATAACCAATATTATCATTCCTAACAACCAGGTAAGCTAGATAAGTCACAATAATTTCTGAAAATTTTTCTTCATATAAAAAATATAATTAGAGCAAAATAATTTCATTTACCCAATTTAAAACGATACTATGTCGAATTGTTATGTTTAAGTGTTTAGAGATTCCTATCAATAACGTTAATTACTCGTATTGACCAGAATCCATAAGCCACTCAACAAATCAACCGACACAATATAAAACATTTTATATCACTAACAAATACGCTCTCTCATATATACACACTCAGCGACTCATCATAGGGTATAACTACCCTATTTATAAAGAGTCAGACCCCACAAAGCTAAGGTTATCGCTAAACCAAAGCTCTGATACCAACTGTAACGACCCACCTTTTTGGACAGTTTAAACCGACGATCAAATACACATGCCGATTCCAAACCATTCAAAAGGGCAGATGGTTATTGGGGTAAATAAGAAAAGAAAAGAAAGAGAAACAAAGGAAATGAAACAACACAGAATCTCACAGCGGAACGATAAAATATAATAGTCTAATAAACAGTTCATGAAGCTGTTTACTATACTTTGATAATTATTTATACAACATTTATCAGAGTTATACATATACAACAGAACAATTAAAATAATGCAGCAGATAGCATGATGCAAGGGTAATAATAGTAATAGTATACCAAATCTTCGTCTTCATCCTCTAGAATAGATCTTCAAAAATCTGAAAAACTCAGGACAGACCCGAGCGTAATGAAAAGACAAAACACTCGAGTCAGGACTAAAATATCCTTATGAAAGTTAAATCAATCGTAAATAAATATGAGTGTAACGGCGTCAGAGATGTTTACGGGGTTTGACATCTCATATCCAGTGTCAACATGCGTGCAATAACTCAAGAGATGTTACGGGATTTTCCATCTCTTAAGGATCCGTTAAACTATCTACTATGGAGTAATGTACGCTAAGTAGATAATGCCTATCAGTAATATAAAGTATCAAAATAGCGTTAAGGCGTTACCATAATCCTCCTTAACACATTTTTATAATGCTATAGTCTATATAGCACCGTAAGCCCCACCGTAAACTGGTGGTTATCAAAGGGTACCCCATAGGTATAACACAAAACAAAAGGTAGTGGTCGCGAGTAAGATAATCAGTATGACAAGGCACATGAGGCGATACCAACTAAGATACTAGTAGTTGCGTGATCCGGACTGATGTTGAGCATAGCCAGCAGCTACCCCAACACCGTGAAACAACACTCCCAAATCAAGGGGTGCACCCAAATTGAATCACAAATGTAATAGATATGGTATCGAAGAAGTGTGTCCGCTAGAGATGGCGAACCTCAATGGCCCGACGCGGCTCCTGTTTTAGTCATGTCAGGGGTCATCCAATATCGTTCTCTTTCTTCAGTCAACGCGTTCACCAAACCATCCACTTCATTCTGGATCAACACTCCACGTATAATAGTTAATAAAGTGGTTTTCGGTATCGACAGAGAGTATGTCCATATCCAATCCCAGTCTCTTTAATAACTACGTATTATTACACCGGTGGCTCCTTTACATTTCAAATCGATTCATAGTTGATATCAAAATATCATATTCGCTACAAAATCAAGTCCATTTCAAATATCATCGTATCTATTCAAAATGTAAGGTTCCGTTTCAAAAACATTTTTCGCCTCAATATCTCATTTCGATTTCCAAATCATTTCGAATTTCAGTTTAGGTTGCAACTTCATTTAACCCAATTCGTATTTACATTCGAGATTTAAACATAAACATTTCACCTTATTGACCAGCTTGAATTTTTAGAAAATAGTTTTAAGTAGTTTAAAAGTAGTTTTAAATAATTAAAATGGTTAAAATATTTAAAATCTTAAAATGGATTTAAAATAGATAAACTAGTTTAAAATAATTTAAATTGGGTTAAGTAGATTTAAAATAGATTAAAATAGTTCAAGTATTCAAAAATGGTTTATATAACAGAGTAAATGGAAAACAAAATAAAACAGCTTCAAAACCAGTCCATTTCAATTATAACTTCCCAATTCAAATCAATTTCAATTTCCATTCTACCGATTCAATTTCGATATCAATTCAAATCAATGTCAACTTTGACTTCAAATTAATTCAATTTTACATTCACCTTCAATTAATTCAATTTCAATTTATATCGATTTGGAGCTTGATTTTCAAAATATCAATTTATAACACTTAACAAAATTATCCTTCCATATTCGAATTTAAATCCAAATTCCAAATATGATTCAATCTCAAGCTCAATTTCAAAATATCATTTTTATGTCACTTTTACTTAGTAATACTCAAAGCTCAAAATAATGTTCAATCTTTAAAACAAATAAATTTTTGAAATTCAATCATATTCCATTTTTAATCTCAAAGTCTCAACTTAAATTATTTAACAATTTCCTTTAACCAAAATTTATTTCAACATTCCAAACTCAATTTTCCGATAAATTCGATTTCTTTTTTTTAATCTCAAAGTCTCAACTTAAATTATTTAACAATTTCCTTTAACCAAAATTTATTTCAACATTCCAAACTCAATTTTCCGATAAATTCAATTTCTATAAATTGATTTCTATATATAACTTTTAAATCAAAACATTTAAATAAATTTCAAAACGACGATTTTAAAAATTATTTATTTAGCCAATCCGGTGTCCGTATATAACTTTCTATCCTATGGCCAAGTGATTAATTATTTCAATTAAATGTCAGGGATGAATATATATCACTTAAATCAAATCACAGTGTCATATGTATGCATAACAGGATATATATAAGCAAATAACATCCAAACATTTAAATATCAACCAATAGCATCCATCGAAATACATCATCCAATAGACAATACAATTCATGACAATTTCATAGTTATTAATGTCAGGTAATTTAATCGCAATTCAATTTTAATTTCAATTTAACTGTCAACTAAATTTTTAACGGTTAATTCAAATGAAAATCTATATGACAATTAAATTTTATCAAACAACGACAAATAAAATTCATATCACTTCATAATATTAAATTTAACTAGCATAAAGATATTTAGTACGTTGTGAGCGTTATAAAACACTCACCTTGATTTCAATGTAGTTCCCGCGTTTTATTTCGAATAAAATTAAACGAGCGTTTAATTTTACCCGAAATTTTCACTAGCTCCAAACGATTCCAATCCAGCTCCATAGTGTAGTGCTCGACGAAACGAAGACAACGCAACTTGTTTCGCCGAATTCTGACCTCGTATGGAAGAGTTACAATGTTTTAAACATTATACAATCATTAATATATAATCAATTAACAATTTCTATTATTATTAAACCTAATCAATTTGGGCCGCACGATCCAAATCTCCTGCATCCAGGCCATGCGCGATATCTCTTTCCCCTCCAGTTTATTCAAACGAAATCAAACCCACAAGCCGCCGACCTAGGGTTGAATTTTACTCCCTCCACGATCGCTTCCAAGTCGATCAACCAATGCCAAACAAACGAGCATCTCAAGAGCCACCTGCGCCTTCCACCACTTGAAGCTCGGCCACCCCCTCGTCTCGAAATTCGTGCATGAACTGCAGGCCGACGGCTCCCCTTAGCTCCTCCCACGCTGCTCTAAAACCCATCAACTCCGTATAGATTCGAAGCTCTCGCAATGCTCTCCAATAATGTAGTTAATGATTTCGCGTGAATGTCGACGGATTGGGAGTAATTGAGGAGGAAACGAAATTTATTTCTGGTCGTGGTTTCAATAGTGGCGGCTAGGCATTAGAGATTAGGGTTTTGGTTTATTTTGGAAAAAAGAAAATAATGAAGTGCCTTTATAGAAAAACGACGAACACTATTCATCCCGGGTTTTCCGAACTCCGATTTACGCGCGGTGACCGGCGTTTCTAGGGTTTACCCCGCGTTCCGAACACAATGGAATAGGTTTCGGAAGCTAATTCGATCATCTGTGCGAGTTACGGCAGTAAACGATCAATTTTAAATTAAACCGATTAAACATTTTTCTAGGCGTTTTGGCTTCCCCCGGACAAACGGTAAATCCGATTGACACGAAATTTGAAATCTTACAATAATATCACGTTACGGATCCAATGAAACTAGTTTCGTTGAAATCTGAGACTGTTTGAAAAATGGCTATTTTAACTCGTCAATTAAATATTAAAATATTCAATTTTCACAAATTGACTTTAAATTTAATTTTAAAAGTTCTACAACATCATTCTAACTTTAATATGATAAAATAAAATTTTACAAATGATTTTTAATCATATTAAACCCGTTATTCAATTATCCAATAAATTCCAATTTTAAAATCTTATTAACTCTATTAAAATCCCAATATAACTTACATTCACTTTGGAAACCAATTTGAATCATATTAAATCAAATTTCAATTATTCACTCTATTTTCATATATTAAATTTCAATATCAAATTAATCATATCAAATTCGGAATTTAATTATTCCAACATTTGTAATATTAAATTTAAACAAATTTTATTATTCTTGAATCACTATCTTTTGAGATATTCAAAACGAACTTAAAAATTTAACTTTTGAAACGAATTAAAATTATAGAACAACCATTTCCATTATAAGGTTACCCAATTCCCATTATTAAGTTATTCAATAAATTCCAAATATTAAATTTAAATAATTTCGATTATCCAATAATTCATTATCTTTTGAAATATTGAAATTGAACTTATAAGATTCAACTTTTAAAACCAATTCACAATTTAGAACACTATTTTCATTTTACAGTTATTCAATTATTCAATAAGTTTTAAATATTTAATTTAAACAATTTACCTGTTCAATATTCAATATTTGATTTAAATAGATTTTACTTATCAATCAATTACTCTATTATACCCAATGGATTCAACATTTATTATTATTCCAAACGGCTTACAATTTTTTTCTAACACTAAAACACGAAATCTTATTAAATTAGCTATTTTAATTATCGAAAATTTACGGGTCATTACAAAGTTGTAGCTTGAAATCAGGCAGATTCATAGCCCATTAAATGTTTGAGGTAAATGGGTTTCTATTTTTCACCCTCCAAATTACGATCAGAGCTCTACACTGAAGCATTTGTCTTATCATGCTAGTGATTCTATCATTATCATTCATTTGACATATTTAGGGCTCTACGCACCCTTGATTCAAATCGTCATCCTGCCTCCCATTCCTACTAGAAATTTCTTACCCTAATCCTTGTTGTTGTAAGTTTGCTGTTTAATCTCCTCCTTTGACCTTAGCATTGCCCATTCCCAGTATACTAGCTCGCTTAAAACTCGAGTTGACCATGCCTTCCTGACCATTATGGTCGGTATTGACTTGTTTGAATAGGTTGATACTAAATTATTGTGTTTCTGGGGAGTTTGGTCCAACATGCTTTGCTCTATCTCGTGGTGCACCTACATTGCCTTCTGGCCTCCGATTTTGATTTCCAGCAACCTATGTCGCACTTTGCTACTCTATTCTTCGGAAAAATCCATTCACCATCTCCTCTTATCGAGCCATCAATCTCTCTTGCATCATTTCCATCATCTATTACATCTCCCTTCTTTTAACATAGATAGAAAGTGAATTAAAGCTTGAAGGTACCTTTTGGCTGCCCCATGTTCTAGTTTGATTCCTCTAGCAATTACTCTTATAGTAGACATTTGCGTCTTCTCTAAATCATTTATCAATATTTCTTAATGAAAGCACCAAAAATTGAAACAACACCCCAATATCAAAAGAATCCAAATCAAACAAATACTAAAATGATGAAAACGAAGTAAAAGAGAACAAAATACAAAGTTTTAATTGTAGTTTGGCTATACGTCCACTTAATCCTTTTCATTGATGAATTCACTCTACATGGCAATAATTTACAATCGATTTCTGACTACAATCTGGTAGATCTCGGTTTTATCTAAGTTTTATGAGTTTAAGGATGATAGGAATATGCTCACTTAACTAAATTGCCAATCCCCTATCTAGTTGAAGGTTCCTTGCTATTTGTTGACGAATCCCAGCAAATATCCCATGATTCCAAACTTAAATGCGTCTTTTTCAATAGATTCAAAGTTTCAGCATGAAGAATAGGTCCCTATGCACATTTCTTAATAACACAAAAATAATCGGTACCAATCATTAATTATCGATATCGATCATTGATTATTGGTATCGAATTTATTCCAAAAAAACAAAACAACTTGGTACCGACCATAATAGGTCGATACCAACTTGTTTTTTTGCTCAAATTTCCTTGCATTACTCCACGGTGGTTAACCTCTCCATCTTGCACGCATCCTAATATATCTAAAAATGATCAGTACCGACCTTTAATTATCGATACTGACTTGATTCCAAATTCCAGAATTCCCGGTCATCTTCATAGATAAAGTTCCTAAGTTCTGTACACACAAATTTATGCAAATACTATGGAAGGTATCGATTTTTAGTGATCTGTACCAACCATTAACTATCAATACCGACTTGATCCCAGTCTTGGTGGATTTTCTTGTAATTCTCCATTTTCCCTTTCTCATCTTTATCCAAGTTCGGGATCCATTTCATTGTCAATTTGTAGCCTAGTCTATCTGTTTGATTTCGTTCCGGGACCATGGAAAAATGGCTGGAAACTGTTATTTTGTACAGATTTGATATTTTGTTGTCCACTCATAATTTCTAAATTGAAATTGATTTTTAATTCATGACATTCAGTTCCAAATTGAAATGTCATAACGTGTTATGTTTATGCGACGACCCGGAATTTTAGGCAATATCAATTTAATAATCTGTATTAATAATTAAATTGATTTGATAATTTTCTTTATAATTTTAATTTAATTTGGTAAATTTATTCTTTTAAAGGTTAATAAATATGTAAAATGACAATATTGATTTATGTCTTTTTAACAATTTAAAATTGATAAGATTTATTTTTCAAAGCTAATAAAATTTTATTCTATTTATAATATATATATATATGATATATATTGTGAATAGAAGAACTTTTGTTTTAAATAAAAGATTGAATTTTCAAATTGTAATATATGTATGTATATGTTATAATTTGGAATTGTTTTAAATTTTAGTCTATTAATAATTTATATATGTATGAATTGTAATTTAGAGCTTTGTTTTAAATTCAATATTTTTCAAAAGATAATTTAAGATGTATTCAATTGTTTTCAAAATATAAGATAATTGTTTATTTTGAATATGATAGTTTAAAAAGGGTTTAATCAAAGTTTTATTTTTGTTTTCTTTAAAAAGTGTTCAAATTAAATGGTTATAAAAATGTATTTATAAAGTAATTAATAAACTTTCTTTTTAAAAATTATCTCTTAAACAATAAAGTTAAATGTTTTAGATTTTAAAAATACATGTATAAAGATTTATTTGTATTATAATTAGTTTTATAATATTTTCTTTAAAAAGTAAATTTATATATTCATACATAAGTATTTATTAATTATGAGAATTAAATAAGTAAGCTTATATTATCATTTAAATTAAATAAAAATTTAATTAAAAATACTTAAGTACATGTGTTGATATCTTAAGTCATCTTAACAACATTTGTAAGGCAATTAAGATATATTTGTGACAAGTGGCCTTCATTTTCTTTTATTTGACATTTAAACATATAAGAGAAAAATTGTTTTTCCTCTTTCAATTCCAAACCTTCTTCTTTTTCTCATTTCCTTTCTTTTCTTCCTTCTTTCAAATTAATGCAAACTAGAAACCATTTTTCAAAAACCTGAAAATTTGAGCCAAAAGCAAAATTTAAATTCTGCAAAGCAAAATTAAATCTGCAATTTACAAAGCTGCAACCTTCAAATCTACTGCAATTCAAATAGGATCAAGATCAACTCAGCAGTTTCAACTTTTAAAACATCATATTGTAAGCATGCAAAGGGATCAATTTTCATCAGCATCAGCAAATCAAAGCATTTTTTCAAAATAAATGTTCAAGGCCTGGAAAAAACTGCTCTGCTTTGTTCTCTGCAATTAAAGTGGTGAGTAAATATTCATTTTAAAAAACAAATTTGAACCTGTTATTTAATCTAGATATGTGTGATGAATTATACAGCGGTTTAGTTACAAATATGATGTGAAGTTGATTGCATGTTTGAATACAAAGAAGACATATGGTGACTGTATAAATATGTTCTGTCATTTACAGTTTTGATCATCCAATTTAATTCAAATCTTCCACTAACATCATTATTTGACATTGATGATTAAATGAAAGTTGTGTATTAATGTTTGATAGTAATTTTAAGAATGGTTTCTGTAAATTTAAATTTACAAATAATGTTTAAAATGGGATAATACAGTGAAACTCTGTTGCATGTCTAAAATTGATATCTTCAATTTTTTTTTTTTTGATTGTATAGATGGATTAGTTGTCAGAAATGATGATTATTAACATGCATTGCATAATTTTTAAATTGATATTCATTTGGGAATTTTGAGTTGAATGTTATCGGCAATTTGACGAATTGCCGATGATCTACTCAATGATTGAAGTCGAAGTTATGGGTGAAGCTTGCTCTTGTATCATGGATGAAGGGAAAAATGTTGTAGAATTTTTCCTATGATCGAATTGTTTGGATTCGAACAATTTAGGGTTTTAGCTTGTTTTTTTTGTTCGGCTTGGATGTCGAAACATCGCGACTTGGATAGTGGACCGGGGTCGTTCGCATTTAGGGGAGATGAAGCTCGGGGACGAGGCGTTTCGATGGTGGGGTCGGCGAAGTTCAACGGCGTTGGGATTGTCGGGTGCGATGGGTTTTATGGTCGGAGCTTCTACAGTTTTTCGAGCTTAGGGGGTCGATTTTGATTCATTTATTTTTCATTCGATCTAGGTTTGTTTTTGTGTTCACGTGTGATCATGTGATCATCGACGATGGTCGCGACGACCTAGGGTGGCCGGAGCTTCAGGTGCACGTGCACCTTGCACGGGTTTGAAAACAGGTGGAGTTTTGTTTTGAGGAGAAGGTATATTCTCAGGTTTTGGTTCGTGCAAGCATAGGGTTTGTCTCGAAGCAGATAGGTAGGGGAGTGACCCGAGGCTAACTCGAGTTTTGTGGAGTTTGACACGGGTTTGACCTTAGTTGTTTTCTTATGCAAATCAAGTCCTAAGTTTTTATAAAAGAGGAATAAATTTTCAAAGTTATAACTTGATCTTTTAAAGTAAATTGTTAATCAAACTTTTGAAGTGTTAATTGAATCTATTTTCAAATTTTAATTTGTTAAGATAATTTCTTTTGGAAGTCATTAATTTAATTAAATTTTGAATTTTAAATTTAAAGGGTGTATTTTGAATTTAAATATTAAATCAAAGTTTCTAAGTAAATTTGATGATTAAACTGTTTTAAATTTCAAATTGATTTCTAAATGCTTTATTTTCAAATAAGGTTATTGTTATAATTTTGAAAACCAAATAGAATAATTTGTTTTAAGTTATTAAAATTTGAGTAATTTCAAATAATTTATTTATGAAGACAAATATGGTTAATTTATCTTTGTTATGGACTTATGGATACTTAATTAATATAATTTGTTAATAAGTAAAGATTTAATTAAGATTAAGGTTTTTCTTAATTAATTAAGGGTTTTTAAATATAGAAGTTAACTAATTACTTAATTAATTTTAAATGATTGGTTAAATGTTTGTTTAAATTTAAAATAATCACTTAATTGTGAATTAATTAAGTGTAATTACTTAATGAAGTAATTAATGGTTAATTATTGAATGTAATTGAGAATGGAAATTACTTATGGAAATAATTAGTGGAAAATTACTCATGGGAGTAATTAAATGGAAAGTGATTAATGGATAATCACTTGATGTTATTAATTAAGGAATTGATTAATATAATTGTTTTGAAGTTAATTAATAATGGAGTAATTAATTAATTAAAGAATTAAGGATTATTTAATAACGGGATTAATTACTTGTTAAGTAACTAATTAAGAGAGTACTCATCTAATGGAAGTAATTTGAAGATAATTACTTACGTAAGTAATTAAGGGTTAATTACTTAGTTAATTTTAGTTAATTAATTAATTAATTAATGTGATTAATTTAAGATTAATTACTAAGTGTAATTAATTAAAAATGTAATTAATTATTAAAGTAATTATTTAAGGATTATTTATTAATTTAATTGATTAATAATTACTTAATGAAGTAATTAAGATTAATTAATTAGATTAATTAATCAAAGGGTTAATATTATTAATTAAGAAGTTAATTAATTGAGATAAGTAATTACATGTTAATTACTGTTTATGATTAATGAGATGATTAATTACAAGTTAATTATTTAATTAATTAAAGGGATTATTAATTAATAAGGATTATTAGTTATATAATTAATAAAATTAATCAAGGTTGATTAATAAAGTGATTAATTTAAGTGTGATTAATTAATTGTAATTAATTGAGGTTTAATGTAATTAATTATAGTCGATTAATTAATGGAAGTAAATGTAGGATCATTAATTATTGTAATTAATGATATTAATTAAAGATTAATTACTAAATATGGTTAAGGCCAATTACTTGAATGTAATTAAAAGATGATTAATCAAGGGAGATTAATTAAGGAAGATCATTAAGAGATGATTAATTTATTTATTTGGAATAAATTAATGAAGAAGGATTTAGGTAATCCAATTGGTTAAGAGTGTGATGTCCCGGAAATTTAAGCAGTATTTATTTAATAATTTCATTAATAATTATTTTAAAATGTGAAATATTGATATAATAATTTAATTTAAACAGCAATTATCTTTTCAAGATTAATTATTATTTAATTTGATAAATGATATTTATAATGATGATAATAATAATAACTTTTGGGAATTTTATTCTTTTCAAATGTTAAAAATATTTAAGTAATAAAATTATCTTTCTAAACTGATTTAAAGATATTTGTTTATAATGTATATAGGTGTATACATTGTAAATATGAGTTTGATTTTAATTTAAATTTTATAAAGAATATTTTCCAATTTTATTTTATATATAAGATGTATGATTTATGAATTGATTAAATTTATTTAAAATCAGTATTGTAAACTTTTTAAAAGTTGTTTTAAAAGTTTATCTTATATTTTCATAATAGAAATATAAGTAAATATTTATTTTGTTTATAATTATATAATAGTTTGTTTAGAAATAAAATAGTTTAAAATTGTATTTTATAATAAGAGTTTGTTTTGTTTTATTTTAAGAATTTCTTTTCTTTTGAAATAAGATTTAGTTTATTATATTAAGGTATAATATTTTGATTTGGAAACTTTTGAATAAAATTGAATATAACATTTCTTTTCTTTTTAAAATTTGCTCTTTTAAAAAGTTTAGCTTTAAAAAGCATTATTTTTGAAAACATTTAAATTGTGTAATTTTATAAGGAAGGTTTGTATGTAAGCATGTAGAAAACTAAATGTAATTAAACATTTGAAACATGATTAACTAAGTAAGAAATGAACTTAAAACCTTTTTAAAATTTAAATTTTTTTTTTATTAAATGAATATGTGTCAAACACTTACACATAATAAGACACTTGTAAACTTATCTATATCATGACATAACAAGTGGCATGTTATTTATTTTTGAGATTTATTTTTGTAAATAAAAGAAACTTAACAATTCATTTTCATAAACATTATCTTCATTTGTAGCTGAAACCAAATTCAATTTAAAACCTGCAAACAGATTCAATCAAAAGTCTGCAAAATCTACAACCAAATACAATCTGAAATCTGCAAACTAGCCCAAATTTTTCAACATGAAAACAGTAGGATTAACATCACCCAGCAAAACAGATTCAGATCTGTTTCAAGAGAGGGAAATGCAGTTTCATATTCAACTAGAAAATCAACTTCAAACTAGCAATTGCAAGCCTTGATTTCAGCTCAGGATCCTGGAACATGTGATGCAACTCTGAGATTTATTCTCTGCATCTTCCAATTAACAAGTGAGTAAGCTTCTTTTATTTAAAAACAGCTTTTCTTTTTAAGTCAAAGTTTAACAAATTTTATAGAACACAATTTCCAATTTACATAAATCAGAAACTGCTCTGTTCTTTGTTTAAAACTGTTTAACCTCAAAATGTTAGAGTTGATGTTAGTTGTGCATGTGAGTGAACTTATATGTTTAAAAACAGTTTCCTTATAAAAATCAGAGCTAACATACTTATAGAACTCAAGTTTCAATCAAACTTTTATATAAAAAGAAATCAACTTAACTGCTACTAATTAAAAAAAATAAAAAAATAAAAAACTCTGTCTTCTTTTAAGTGAGTAACCTTCCATATGCAAAAACTTGAGTTATCTGTTGCATGTTTATTAATATAAATAATCATGTTTGTATGACCATATTGTGATTCTGTGTGTATATATATTAATGTATGTATATGTGTTTCAGGATTTTATATATTTGTTCTTGGTCTTGAACTAAGTTTTTAATAAGAAATCCATTATAAACTAGTTTGATCTCAGTTTGGATTTTGTTATGTAAATAGAAAATTGTTTGTTTAGTTTGAAATTAAGTTTATAAATTATAATTAAGTTAAATTTAAGAAACTGTTGTCTCTGTAAACAAATAAAGGTCAGTAAATATTCAAATCAGCAAATCTGAATCTCTTAAATTATTAAAACAGTTTTATAATTTAAATACATGATTGAAATCATAAATTTTAAAACAAACACCATACTTTTAAATCAACTGTGGGGTTAGCATTTGGGGATTGAACAGATTGGGATTTCTTTTGGGTCTATCTGATCATCTAGTGGATTTTGGAGGCTGTATTTCTTCTAGAAGGTGGAGTGTTGATTGGAGAGTGGGAGAAAATTTGGAAGTAAGTGATCAAAGGTGGGAGGCAATGGCATTTGGAGGTTCCAGGTTTTAACCCTAGTTTCTGGAGTTAGGGGTCTTTTGTAGCTTCTTGAACTTTCTGTTGTACCGAGTGATGAAGGGCTTTGGGATTAGAAAGAGGAGGCGTAGATGAAGATTTGGTCGGAGTCGCATCGTTCATGATGGTCGAAGTTGGTTTTTCTAGCCGTTGACAGGTGTGGAGTGATGCCGTAATAAGGTTTCCAGGTTGAATTATTATCTCGAATTTGATTTCGAGCTAATGGGGTAACTCTGATGATCGCAATCACGATGGAGGTTAGTCTGCGACTTGGTGGAGGGGAATTTGACGGTAGTAGATGGCCGGAGCGTCGGTGCATATGCACCGTGCACAAAATTTTCTGGTGAACTTTTGTTGGTTAGTGCAGGCAAGTGACTCGGGTACTACTCGGGGGAATGGGATTTTGTCTCGGGGATTAGGCCTTGAAAACTCGAAGTAGATTTTTTGAGGGCTCGGGTGGTTGTTTGGTTCAGGTTGAAGAAACCTGAAACTTGCAGTTTTTTTTTTTTAAACTTAAGTTGGAATTCAAATTTTTGAATTAGAGTTTCAATTGGGATTTTTTTAATGCAAAGTTTAAAATGTTAATTTAGATGAACCTTTAAATTTAAAGTTTTAAATTGAAAATTTAAATTTTTAGGCAAAATTTACATTAAGTATTGGTTCAGGTTATAAAACCTGCAATTGTGCAGTTTTTTTATAAGTTGATGAATTTAAATTTTTTAAAATCAGGATTTTGACAAGATTTAAATACCAAGTTAGGATCAATTTGAATTCAGATGAACTTTTAAATTCAAAATTTTAAAATGAAAATATTTAAATTTAAACAAGATTTACATTAAGTTTAAAATCAGGTTTAATTACTGTTTTCAGGTTATTTAAATCCAGTTTAAATTTATACAGTTTTGTAAATTTTCAAAATATTGATCAAATTCAATGTTTAAAATAAATTTTAAAGATGAATTTGATTTCAGATATATGTTTAAACTTGAAGATTTCTTTCTTTAATATTTGAAAAAGTTCTGGAATGTTTAACTTGAAATTGAGAAGTTTTAAATATTCAGTTTATTTTAAAATTTGATTTCTTTAATAAACTTAAGTAAATTTGGATTTAAAATTTGCTTACATAAGTATGAATGTTTTCACTTTCATTTTAAAGTTATAATTTTATTTAAATTTGAATAATGCTTAAATAGTAAAACATTTTGAAATCTTAAAGTTTAAAATGGAATTTGAATTTAATTTAAAGTTGTATTATTTAAAATACATTTTGAATGTTAATGAAATCATTTATAATTAAATAAATTATCTTAAGATAATTAAGATAATAAAGGAATTTAATTAAGGAATTTATTTATTTGATTTTAAGTAATGATTTAGAATTAATTTAATTAGAAATGATTAATGATGATTAATTAAAGATAGTTTTCTTAAGGAAATATTTTAAGGAAATTTTTTAAGGAAATATTATTAATTAATAATGATAATTATCCAAGGATAATTAAGTAATTAATTAATATGATTAAAATTTTGATAATTAATTAGATTAATTAATTTAAGGTAATTAGTTTTAAAATTGTTAAGTCTAATTACTTAAAAGTAATTAAAGAATTAATTACTTATTGTAATTAATTTTGATAATGTGATTTGTTAAGTTAATTAATTTAGTTTAATTAATTTAAGTAAATCATTTGATGGTTTAATAAGTATAATTACTTAAGGTAATTAATGGAGCAGGATTACTTAGAGAAGTAATAAGTGATAATTACTGAAATGTAATTAATAAAGATGATTTTAATTAAATAATTGTGGTAATTACTTTTGAAATTAATCGAAGGATTAATTAATGGAGATAATTAATTATGAAGATAATTAATTTGTTAATGTGTAATTAAGGGCAGTTAGTTACTCGGTAATATTAATCAAAGGTGATTAATAATTGTATTTTAATTTTAGATTAATTACTAAATGTAATTAATTTTTAAATAGAGTTATTAATTTGAGTTATAAATCATTAATTAATATAATTAATGATGTAATTAAGGATTGTTTAAATAAGAAATAATTAATTATTAAGTGATTAATTAATTGTAATTAATTAAGGATAAATGTAATTAATTATAGTTAATTAATAAATGAGTAATTTAAGGTTAATTACTTATGATTAAGCTTAACTAATTTATGAAATTAATTAAGGACTAATTACTTATTGTAATTAGAGGATGATTAATCAAAAGTTGTTTAATCAAGTTATATACTTAGTGGATAATTAATTAACTGGGTTAATTAATTAATGGATGTTAAGCAGGATTTAAATGAGTAATTAATTTAATTTAATTTAAATTAATTAGAGATGGTTGTAATTAATTTAATTCATTTTAAATTAATTATAACTGATGGTTGATAAATCATTGCTTATGGATGTTATTGATTGAATGGTTATGATCTCAGTAATGAGATGAGTTGTATTTGTATGATATAGATGTTTGGTTAACGTATGAGGTTTGTGATGGATTATCTGAGTGTGATGATTATCTGTTGTGATGTTGATACATATTATCTGTTTATGATAAGGATATGATTATCTATTGTGATATGTAGTTTATCTATCTTGTGAAATAGATAATAATGAAATAAGTTAGTTGTTTAAAACTCTTAAGTACAACTTGGACATTAAAATGGCGTTTGGTTTCGATGAGACCGGGATCGGATTTCCATATTTGGATATCCGAAAACGACATCGATTCCAATTAAACGTTAGGTCGTTAATCCAAGTGGAGCAAGTGAAGACTCGAGGTGTAAGGGTTATACATCAGTATAACTTTGTGGGTGATTCTGTAATGAGTTTGACGGAATAGTACTTATAGGTTCGAGATGGTGATTTAGAGGTGCAAGGGCTATGGTCGTTGACTCTGAGGGTGATTCCAAAATGAGTGCAACGAAATAGTGCCTTCGGTTTCGTTCGAACCCGGAACGAACTTGTATGGATGGAATGCTTTCAGAACATCGTCAGGTGGACGATGAGCATTCTAAGATTGATATGTCCTATTAAGGTAATCGTAGCCTCAAGCCTCATCAATCGGGAATGGCTAAAACAGGGGAGGTGCAGCAAGGCTTTGTGAGTAGCCCCTACTGGAGAGCGAGATTTACCCCTGTCTAGATGTTCCTTTTTATTTCGGCTGTGTGAGGCGATTGCTAGCTAGAATCGCCGGGGTGGTCTTGTTCGAAATTGTTCAGTAAGGAATGGGTCCGGCCTTGTGTTGTAAGGGAGTGGGAGTACTCCTCGGTACGGTGATCTAGGCCACGTACTGTGACGGGCGGTACCCCAGTAGCCCTGCCATTGATGGAATCCAAAATCCAATAAGTGCCTGTACGGTTTTGATTGTGCCCAACTATGTTGAACGTGAGATGTAAGCATTCCAGCTATTTCTGTATTTTATTTTGAAAACCCTAGACACTATTATAATATCACTGGATTTCCTATCAAATGTTTTGGTTAGCGTAAGGTAAAAACTTTTCCATGTTTATGTGTGGGAAGTCTTACGGGATACCTTTTGTTTCAAAGGATTTTCTAAAAGTTAAGCAATTTTAACCCCGTTTACTCACAGCAGACCCCTGTCTGACCCGAGTGTTTATTTTCTGTTTTATTAAACTCTTGGGTACTCATATTACGTATGAGTAGTCAAGTGTTTTAGGATTGCTTTGACGAGTTCTGGAGGAGATAATGGAGCAGGAGGCTTCAGCGGGTAGATATATATGGTGGTTCCGCTGTGTTTGAGTTGTATCTGTTTCTATGATGTACTTGAATTGTAATTGCTAGACAGGAGTTTATAACTGTCTAGTTTGTGTTGTATTAGTGAGTAAAACTCTGATGTATATGATACTATGTAAAGTTTTATGTGATATAATATAATTTATTCGTTCCGCTGTGAGATTCTGATGTTGTCTGTTCTTTCTTTCCTTTCTTTTCTCTTTTCTATCCCTTTCTTTCTTCTTAGCGATGTGACTTCCTGGAGTATGTGTTTGCACAAAAAATGGACAAACACCTCCAAGTCGTATTATTTAGTTGATTATATGTAATTTTCAATGATTTTAGATGAGTATGTAAATATGAGAAAAGTAGGGGCTGAAATGTAAAAGACACACAGATTTATAGTGGTTCGGCCAGAATGTGCCTACGTCCACTTTATATGTTATTATCTTCTTTCTTTCAGGTTACAAGTACAATGCGTTGTATACAAGTGTATGAAAGTAGTTTGAAAGTTCCTTCCTTGCTTGAGCTCTCAAACTTGTCTGCCATTGTTGTACCCCTGCCCCTCTATTTATAGAATGAGGTAGGGGGCAGGGGTCTTGGAAGTATATAACTGCTGGTGGGCCCGGGCTGAAGCAATTTGGCCTGGCACTTCTGGTTCGGCGAGGCTTCATTCGGTAGAGCTTGGACTGGTGATGGTGGTGTGTGAAGTGGATTGCTGAAGCCTTGATTCGGTGGTAGTGTTGGAGTGGCAGTGGAGTTGATTCGGTCGTGGTTGGTTTGGTGGTAGGGTATTGGAGTTGGTCCGGTGGAGATGTGATGGGAAGGTGGTTCGGCAATAGTGTGGTCCGGTGGTGGTATTCGGCGGGACATGGACCGGCTATGCCGAATGGAAAGGGGCTGGTCATGCCGGATGGACATGGCTCGTGCTGCCGAATGGAGCTTCCATGCCGAATGGACTTGTGCTCGTGCTGCCGAATGAAGCTTCATGCGTGAGTGCCGAGTGTTCCTTGGCCTTGGTGAATGAACTGGAGGTTATTCATGTCGAATGAGCTATGGCTTGCATTGTCGAATGGTAAAGAGGCCGGTCATGCTGAATGAAGTGGTGACTGCGAACCCGGGTGAAACAGACGCTTCGTTGTCTCAAGATCTTCTGGGTGAGAATTCGCCCAACATTTGCCCCCCAAAGTGGGGCACGTGCTTGCATGTGTCGCGCTTTGTTTCCCTGCGGCAAGAAGGCGTGTTTTGTAATGTCATGGGCTGGATGTTCATATCCTGTTGAGGTCCTGCAAAGGGATTTACAGTTTTAGTATGATTTCAAACGATGACCGTTCGTGGTCGAAACGTTCGGGATGAAGTGAATTGCGCCGTTCGAGGCGAGTTGGTGTGCCCCGAGGGGGCTTTGCATTATCGATGCCAGGTTCACGTTAGAGTGATTCCCTGGATCGTTTGTCAAGGTGGTTTATCGCCAGCTCAGGGCATGCCTAGGGATCGTTCGTGATCCCGTACATGTGTAAGTAGCTTAGCCATTTCGTAATTATCAGAGTCAACTATCCGTCTCACCTATGAGTTTAAAAAGACGTGTCAAAGTGTAAATTCCCACGATGATAGGGTTAATGACCATTCAGAGCGTGCCTATGGACCATTCGTGGTCGCGTACACGTGTGAACGATTTAATTCATGCTAGTGGGAGTTTTACGACTTATTCATCGTTGTCATAATCTTATTTTATTAGTTAGTTCTGGAGTTCGGTACTTATCTGAGTGAAGCGCCCTGCGTGCCCCCAGTTCCTGGTCTTGGACGGTAGATAGAGGGTTCCATTCGGTTCTTGGTTGGTCCGGCTATTCTCATCCGGCTTCTGGTGGTCCGGTATCATTGGTCCGGTTGGGCGAGACATCTGGTTCGGTGGTTGTGAGTTTGCCTATATATAGAGGCCGTACCCCCCTTGTTTTTCTTTACCGAACGAGTAGAGCCGAATCACTCCATTGCCGAATCAAGTGTTTGCCGAACCAACCTTATACCGAACCAGGTATATACTTATTACCGAATACACACGTATGTCCTTGCTTCACCGAATGGGACTACTGCCTTGGAGCCGAATGAGATGAAAACCGAATGGGGTTGAAACCGAATGAACTTGGAAACCGAATGAACTTGGAAACCGAATGAACTTGGAAGCCGAATGAACATGGAAACCGAATGAACTTGTGATCTGGAAGACTTCAGCTTGCGAATGAAATTCCACACTTGCACGCACTTGTTTGTTTACTTTTCTATTTTCCTTGTTCTAATATTAGGTTTTTCTTGTGCTGCAGAAAATGTCTCGCAAAGCGGAAACACGATCGGATAGAAAGAAGTCTAGAGGCACAGGAGAGCCTTCTTCTTCCTTGCCCCCAGTCCAACCAGGATCCGGGCAACACCGACCTATTCCGAGGTCTCTAGTGGACGGATATGGTCCACAGGAACTTTTGGTCTCTCCCCCGGATTGCTTTCCTAGCTCCCTAAAGGAGGAGCAACTTGACGTCATATCCCGTTCCTTCGGGATAGATAGGGCTCTTATGCTGCTGCCGGGAGATGGAGTGATGCCATATAATCCTCCCGAGGGCTACTTCGCTTTTAGCAGATACCATTGCATGTGCGGCGCTATCCCCCCTATCAACGCTTGGATAGTAAGCTTCACCACATATTTGAAGGTGGCTCCCTTCCAGCTTCAGCCTAACTCATATGCTATCCTGGTGAGCCTCTTTGTCATCTTCCAGAGGAGGTACGGGCGTCCTCCTTCTAACCGGGAGATCCGATACTTGTACAACCTGAGAGGCTATAAGAAGGGGTCTCCGTATATTAGTCTGGAGGCGGCCGTACCCTTCAAACCAGTTCTGGACTTATATTCCAAGTTTACCATGTTCAAGAAAGAGTGGTTCTTCATCAAGGACGATGCTGTTTCTTTCCGCCTTTTCACTTCTGGCTGTAAGATGGATTTCATTTATATTTTCCATGTTTTGACTGTAGTGTTTTTTCTGACATGCTTCTATTTCTGGCTAGCGACAGGTGGTATTGCAGTTGTGGAGGATGATTCCTTGGTGCGAATGGCTGCTGAACTAAAGGCTATTCCGGCACGGGACCGGTCGGCCTCCTTCTTGATCAGGAACGCAACCCTCTTGGAGTATAATTTGATCTTACCGCACCAGTCCGTGGTTAAGCAAAGAGACACGGCTGAGGAGAAGGCTGCTAAAGCTAAGGAGGGGGATAAGGTAAAGAGCGGTAAGAGGGAGCCTTTCGCAGAGCGTCCCGTGGTCGGGGGGAAGAAACTGAGGAAGTCCGATGGCCCTTCTCCAAGTACTTGCCCGATTGTCCCAGAGGAGGAAGGTGTAGAAGAGGAGGAAGGAGGCGAAGTTGGAGAAGGGTCGGAGGGTGGAGGAGATGGCGAAGGTCAAGGTGGTAGTGGTGTTGCTGCTCTAACCTCTGAACAAGACCTCGAACTGGATGAGGCTCTCCGTCGGGCCTTCGGGGAGTCGGAGGGAGAGTCGGAAACGGAGAAGGGAACGGAGAAGGCAAAGGAAACCGGCAAAGCTGTGGCTGGCACTGACCCATCCTCTAAGGGTTCCTCAGCTAGGGTGATTCCGGCGATGCAAGGTGAACTTTTGTCTTCTGCCGATTCCATTTTCGATAAGGACTTAGAAATTTTTTACGGTTCACTTCCGTCCTGGAATGAGATCCAGGACTTATTGCAGTATCCCACTCCTCCGCCGGGTTTGTATAACAGATGTGTCTCCTCACTTTTCTTTCTTTTTAACTTAGCACATTTTTTGAATTGCGGATTATTGTATGTTCGTGACACTTGTTCTTTATTCCAGGGGCAGGCCAGGCGGGTAAAACGTCGGATGTTCGACACCGCCTTGAACAATTTAAGTCGAGGAGAGCTTCCGCGAAACCTTCTACTGATCGCACTGGGGACGTAGTCAAGTACCGCCCTCTTCTTGGGGTCATCGAAGAGGGCATTCAGAAAAGGAAGCGGAGCCGTTCCTTATTTGAGTCTTCTTCTGCTTCGCAGCTTCCTACTCTGTCTCCCCCTACTCAGCCTCCTCGTGATACTACGGAGGAGAGCACGGAGCCCTGCCCCCCTCCTCCTCCTTCCAAGAGTTCTACTGTCATTCATATAAGGCGTCCCGATGTGCCTCGCCCCGTGCCTCGTGACCCTTTTGCCGGCCATCCTGATTTAGACCCAAGTTTTCGGGACATTTCATTCGATGAGACCACGGGCGAGCACCTACTTCCCCGCAACCCCATGGTAAGAGTGCTGGACGAGGCCAAATCTTTAGATCTTGATTTACTTACTACACGGGTAGTCACCATGGGGGATGAGGCCAAGGCTAATATCGACCGGGTGGCCGCAGAGACCAAGAAGTTAATGGAGCATCATGCTAAGTTGGTCAAGGCCGGGGAAGAGATCGGGAGTGCTAACATTCGGTTGAGGTTAAAGGTTGCCGATCAGGCCAAGCAACTCGCCGACCAAGCCATCCAGATTTCCCAGCATGAGGAAGCCTCCAAGCGTCTGAAAGAGACCATGGAGAAGGCCAGTAGGGCGGAATTACGGAAGATGGAGGTCGCTTGCAGGGAACGGATTAACATAGCTATCGCAACGGTGGATGAGGTTCGAAATGCGGATCTCGAGCGGGTAGAGGAGTTGTCAGGGAGGCTCGAGGCTGCGGAGATGGCTCAGGCCGAGTTGAAGGAGGAGATGGAGGAGATGAGGAGGTCCCTCAAGTTGAAGGAAGAGGAAATGAGGAGGTCACTCCAGGCTGACTGCTTGAGATACCAATCAGAGAGGGACGTCGCCATCACCAAGTTGCAAGCTTCCGAGGCCCGGGTGAGGGAGTTTGAGGAAAACGAGGGGATGATGGATGAGATGTTGCAGGATATGTACTTCCACACTTGGAAGGAGGGCGGCTTGTCTTGGATGGACGATTACCCTCGGGTCATGGCCAAGGTGTATCTCCAGGCTTTAGAGGAGGCCAGGGTGAATGCGGGTAAGGAAGGCGGAGAGGCTTTCAACTTGAGTGCGGTTACTGCTCAGTTCTCAAAGGAGGAGCAAGCGGCGGTGAAGGAGGGGATGCGGCTACTCGCTGCAGAGGAAGCGGGCGTGCAGTTGGATGATGAGGATCAAGCGGCGGATGCTGGTGAGTTATTCTTTTCCCTTTCTTTTCTTTTCGTGTTTTCATAACTTGATCGTTCGTTTAATGAATTCCTCTTCTGATCTGGACAGGTGGGACTTCAGATCCACATGCTGGGGGCTCCGATCCTGCGGCTAAGTAGGCTGGGGGAGTTGGTGATGGAGTGTGGATGCATCTGCCATCTTTTTGTTTCTTTTTTATCACTGTTCATGTTAGTCTTTGATATGCAACTGTAATAAAATTATTTGCAAAGAATAACTTCGTGTGATCTTATAATATAAGCTGATTTTGTCATGTTTAAATGTTGTTGCTATCTTTATGTGCTGTGTGAGAAGTATAATTATGTATATGCCTGTGATTCCACTTGTGTTTGATGTTAAGTTTTTGCTTGAAATATAATTTCACGTTTTGCAATGTCAGTGTATGAATAAGTTATAGTTACGCATTTATGTACAAGAGAAGAGAGTACCGCCCTTTATGTTTTATTCGCAGGCGGTAGCTTTGAGTGTCTTGTGTAACTGTTCACGGGTATAGCAGAGCGCCCTGCTACCCAGCACGCAGGCTTAGAGCCTCATGAGTGAATGCTTCCTATTTGGTTTCCTGTACTTTAGAGTTTGTTATACAGGATAGGAGAAAAATATTTAAATGAAATGGAAATATAGTAAAAGTAAAACTTCCAGTCACGGAAGGCCGTCGATGTGCTTAAGTTCGTGGCAAACGGGTTTTGTAGTCACTTTCCCTAGCTGTGGGTCTTGGAGACATTTGTCACCCATCTTACGCCTCCGCGGGGAGTTTTCTTTTTTACCACAGCCGCACTTAAGACACATCGGAGCCGAGATCGCGCACGGTAACTACCCGAACCATTATGGTCCGTAATCGTGGGTATTATTCGATTTACCGTGGCCGGCTAGCGTGGGTGCCGTTGGCCGTGAACTACCCCTGGCTGGCCACACCTTATGTTGGGGCTTAAAGTAGGTTCACAGTTACCGACGAGCCGAACGCCGTAATGAGCTGCCATCGGCTATAGTCGGCCTTTATGATGACTTATAATCGGCTCATTACAGTTGGCTTTGAGGGCAGGCGCGCAATGAGTTAACCCGCAGCAGAGGGATGCCGGGGCAAAAGAGTCTCATTGGCGAGTGCATAGAATCGTAGCGTACCTGTTAGGCCTAGTCCAGATGAGGCCGCGGTGCGTCTTGAGTGGAGATGCCATAGAATTTTGTTCAACAGAAAGGGATAACGCTTAACAAGTAGCCAAGACATAAAGGAACAAGTTAAAAAGAGACAAGATTTTTTAAAGTGGTTCGGCACGAAAATGCCTACGTCCACTGATTCTCTTTGTTAATTCACTTCATATGGGCAGTACAAGTTAAGAAAAGTATCGACGGAGGTGTCGGATGTTCCATGCCCTCTGGAACACCTCTCCGTCCACTGTTGACAAAATGTAAGCTCCGTTGTGGAGATCTTTGTGAATTACATATGGTCCGTCCCAGATGGGGTCCAGTGCCCCGGGGCGCGGAAAGATTCGCCTGAGGACAAGATCTCCTTCTTGTAAGCTGCGATGCTTGACTTTGGAATTGTATAGTGCTGCCACTTTTTGTTTGTGAGCTGCTGCTTTGAGTGCTGCATCGTTTCTCCTTTCCTCAATCAGATCCAAAGACATGAGGAGGAGTTCTTCGTTTTCTTCTGGGTTGTAGTGGATCCTACGGTGGGAAGGCACAATAGTCTCAACTGGGAGCATTGCCTCCGATCCATATGCCAAAGAGAAAGGAGTATGTCCCGTTGATGTTCTGAAAGATGTGCGGTATGCCCATAGTGCCGTAGGAAGTTCGTCCACCCAAGCGCCTTTTGACTTTTCAAGTTTCTTCTTGATTAGGGTTTTGAGAATTTTGTTGACAGCTTCAACTTGTCCGTTTGCCTGAGGGTAAGCTACTGATGAGAAGCTCTTATGAATTCCATGCTCTTGGCACCAGTCGGCAAATTCTTCGCTGTCAAATTGGAGTCCGTTGTCTGATACGATCTTGAGGGGGACTCCATACCTGCACAGAATGTTTTTGATCAAGAAATTGATAACTTTTGCTGAAGATATTTTATTTAAAGGTTCCGCTTCCACCCATTTGGTGAAATAATCGACTGCCACTATAGCATATTTGGCTCCGCCTCGGCCCGTTGGCAGTTCGCCAATCAAGTCAATTCCCCATACAGCAAAGGGCCAAGGGCTGGTCATTTGAGTAATTTCGTTTGTGGGCAGTCGAGGGATCTTGGCGAACTTCTGACATCTGTCGCATTTCTTAACGAAGTCTAGGGCATCTTTGTTCAGTGTGGGCCAGTAATATCCATATCGGAGTATCTTTCTTGCCAAAGTCTGTCCTCCAGTGTGATCTCCGCATCCTCCCTGATGGATGTTTGTTAATATCTCCTTGGCTTCCCTCCCGGCGACGCATCTTAATAGGGGGCTAGAGAAGCCACGCCGGTAGAGGATGCCTTCTTGCATTGTGTAGTGGGGAACTTTCCTCAAGATCTTCTTGGCTTCGTCACGCCTGTCGGGTAGTATGCCATCTTGCAAATATTTCCGGATAGGAGTCATCCAGGTTCCTTCTTCGATTGCAGTTATCAGATTCGCTTGTTCGAAACTCGGGGCTAGCTGCCTTGAGATTACTAGTGCTCCGGGAATGGTGCTGTCCTTCATACTAGCTTGCTTTGCAAGTTCATCTGCCTCTTGGTTTTCTTCTCGAGGAATGTGTTTGATTAGATAATGGTCCAATCGATCGAGCAGCAGTCTGGTTTTCTTTAGGTATGCTGTGAGCCGTTCTCCTCGAGTCTGGAATTCTCCTAGTACCTGGTTTACGATAAGCTGAGAATCACTATGAATACATAAGGAATTGATCCCAATTTCTAGGGCTAGTTCCAATCCCGCTATTACTGCTTCATATTCAGCATCGTTGTTAGTGGCCGTGAACTCCAATCTTAATGCATAGTACAACTTTCTTCCCCTGGGGGTGACGATCACAATACCTGCCCCCGAGCCTTGTTCGTTCGATGCTCCGTCTACAAAGAGGTTCCACTTGATGTTTTTTGCTACTTCGGATTGTTCCTTGCCTTCGTTGGTAGTGAATTCGGCAATGAAATCAGCCATGGCTTGTCCTTTGATAGCGGTGCGGGGATGGTAGGTGATATCATACTGACTTAGTTCGATGCACCATTTGAGGAGTCGCCCAGAAGTGTCAGGACGATGGAGCACTTGTCTTAGTGGTTGATCGGTTAGAACCCTGATGGAGTGAGACTGGAAGTAGTGTCGCAGTTTCCGTGACGCGATCAATAAACAATATGCTAACTTCTCAAGTTTAGGATATCTGGCTTCTGCCCCCGTAAATCTCTTGCTTACAAAGTAAACCGGACGTTGTGTGCGGTCTTCTTCTCTTACCAAGGCGGCGCTTAGAGCATGAGATGATACAGCGAGGTATAGGTATAACACTTCACCTTCATTTGGAGTTGAGAGTACTGGTGGTCTCTGAAGGTGTTCGATTAGGTTGAGGAAGGCTTTTAAGCATTCGTCGGTCCACTCGAACCTCCCTTTGTCTTTCTTGAGTGCTTCGAAGAAAGGGACACACTTGTCAGTTGCCTTGGAAATGAATCTGCTTAGGGCGGCCACCTTTCCGTTTAGGCTCTGCATTTCTTTTCGAGTGGAAGGTATCCTTATTTCTTTTAAAGCTCGGATTTGTTCAGGGTTTGCTTCGATTCCTCTGGCGTGGACGATGAATCCTAAGAATTTTCCCGATGATACTCCGAAGGAGCACTTTAGAGGATTCAGCTTCATTCCATATCGGCGAAGTACCCGAAACATATCGTCCAGATGGCTTACATGGTCGTTGGCTTTCCTGGACTTCACCAACATGTCATCCACATATACTTCCATAGTACGTCCTATCAGTTCTGCGAACATTTTGTTGACGAGGCGTTGATAGGTAGCTCCAGCATTTTTGAGTCCAAAAGGCATGACTTTGTAACAATATAATCCGCGGTCGGTGATGAAGCTAGTGTGGTCCTGATCGGGAGCGTGCATGGGGATCTGGTTATATCCGGAGTATGCATCCATAAAAGATAGGAGTTCGTGCCCAGCTGTGCTGTCCACGAGTTGGTCAATTCGGGGAAGTGGGAAGCAGTCTTTCGGGCAAGCGTCATTCAGATTGGAGAAGTCAATACATGCTCGCCACTTTCCATTGGCCTTTTTTACTAGCACTGGGTTAGCGATCCATTCTGGGTAGATGGCTTCCCGTATGAAGTCATTAGCAAGTAGATTTTTTACTTCCTCATCAAGGGCTGCTGATCGCTCTGCCCCCATGCTCCTCTTTTTCTGCTTTACTGGTACCTTGGTGGGATCGATGTTCAACATGTGGCACGCTACGTCTGGAGAGATTCCTGTCATATCGGCGTGGGTCCACGCAAATACATCTAAGTTGTGGCGGAGAAAGTCAATGAGTTGACCCTTTAATTCCGTTTTCAGCTGAGGTCCGATTTTTAATAGTTTACTTGAATCGTGCTTATCTACAGATACGAATTCCATAGCCTCTGCAGGCTCGGCGGTAGCCTCCTCCTCTTTATCCCGGGGGTCTAGTTCATTGAAGGGATCGCTTGTGTATCGAAGAGGAGGGGCTTTCTTTAGTTGCTATGCCTCCAAGCTTTTCATGCAGAGAGTAGTCTCTGCATCTTTTCCTTTATTCTTTCTGCGGTTGTTGCGAAGCTCAGTTACATAGCAGTCTCGGGCAGCGTCTTGATCTCCTTCTACTTCTCCTATTCCGTTGTCTGTCGGGAATTTCATCTTCAGGCACCAGGGGGCTAGGACAATTTGGAAGTCAGACAAGGCTGGTCTCCCCAAGAAGGCGTTGTAAGCCGAGTGGTTCTCTATTAGCACGAACGTTTGTTTTCGCACCACGGAGCGGGGATGACTTCCTATTTCGACGAAGAGGTCAAGTTGCCCGAGGGGCATTTTTGCATCTCCAGTGAAACCGTGCAGTGGTTTGTCGCAGGGAGACACATCCTTCATTGATAACTTCATTTTGTCGAAAGCATGTTTGAACAAGATGTTTACGGAGCTTCCCGTGTCTATTAGAATCCGAAAAACTTTAGCAGGGCCGAACCAGGCAGAGATGACCATAGGATCCATATGTGGGTACTGTCTTCCTTCCAAATCGCGTCTACTGAATATGATGTCGTCGCTCTCTTTTCGTTTCGGTTGGCGTTCTTCTGTGACGGAGTTAACGTATCCTTCGGCATTTCTAAGCGACTTGCCGTACCTTTCCATCTCTGCCCAACTTCTGTCGGCAATGTGTGGTCCTCCTGAGATGGTAAGGACTACTATCTTCTCTTGACTAGAGCCACTGGTGTTGTGATTGTTGCGACTCCCTCCGCCTACTTCTGGGAGGGGTTGCTTTGAGTTCTCATTGGCAGGAGTTGGAGTCCTGTTCTGACTTTTCACATAACGTTCCAGTCTTCTTCTTCTAATGTGTTCTTCGATCAAGTCCCGAAGATGGTGGCATTCATTGGTGTCATGTCCGTGGGATTCGTGGAAGCGACAGAACTTTCCGGACTTGAGTGCGTTATCTGATTCTTTCTTGTGCGGGGGGCGCTTGTATCCGAGTTCGCCCTGAGTGGCTAGGTAGATGTTTTCGATTGTTTCATTCAAAGGAGTGTAGGAGTCAAATCTTGGCCCTGGTCGATATTGGCGCTTCTCACCCTTTCTGCCCCCAGCATTGTCTCTAGATTCATTTCTTCGAGCGTCCTTAGCTGCAGTGGGAACCTTGTCCTGAATTATCTTGCCTTGTTGCCCTGGCTGCCTCTCCGTAGCAGCGTCTTCAAGTCTCATATACTTTCCAGCTTCATGGAAGAAATCAGGCAAGGTAACTGGTTTTTCCTTAGTTAATCTTCTGGCAAACTTGGTGTCTGGATGCACACCACTACAGAGGGCCATTAGAGTGAGTTTTTCATCGGCATCTTGAACTGCTGCCGCTGCGGCGTTGAACCGTGTTAGATATTGTTGTAGCGTCTCTCCGGTTTTCTGTTTGACATTGGATAGAGAATAAGCATCCCTGGGTTGTTCCACATGGATGCGGAACTGGCTAATAAACCTTTCTTTTAACATCTCCCATGAGTTGATGGATCCTTGGGGTAGATGGCAGAACCAGGAGGTAGCTAGATCTGATAGGAATAGCGGAAAGCATTTACATAATACTCCTTCTGTTGCTCCACTCATGAGCATATGCTGGGTGTATCTCTGTAAATGTACGATAGGGTCGGAAGTTCCTTTGTAAGGTTCCATGGTTGGCATTTTCCATTCCCGGGGGGTAATGGCGGTTTCGATATTTCGGGTAAAGGGGCTGGTGACCCTAGCGCCTATCCCCCGGTCCCTTTGCTCGCGTTGGACACATTCTCTGAATAATCGTGCCATTCGTTCGTCAGAACTTGGAGCGGACAAAAATGAGCTTGGCTCTTCCCTGCGGGATCTATCTCGTCCGGATGACCTGTAGGGATGGTACAATCTATCACTTCTAGCATTATCCAGTGGTTCTCTTTGGCTGCTTGGATGCATGCTAGGACCAGCTACAGTTGCCCCCTGCCTTGATCTTCCCCTGTGGGGTTCTGTTTCGAGCACATCCATGGGGTCAACTTCGGGCTGGGTCCTAGCTCGGCTCCGTTCAGCGGGGTTTCTATGATTAGGTGGCATGACTGGCTCAGCTACATCCGACCCTCGCCTGGTGCCTCCCCCGTTGGGCTCGGCACCAAGGGCTTCCTCGAGTCGGGATTCGGGCTGAGTCCGGGCGCGGCCCCTATCATTGTTGTTTCTGTTGATAGCTTCTTCGAAGAGTGGAGACCTTTGTTGCCTCCGAGATCCTCCAGATTGGGATTCGCCCCATGATTCAGTGTTGCGGTTGGACTCTTCAGCATCCCTTAAACGTGACATGAGTTGGTCCACCAAAGCTTCTTGTTGGGATGTGAAGCGGTTAGTTACTTCAGCCACAACTCTGTCCAGATCTGCCCTAGTGATTGGTTGTTCCGTTGCAGGACCAGTTGTATTCTCTTGATTCTCATCCGGTACTGCTGTTGAAGTGGGCTGATCTGCGATTGCTGGATCTGGAAGGCTGCTAGTTGCGATGTTCTTTCCTTTGTTAGCGTCCCTTCTCTGTTTGGAAGGCATGATTTCTAAGCAACGGGCGATGTTGTTAGGAAGAAGGTTGAATGGGAGAGGATGAAGCTTGAGTTCAGTTCTCAGTGAAAGCACCAAAAATGTTTGCACAAAAAATGGACAAACACCTCCAAGTCGTATTATTTAGTTGATTATATGTAATTTTCAATGATTTTAGATGAGTATGTAAATATGAGAAAAGTAGGGGCTGAAATGTAAAAGACACACAGATTTATAGTGGTTCGGCCAGAATGTGCCTACGTCCACTTTATATGTTATTATCTTCTTTCTTTCAGGTTACAAGTACAATGCGTTGTATACAAGTGTATGAAAGTAGTTTGAAAGTTCCTTCCTTGCTTGAGCTCTCAAACTTGTCTGCCATTGTTGTACCCCTGCCCCTCTATTTATAGAATGAGGTAGGGGGCAGGGGTCTTGGAAGTATATAACTGCTGGTGGGCCCGGGCTGAAGCAATTTGGCCTGGCACTTCTGGTTCGGCGAGGCTTCATTCGGTAGAGCTTGGACTGGTGATGGTGGTGTGTGAAGTGGATTGCTGAAGCCTTGATTCGGTGGTAGTGTTGGAGTGGCAGTGGAGTTGATTCGGTCGTGGTTGGTTTGGTGGTAGGGTATTGGAGTTGGTCCGGTGGAGATGTGATGGGAAGGTGGTTCGGCAATAGTGTGGTCCGGTGGTGGTATTCGGCGGGACATGGACCGGCTATGCCGAATGGAAAGGGGCTGGTCATGCCGGATGGACATGGCTCGTGCTGCCGAATGGAGCTTCCATGCCGAATGGACTTGTGCTCGTGCTGCCGAATGAAGCTTCATGCGTGAGTGCCGAGTGTTCCTTGGCCTTGGTGAATGAACTGGAGGTTATTCATGTCGAATGAGCTATGGCTTGCATTGTCGAATGGTAAAGAGGCCGGTCATGCTGAATGAAGTGGTGACTGCGAACCCGGGTGAAACAGACGCTTCGTTGTCTCAAGATCTTCTGGGTGAGAATTCGCCCAACAGTATGGAAGTTGGGTCGTTACAAAGAGTTAATCAATTCTGCTTTTGGATGATTGATATTGGGTGATTGGTTGATATTGGATGATTTGGATATCTATGTTATGTGATATGCTGCTTTGTGAGATGAATGGTTGATATGAATTATATATTGTGATAATGTGATTCATCTATCTGTTTATATCATCTTGAATATAAGTTTAATTGTTTAAAACCCTTAAACAACTTGGACATTAAAATGGCGTTTGGTTTCGATGAGACCGGGATCGGGTTTCCATATTGGATATCCGAAAACCACATCGATCCAAAATAAACGTTAGGTCGTGAATCCAAGTGGAGCTTAGTGAAGAATCGAGGTGTAAGAACTATTCGTCAGTATAACTCTGGGGGTGATTCCATCACGAGTTTGATGGAGATAGTACTTATAGGTTCAAGATGGTGATTCAGAGTGCAAGGGCTATGGTCGTTGACTCTGAGGGTGATTCCAAAATGAGTGCAACGAGATAGTGCCTTCGGTTTCATTCGAACCCGGAACGAACTTGTATGGATTGAATGCTTTCAGAACATTGTCAGGTGGACGATGATCATTCTAAGATAGATATGTTCTATAAAGGTAATCGCAGCCTTAAGCCTCATCAACCGGGAATGGCTAAACAGGGGAGGTGCAGCAAGGCTAGGTGGGTAGCACCCATTTCAGGGTGAGGTCATTCCTGTCTAGATGTCCCTTTTTATTTCGGCTTAGTGGGTGGTTGGTCACGCCAACCACGGGGTGATCTTACTCGGGACTATTCAGTAAGGAATGGTCCCGGCTTTGTGATGCAGGGGATTGGGAGTAATCCTCGGTACCGTAATCTAGGCCACGTACTGTGACGGGCGGTACCCCGGTAGCCCAGCCATTGATGGAAACCCATTCTTCCTACGAGACCCTACGGTTTTGTTTGTATTACCCACTTTTGTGGCTAGTAGCTGGAATTTAATAATGTAACAATTTCGGCTATTTCTTATTTACTTGAAAACCGTGGACACTATTATAATATCACTGGATTTCCTATCAAATGTTTTGGTTAGCGTAAGGTAAGAACTTTTCCATGTTTATGTGTGGGAAGTCTTACGTGATACTTTTTTCTTTTCAAAGGATTTTCTATAGTTAAGCAATTTTAACCCGTTTACTCACATCAGACCCTTGTCTGACCCGAGTGGTTATTTTCTGTTTTATTAAACTCTTGGGTACTCATATTATGTATGAGTAGTCGAGGGATTCAGGTTTGCTTGACGAATTCTGGAGGAGTTTTGGAGCAGGAGGCTTCCACGTGTAGATATATATGGTTCTGCTGTGTTTGTGTGATATCTGTATCTTGTGTACTTGAGTTGTATAGTTAGACAGATGTTTATAACTGTCTAATATGTGATGTATAAGTTGTGTACTCTGATGTAATATGATACTATGTAATATTTTATATGATATATTATATTTCATTCGTTCCACTGTGAGTATCTGATGTTGTTGAGTTTCTTCTTTCTTATCTTTTCTTCTTCTATCCCTTTCTTTCTTAAATAGTGACGGGTCTTTCTGGTGTTAGAAATTCGGGTCGCTACAGGTGGTATCAGAGCATTAGGTTGAGTGAATACTTAGGCTCTGGAGTGGTGTCTTTCTTGAGAGAGCGTACTTGTAATATTTATATATAACTATATATATATATATATATATATCTACCTAATCTGTTGGATTATCTGTTCGGATTTTCCAACATAAGTTTTATAAGTAGATGGAGTAGTGGTATGTGTAACACGACTACCACTGATGGAAGAGGTTCATATGTTGAGGTTGGATGTGTATTTGTCGAGACCGTAGACCTAATACCGTCTCGAGTGAGATTTGTAGCTTGGAGTAAGGATTTCTCTGATATTCGAAGGAAATCTTTTAAAGATTCGGAATCCATCTTTGAAGTGTAAGTTTGGATCTGTCGGGAGTGCAGAAGTAAGTGATGGTATCTTGATAACTGCGTGGTGAGATGTAGTACCCATGGATATTTCAGAAGATGTTTTCTCTTGAAGCAGTTTTAGAAGTGGTTGAGGAGCAGTCTTTACCTGCCGCAGGGAAGATTCGTCTGTGTAGAAGTTGTCTGGATCTTTAGCATGGAGGTTGGCTGTTTTGGAATATGAGACTAAGGTCTATGAGTTGTTTCGCTCCGGCATGGTCTCATTTATCATTCCTTAAGGAAAGCGAGATGTTGATGCTTGGTTTGGATCCCAAATCTCTTGAGAGGATGTCTGCCATCTCGAAGGACTTTTGTGTTGTTTGTTGATCATTTTGGTTTTCAAGGAGCCTTTGGATTAGAAGTCTTTGGTTAGCTGTGGTAACAGTGCAGCTCAAAGTGTTCGATGAACTGACGAGAAGGTCTTTTAGCTTTGTAGTATCATCGAAGTAGAGTTTGGAAGCAGTGGTGTGGCTCGTCTCTCCGATGGTTCAGGAATCTTTGTGGTTTTTCTTTCAGTAGTTCGGGCAGATGGTGAAGTTTTCTTGAAGAGTTAACCTTGTTTGGAAAAGCTTAAGGCTGTTCTAATTGGTAAAGAGAGGACGGTTTCTTTAGAATTCGAATTAGGTAGGATCGCAAAAGTGACATGCGATTAGTTTGGGAATTTTTCTTAAGCAATCTTTTGTTTGAGATTGTGGGTTCTCATGTGGAAGTAGGAGCTACTGAAGTAATCATAAGTTTGTCTACATCTGGAGTTGAGTTCCATATTGATTTGGTTCTAGAAGCGACACTGGTAGTTAGCCTGGTAATAGGATGGTTCTTGGAGAAGCAGAAGTCGGTGTAGCAGCTCAGAAATTTTTGGAGTTTGGATTAGTCAGATCTAGTTTTTGAGTTGGATTTCTGTTATAAGGTAGTGTGACCGAGTCAAATGGGTCACCAAGATTTTATGGATTTGATGAACAAAGTTTCCCGGATATATTGGATAAGTTTGTGCTCGTGTTCATCAACAGTATACTCATCTATTTCAGAATCAGAGTTGTGCAGCGGAAGCGGGGTAGCAGCTGTGCAAGGAAGCAAGTTCAGTTTGCTATTACTTAGGAAGTAGAACTTGTATTTTGGATTTCAACGGATCCTGGAAGACTTTTCTGTTGGATAGGATCCAGAAACTGGTTTGCTTTGGTCTAGTTGTTTCTGGAAGCATCAGCATAGGTTGAGCTAATCAGGAAGAAGATTGGCAGCCCGGGATTGTCTATTGAGTTATACAGATATGAGATAAGGAGTTTGGAATTCAAAGTTGAAGACTTCATTATTGTTAAGATTTCTCAGGTTAAGAGAGCAGTATTTGGGTAAGATTGGATGGTTAGTTCTGACGCATTTGAGATTTCTTATCTGGTTTTTGATAGGATAAGTTCTTTTGTCTATAAGATTGAATTGCCAGTTTGGATAACTAGAATTCATTGTATATCACGTATCTCCGAGGGAGTAGGTGTATGATTCATTGTTGGTTGTAGAATCTGCAGTTCAGTTGGATTTGGAAGTTGAGCTAGACTTGAGTATAGTCTGATGTTCTATTCAGATTGATGGATCTAGAGATGAGAGGAGCTTTGGATTTTGGTGATTAGTTTGTTTAGCTTCTGTAGAGCGAGTCTCCCAGTGATTTTTACTTGGGAAACTCTAGATAGTATTAGTAAGATTTATTTGTGTCAGGATAATTAGTTAGGTTTGTTTGATTGATTGCTATGGTTGTTAGTAACTGGATGTTAGGTATGCTTTGCTGTTTGAAATTGAAATCTTTGTTGGGTTATTAAATTACCTTTGCTTTTAAATTTCGGGGACGAAATTCTTTTAAGGGGGGAGGAATGTGACGATCCGGAATGTTAGGCAATATCAATTTAATAATCTGTATTAATAATTAAATTGATTTGATAATTTTCTTTATAATTTTAATTTAATTTGGTAAATTTACTCTTTTAAAGGTTAATAAATATATAATCTGACAATATTGATTTATATCGTTTTAACAATTTAAAATTGATAAGAATTATTTTTCAAAGCTAATAAAATTTTATTATATTTATAATATACATATTTGATATATATTGTGAATAGAAGATCTTTTGTTTTAAATAAAAGATTGAATTTTCAAATTGTAATATATGTATGTTATATGTTATAATTTGGAATTGTTTTAAAATTTAGTATATTAATAATTTATATATGTATGAACTATAATTTAAAGCTTTGTTTTAAATTCAATATTTTTCAAAAGATAATTTAAGATATATTCAATTGTTTTCAAAATATAAGATAATTGTTTATTTTAAATATGATAGTTTAAAAAGGGTTTAATCAAAGTTTTATTTTTGTTTTTTTTTAAAAGTGTTCAAATTAAAATGGTTATAAAAATGTATGTATAAAGTTATTAATAAACTTTCTTTTTAAAAATTATCTCTTAAACAATAAAGTTAAATGTTTTAGATTTTAAAAATACATGTATAAAGATTTATTTGTATTATAATTAGTTTTATAATATTTTCTTTAAAATGTAAATTTATATATTCATACATAAGTATTTATTAATTATGGGAATTAAATAAGTAAGCTTATTTATCATTTACATTAAATAAAAATTTGATTAAAAATACTTAAGTACATGTGTTGATATCATAAGTCATCTTAACAACATTTGTAAGGCAATTAAGATATATTTGTGACAAGTGGCCTTCATTTTCTTTTATTTGAAATTTAAATATATAAGAGAAAATTTGTTTTTCCTCTTTCAATTCCAAACCTTCTTCTTCTCATTTCCTTTATTTTCTTCCTTCTTTCAAATTAATGGCAAACCAGAAACCATTTTTCAAAAACCTGAAAATTTAAGCCAAAAGCAAAATTTGAATTCTGCAAAGCAAAATTAAATCTGCAATTTACAAAGCTGCAACCTTCAAATCTATTGCAAATCAAATAGGATCAAGATCAACTCAGCAGTTTCAACTTTTAAAACATCGTATTTTAAGCATGCAAAGGGATCAATTTTCATCAGCATCAGCAAATCAAAGCATTTTTTCAGAAATGTTCAAGGCCTGGAAAAAACTACTCTGCTTTGTTCTCTGCAATTAAAGTGGAGAGTAAATCTTCATTTTAAAAAACAGATTTGAACCTGTTATTTAATCTAGATATGTGTGATGAATTATATAGTGGTTTAGTTACAAATATGATGTGAAGTTGATTGCATGTTTGAATACAAAGAAGATATATGGTGACTGTATAAATATGTTCTGTCATTTACAGTTTTGATCATCCAATTTAATTCAAATCTTCCACTAACATCATTATTGAAATTGATGATCAAATGAAAGTTGTGTATTAATGTTTGATAGTAATTTTAAGAATGGTTTCTGTAAATTTAAATTTAAAAATAATATTTAAAATAGGATAATACAGTGAAACTCTGTTGCATGTCTAAAATTGATATCTTCAAATTTTTTTGGATTGTATAGATGGATTAGTTGTTAGAAATGATGATTTTTAACATGCATTGCATAATTTTTAAATTGATATTCGTTTGGAATTTTGAGTTGAACGATATCGGCAATTTGACGAATTTTCGATAATCTACTTAATGATTGAAGTCGAATTTATGGGTAAAGCTTGCTCTTGTATCATGGTTGAAGAGAAAAATGTTGTAGAATTTTTCCTATGATCGAATTGTTTGGATTCGAACGATTTAAGGATTTAGCTTGTTTTTTTTGTTCGACTTGGATGTCGAAACATCGCGACTTGGTTAGTGGACCGTGGTTGTTCGCATTTGGGGGAGATGAAGCTCGGGGATGAGGCATTCCGATGGTGGGGTCCGCGAAGTTCAACGGTGTTGGGATTGTCGGCGGCGATGGGTTTTATGGTCGGAGCTTCTATAGTTTTTCGAGCTTAGGGGGTCGATTTTGATTCATTTGTTTTTCATTCGATCTGGGTTTGTTTTTGTGTTCACGTGTGATCGTCGACGATGGTCGCGACGACCTAGGGTGGCTGGAGCTTCAGGTGCACGTGCACCGTATACGGGTTTGAAAACAGGTGGAGTTTTGTTTTGAGGAGAAGGTATATTCTAGAGTTTTGGTTCATGCAAGCATAGGGTTTGTCTTGAAGCAGACAGGTAGGGGAGTGACCCGAGGCTAACTCGAGTTTTGTGGAGTTTGACACGGGTTTGACCCGAGTCGTTTTCTTAAGCAAATCAAGTCCTGAGTTTTTATAAAAGAGGAATAAATTTTCAAAGTTATAACTTGATCTTTTAAAGTAAATTGTTAATCAAACTTTTGAAGTGTTAATTGAATCTATTTTCAAATTTTAATTTGTTAAGATAATTTCTTTTGGAAGTAATTAATTTAATTAAATTTTAAATTTTAAATTTAAAGGGGGTATTTTGAATTTAAATATTAAATCAAAGTTTCTAAGTAAATTTGATGATTAAATTGTTTTAAATTTTAAATTGATTTCTAAATGCTTTATTTTCAAATAAGGTTATTGTTATAATTTTGAAAACCAAATAGAATAATTTGTTTTTAAGTTATTAAAATTTGAGTAATTTCAAATAATTTATTTATGAAGATAAATATGGTTAATTTATCTTTGTTATGGACTTATGGATACTTAATTAATATAATTTGTTAATAAGTAAATATTTAATTAATTAAGGAGTTTTAAATATAGAAGTTAACTAATTACTTAATTAATTTTAAATGATTAGTTAATTGTTTGTTTAAATTTAAATAATCACTTACTTGTGAATTAATTAAGTGTAATTACTTAATGAAGTAATTAATGGTTAATTATTGAATGTAATTGAGAATGGAAATTACTTATGGAAGTAATTAGTGTAGAATTACTCATGGGAGTAATTAAATAGAAAGTGATTAATGGATAATCACTTGATGTTATTAATTAAGGAATTGACTAATATAATTGTTTTGAAGTTAATTAATTATGGAGTAATTAATTAATTAATTAAAGAATTAAGGATTATTTAATAATAGGATTAATTACTTGTTAAGTAATTAATTAATAGAGTAATCATCTAATGGAAGTAATTAGAAGATAATTACTTATGTAAGTAATTAAAGGTTAATTACTTAGTTGATTTTAGTTAATTAATTAATGTGATTAATTAATTAATTAATGTAATTAATTTAAGATTAATTACTAAGTATAATTAATTAAAAATGTAATTAATTTAAGATTAGTTACTAAGTATAATTAATTAAAAATGTAATTAATTAATAAAGTAATTAATTAAGGATTATTTATTAATTTAATTGATTAATAATTACTTAATGAAGTAATTAAAGATTAATTAATTAGATTAATTAATCAAAGGGTTAATATAATTAATTAAGAAGTTAATTAATTAAGATAAGTAATTACAAGTTATTAATTACTGTTTATGATTAATTAGATGATTAATTACAAGTTAATTATTTAATTAATTAAAGGGATTATTAATTAATAAGTATTATTAGTTATATAATTAATAAAATTAATCAAGGTTGATTAATAAAAGTAATTAATTTAAGTGTGATTAATTAATTGTAATTAATTGGGGTTTAATGTAATTAATTATAGTTGATTAATTAATGGAAGTAAATGTAGGATCATTAATTATTGTAATTAATGATATTAATTAAAGATTAATTACTGAATATTGTTAAGGATAATTACTTGAATGTAATTAAAAGATGATTAATCAAGGGAGATTAACTAAGGAAGATCATTAAGAGATGATTAATTTATTTATTTGGAATAAATTAATGAAGAAGGATTTAGGTAATCCAATTGGTTAAGAGTTAATCAATTCTGCTTTTGGATGATTGATTTATATTGGATTATTGATATTGGGTGATTGGTTGATATTGGATGATTTGGATATCTGTGTTATGTGATATGCTGCTTTGTGAGATGAATGGTTGATATGAATTATCTATTGTGATAATGTGATTCATCTATTTGTTTATATCATCTTGAATATAAGTTTAATTGTTTAAAACCCTTAAACAACTTGGACGTTAAAATGGCGTTTGGTTTCGATGAGACTAGGATCGGGTTTCCATATTTGGATATCCGAAAACCACATCGATCCAAAATAAACGTTAGGTCATGAATCCAAGTGGAGCTTAGTGAAGACTCGAGGTGTAAGAACTATTCGTCAGTATAACTCTGGGGGTGATTCTGTGATGAGTTTGACGGAGATGATACTTACAGGTTCGAGATGGTGATTCAGAGTGCAAGGGCTATGGTCGTTGACTCTGAGCGTGATTTCAAAATGAGTGCAATGAGATAGTGCCTTCGGTTTCGTTCGAACCCGGAACGAACTTGTATGGATTGAATGCTTTCAGAACATCGTCAGGTGGACGATGAGCATTCTAAGATAGATGTGTTCTATAAAGGTAATCGCAGCCTCAAGCCTCATCAACCGGGAATGGCTAAAACAAGAGAGGTGCGGCAAGGCTAGGTGGGTAGCACCCATTTCAGGGTGAGGTCATTCCTGTCTAGATGTCCCTTTTTATTTCGGCTTAGTGGGTGGTTGGTCGCGCCAACCACGGGGTGATCTTACTCGGGACTATTCAGTAAGGAATGGTCCCGGCTTTGTGATGCAGGGGATTGGGAGTAATCCTCAGTACTGTGATCTAGGCCACGTACTGTGACGGGCGGTACCCCGGTAGCCCTGCCATTGATGGAAACTCATTCTTCCTACGAGACCCTATGGTTTTGTTTGTATTACCCACTTTTGTGGCTAGTAGCTGGAATTTAATAATGTAACAATTTCGGCTATTTCTTATTTACTTGAAAACCGTAGACACTATTATAATATCACTGGATTTCCTATCAAATGTTTTGGTTAGCGTAAGGTAAAAACTTTTCCATGTTTATGTGTGGGAAGTCTTACGTGATACTTTTTTCTTTTCACGGTCTTACGTGATACTTTTTTCTTTTCAAAGGATTTTCTAAATCTTTTGGTTAGCGTAAGGTAAAAAAATTTCCATGTTTTGTTTGTAGATATAGTTAAGTAATATCTGGAGGAGTTTTGGAGCAGGAGGCTTCCACGTGTAGATATATATGGTTCCGCTGTGTTTGTGTGATATTTGTATCTTATGTACTTGAGTTGTATAGTTAGACAGATGTTTATAACTGTCTAATATGTGTTGTATATGTTGTGTACTCTGATGTAATATGATACTATGTAATATTTTATATGATATATTATATTTCATTCGTTCCGCTGTGAGTATCTGATGTTGTTGAGTTTCTTCTTTCTTATCTTTTCTTCTTCCATCCCTTTCTTTCTTAAACAGTGACGCATCTTTCTGGTGTTAGAAAATCAGGTCGCTACAGTTTATAAATATAATCAGGCGCCTATGATACCTAGGAGGAGGTAGCTCGCTACTAACGAAGCAAGGAAGGTCTGCTTCTCCTAACCACCAAATAAAGCAAAAGGATGGTATCCCCAACTATCAATACGGCTTGCGAAGAGTAGGTATTATTATATTGATAGTTGATACTAAGGGACATCATGGAACATACAAGCATATTATAATTTGTATCAGAATTGAATGCTCTCTTTATTGGTTTTTTCGGTTGATGTACGTAGAAGGGAAGAATCCTTGTCTCGGGTAACATATAATATATTACCATTGTGATATTTAAAATTTAAATTTAAATTCAACAATTAATTCAATATGCTTTTAGTTAATTGTAGAGAAATTGTGGAACGATATATGATAAATGTGATTTATTGGATTGGGAAGGAAGTAATGAAATAGTTGCTAAAAAAAGGAGTCGTATCTAGTAATCCAAACTAGCTTATGCATGATTATAAGTTCAAAACTTTCTATACTTATCTCGACCATTTTACTCATTTGTTATCCAAATATAATGCATGATGCTTCATTAAGTTATTAATTGTTAAATATGTTGAGTATCCATAAATTTTGTGAATAGTCTATCATTTTTAATGAAACTAAGGTTAATGAGAATCTCTAAACCCATATCGAGGTAATAAATGAAGTATATTTTCATCCATTATGTTGTATGATAATATTATGACGACAAGGTTTGTTCAGGTTATTAGGTGGTATAATAAGCATATGTCCAATTCATCTCAATCTAACGTGTAAAGTTGGTATTGGCACTAATATTTGTCTTTTATCGGTTTAGTTTCGAATTATACATGGTGCATATCTAATAATTAATTGAGTGCATATGTTGATTGCGCTAGTTTCTTAGGACAATTGATTTATATATTAAAAGATTGCATGAAGGTTTTTTTTAATTTGGTGGCATAACATGCACTGCATAAAGCCATGATTAGTATACTATATTTTAGCTTGAGTAGTTTCCCTGGTGCAAAGTCATTCTCATTTGCATCATACTTGCTTTAGTCAATTGGGTATTTTTACTTGGTATTTGCACTATCTTAGAAACTCTAAACTCGGATAAATTTGGTTTGTTTTATTTCTTGTGTCATTTTCCCTTTGACACATAGCCGAATCTCTAAGCTTAAATTGGCTGGTGCCATATAATTTCCCACGTTCCTCAAAGAAAAAGTACCTAGGTTCTGAAGTAAAAGTACCCGGTGTCATTTTATCGATAATTTGATACTAATCAATATTGATCGATGTCGATCAATGCACTTTAATACAAAGGATTTTCGAGCTTTTTATCCTCTTATCCATCTTTGATATGGATGCTTCAACCCTTGTGCATCTCGCTTGCATCAATTCAACTCCAAACGCTCCAGAGACGATCCATTAAAGTCACTCCATCTCAAAAACAGCTATCGATGCACATTCATCCAGTTTAAACATGCACACAACATACAATAACCAAAACGAATATCATATTGTAGCAAACAAAAAATTGAAAATACATATCATATTCTATAACTCAAATAATCAACCACGGTAAGGGAAAAAAGGTAAAATTCATTTAAATTCGTTTATAAACCATTTATAAATCCAAATCAGTCAAAGTTCGTGTTTTTAACTTTAAAAATGGATTAAAAGCATGTTTGTAACACACACATACACATATAGATATAAAAGATGTGGCGAGATGATGGATCACTCACAAATCGATGTAGAGTCGATCCAAAACATCAAAATTAGCATGAATCTAAAATGAACAGTAGATGCATGAATTCCAAAGCACCTAAAATAGTAATTTGCTAAGCACTTGCTATTTCCCTTGCTTTAGTTTAATATGGATTTGATGGAGTTTTGGCAGGAGAATTTTTATGAAGGTTCGGAGAAGTTTTAAGAAGTGGAAAAGCGATTAGTGACACCTATCTAAGTTGTAGTTAATCCTAATCCTAAAATCAGTAATTGCGGTTCTTAAGTTAATTACCTACTAATTTTTCAAAAAACCATCAATCATAAAACAACGATATCTTCAATTTTATGTGTTTTGTTTTTGCTACTGAAAACTAATGGTCTATTATAGATTTTGTTCCACGACATTCTCTAAAAGCCTATGGGAAGCTACAATAGCGTTTTTGAAACATTATGAAAACCTTAAATTTTTTGTGGTGTCCTAGAAAAGTTTGCATACCCATTGTATTATTAGGTCTTACCCAATCTTAGATTGATGTTATTATTGCTAAATCAACACACAATGGTCCGCTCTAGAATAATATGACCTAAGAACCTTACTTCATTCCTTCAAAAGTGGATACTCCAAAATTTATTTCTCAATCACTACCCTTAAATGAATCTTGTATTTCTTTTCTATCCGTGAATAGACTTGAATATAACCAACAAACATAAGTATGAACTTGTTAAGCTAATCTATGAAAGCACAGTTCATAATATCAACAAAGTATGTTGGTTTATTAGTTGGCCAAAACAATATAATCATCCACCAATAAAATCTTGGTGGTGCGCAGAATGTAGTAGTTGACACACCATCCCTCATCACTCAGAGTTAATGTGAATCCATCACCAAGTCTGGTTGAGATAAAACCCTCACAACATGGAGATGGTCAAACATGTTATACACGTAGAAGAATATGATTATTCTTCTTCGTCGCCTTATTTGGTACATGAAAGCCAACGCACAATCTCAAAGGGCCATTCGCCATAGTGGTGAATAATAAAGGTGCTTCCCATTCAAAAGTATTTTTATCAATAAACCCCTTCTTTAACAGTTCTTTGACTTATACTACAGTTCTCGTTGTTCTTCGGGAGCCATTCGCTTCGGAGGCATAACAATAGGTTTGAAATCCTTCACAAAATCTATACATCATTCGATCTCCCTGTATGGTGGTAATCCTATAACCTCTTCAAAAAAATTATGAAACTCCTTCACAATAGGTACTAATGACTAATCATCCTGCTAGATACCAAGTGAATTTATAAAGCTAACCATCACTAGATCTCGAGGCCCCTGCCGTTACCAATAACCTCTTATGATTGAGTATCACACCATACCACTTAAGCATTCCATCTCCAGAATAATCCTAAACTCAATAAAACCAATAAAAAATAATTCACGTACAAAAGTACAATTGTGACTCGATAATACAGCATCATGACAAACCATGCACATACAAGTAGATTCTCTAACGAGATTTGACACACCAAAGGTTGGTGAACAAGATTGGGTTTAACTTATCTACCTGGTTAATAGAGTGTGACTCTCCTGTATCAAATGGAACTATAATGGGTACATCATAAACGAAAAGCATACCTTAGATTGTGATCTCCTTTGCCATCTCTTTCACCGATGGTGCAACTAACAAATTTGGAATAACAAATGGTGCATATGCTCATACTACCATTTTTCTTAACCGGTCATGGATTGTTCTTCTAAAGATTCCTAATCTTATCACAGTTAAAGAACTTCCTCACAACTGGACAAACCCTTAAAAGATGATTTCCTTTGCTGTGATTCTAGTAAGTTGGATCTCATTTGCCCTTCTTATGTACATATTTGTTTCTTTCCCCTGTTGTTCCCTTGGAACTTTCTCTTTTGAAATGACTTGAAAATTTAACATATTTAATATTAATTAATTTTTAGTGGTCATTAAAACTAAAAGGGTGATAAAAGACAAGTTTGATAAGAATTATCTTTTTGGAAACTTTGATAACTCGTTTGCATTCACAATATTCGATAAACTAATTTTGATACATCATATGTTAGGGTCCGAATACTATTAATTTGACTGTCGTTACTACCAACACTTAAGAATTGAAGGCTTTGTTCCAATAAGCTAAACAAGTTTTAGAGGGTTTGGTAGACTGGTTACTGAAGGTAATAGGCTGTTATCGAGGATAAAAGTAAGTTTTACAGTTAATGCCAAAATAAAGGTAGTCAATCAAGTGAAGAATGAAAGCAGTAATGCAATAATTAAAGTAGACACCGACATTTGTAGTGGTTCGGGATAATGCCCGACATTCACTGTGTACTTTCCTTCTTTGGAGACTTATATCAAAGCAAGAAGACTTTTACAATGTTGAGCTGGCATAATCTGTCACTAATGAGTTTTTATAAAAGCTCAGAAAAGTATAATTATTTGTCACTTAGTATCTGAATTATTCTCCTTTGAATTCCCTGATTACATTGTGATATGCGCCTATTTATAAGGGTTCAGATCGATGACATGACATGAGCTAAGACGTTAAATTGCTGACAGTTGTCATTGATATAGTTTTCTTGAAGTATAGCTTATGGATTAATGATGTGCTCTTTATGTATATCTTTCTCTAGTTATATTTGGGTTTACATTTGGGTATTTGGGATTTCACGGTATCATAATACTGCTGCACATTCTTTTAAGTTGATCTTGTTTCCTAAATCTTTAGTCTTTTGGAATATTGCACCCTTCGGTCTTCGGTTCATACCTAATAGTCTATACTCATAAACAACTAAACATGGTGTTATATCGTATTAACCTTCCGGTTAAGGCTTTTAGTTTGGTCCTTTGGAAAATAAGTTAATCTTTAGACATATTGATCCTTTGGGCATGCAATCCTTCCAGTTTTATTCCTTTGGGTCTAGACTTTATAGTTTTTTCATGACTACCTTGGGTTCCCGGGTTTTTTGGTTGTCCTTTCGTTTTGCTATATTTTCTTTCGAGAATAAGCTACCTACAGACCCTTCGGTCATAGGCACATGTGCCTACAACTGCTTCAACAAAATATGGTATAATACAAGCCCAAAAATTCACTTTAGTTATGTATAAAATGGATTTTAAAAATTAGATTTTGGTTCTTTTGCTGAATATTATGCTTAGGAAGGAATAATCCTATTCTCTACTATGCATTTAGTGCGGTTGACATAAGGTGTTGTTTGATTGGTTCTTTGAAAAGGCGGCTCTTCTTCTCCTACAAAACCTATTTGTATTATACTGCTTGCAGCTTTTTGAGAAACTAATATTATTTTATTGTAATGACTACTGAAAATGTGCGATCGAGATTTTCTTGACCATCATTTTATTATTTTTACAAACATATAATATTCAATCCGTTTTTTCTTCTTTATTTACTTCAATTTTTCTACAGCAACCCCCATCGAAATCTTTTAGAAAAACTGCTTATTTCTCGTGATTATTTTCCAAAAGCACAATTAAATTAGTAATTTTATATCTTTTGATACCATATTTACTTATTTATGCAATGTGATGACTACCCTACACCTTTAGTACATAATATACCCATATAATGCACTGCTATAGTATCCTACAGATGCAAAGTGGAGTCAAGGGTAAAGTAACCAACATAAATACAAACTTGTCGTATTTTTACAGTGCATAGAATAAAATATAATAACCAACATAGATATTTAATAGACATGACAGATATGCATAACCAAAATAAACAATTATAAGCACTAGACCAATAGGTTCACAATAGTTATACAACGTCAATAAAGTTTATACATCATTAAAATAAATTCCAATGCTGTCATTAATAATAGTTAGGTGTTAATAAAAGCTCCACAGTGTGCACAGCAAAACAACAACAAGATATAAAGAAAAAGTATAGATAAGCGCCAGCTTCCTGCTCATCCTTTGAAAAACTCCATGTACAATCTCAGTCATGATATATAATATATATTTAAGAGTAACTGAAATAATAAGAAGTAAAGCATAAAACCTCGAGTTAGAGTTAGTCTGGTGTGAGCGTCATATATATCTCAAAATGTTATAAAAGTTGATATAGTAAAAGGAACAACTTGGTATGAAGAATCATATATGCCATGTCTCTGCATCCAAAAGTTAGCACATAACATCGATATATGCTATATTATCATCATGGGGTATACTACAAGTCAAAGTACACTAATATTAATCATACCTACATTGTATGACATCCACGATAAAAATAGCAATAATCAAGCCATTCACAACACTCATCATGTTATTGGATATATTATAACTCATATGACCATGTCGTATGACAAAAGAGTACTCAACATCTTGGTTTCCCTCATGCTCTAATCCATGCCATTTCATAAGGTTATGATATTAGACTCACATCACAAAAGTCTAGGACAGATCATCATCGTAAGATCTAGAGTCACATCGTAAGACTCAAATGAGAATCCTCGCTAACCCCTTCTTTACGAGCACACACCAAAACCTTAAATTTATCAACGAATCCTTAGCACACATCCAATAGAACACATCGTACATCTTATCCCACAAGCTTAAATTTTCAAACTTGTCTCCTGGGACCATCATTACAACTCGCATCGTCAAGCTGTCATTGTACAAAATGTCTTCGAACTATAGTCGAAGTCACAGAATTTCATGATTAGTCTTAAAATAATCTCTCTACTTTTATCCATCGATCCCAAAGTAGATTCGGAGTTCCACCATTTGAAACTCACTTCGCTTTCTCCATCGTTTAATCGATCGTCATCCACTATATACATCGAATTAGGCATTCAGAATATTAAGCGATCGATCACCGCACTCTCCTTGAAAAATGTTCCCAAAAACCGATGGTGATCGACACTGATCACTCCTAGAGTGATCGACCTCAATCGTTTTGGCTAATCACTTGGCCAAATTTGGCTAAGTGCTAAAATGGCCAAAATCGTTCATCATGGTTGAAACCCGAAGTCTTATCATTCCTAAACAGAAGTAGAATGTGCCACGCCTCGAAGTCTTTAGCTACAAGCTCCTCAAAATCATTTGGGGTTGGAACCACTTAGTGGTCTTCATTTTCCCTTGCCTTTTCCAATGCTTTGTTGAAGCTCATCTCCATCTTGTCCAAAGTAGCTGCAACGACTCGAAATTTTCTAACCCGAAAATTCCAGATAGTTATGAAAAGAAGAAAGAGATAGAAGAAGAAGAAGAACAGAAAACCAAACATCTCACATTCGCAGCGGATTAAATATAATAATAAATAATAACAGTCTATAAAAGAATATCACATCTGTCGATTACATTTTTATACATCAGAGTTACACCTATATATAGACACTGGATATACACAATAATCTTGTCTTGAATTTACAACAACATAAACACAGCGGAAATACTCTATACGTTCTTGTCATCCAGCTCGCCTCCTAAGCTCCAGAACGTCCCTACCTGAAATTTGTAATACTCGGTCTGACCCGAGCATTACACCAAAGTAACACCCGGGTCAGGCTGGAAACCAGCGTGAGTAAACCCATCTAACATGGAATATACAAGCATACAACTTATATAAACCCGGGTAGCCTATATCAATTTAACCAATTCACAATTTGCTATAGACAACACTTATTTCACCTATAGATTTCTATGTACCAAACTTAGAGAATTAAATCATTTCATTTCATCGTATTGATTTCACAAATCAATTTTTAAAAAAAACGAAGTGGTTTCGAGGATTTCCTAATACCCGACTCCGGCCTCTTCGAAACTCATATTATCCTAACCCAAGTTATTCAAATGAAATATACACATTTCATATCAGAGATATCAACTCATTCAACATCCAATACCATCAATTATCCATAAGCAATGCTTAATCACAACAAATTAATTCAACTGATTCTAATTGAATTTCAAACCTCAATCACCTAGATTCCTTCATTAATTAATTCCAAATCACTTGATCAATCAATCCTTTATCATCCACTCACCTTAATTAATCACCCTGGATTAATTATCTTTCAATTACATTTAAGTAATTATCTTTGATTAATTTCACGATATTAATTACACTTAACCCAAAATCAATAAGTAATCTTAATTACTTCATAAATTAATTATTATATTAATTCTTACTTTCTTATATAAATTATTTCTCACAAGTCACTTATCATGGATTAATCAATCATAATTAATCAATCCTTAATTACATCGTTAATTATACAAATTAATGATTTCCAATTACATTTTACTTTAATTCGACCACAATACTATTCATTCTCGATCACCCATAACCTGTAATTAACTATCTTCTTATTTACTCTATTAATAAATTAATTACTCCTTAATTTGTTATTTCAACTAATCTCTTGATTAATTACACAAAGTAATTCTATTTTATTGATGACATTAAGTAATTTCTATCAACGCATCCATTGATTATTCTAAATTAATTAAACTTAATTAATTAACTTAAACCTTAATTAGTTAACTCCAATCCTCAATTACTGAATTAATTAGTCTAAATCATTGATTTATTGGTTTAATTACTTATCCATCTTAATTTCTCTACTATTTAAATGAATCACAATTCATTTAAATTTAACTCGAAACCCTTTTCTTATTTATGATTTAAATTTAAAACAACTTAAAGCCCCAACACTTCGAGTTAAACCTCAATTAACTCGAGAATCAACCAAACCGAATTCACATCACCAATTCACAGTGCACATCAATCAATCCAATCATTAAACAAAATATTTAAATTTAACCATTTAAATTTAAATAAAATCCAACAGAGTGAGATTTACTCACCTTTGCTCCTTTTATTTGCAATCCTATCCATATCGGCTTGTCTCTCCACAATTTTCAAACCTTGAATAAACAGTTATACGATTTATTAATATTTTACATAATCGAACAATCAACTGTCCCTTTTTACAATTTTTATTTAACTAATAATAATAAATTTAAAACGAATAAGTTCTTTTTTATAAATTCTTTAGTAAGTGAAAACATATATGTATATTTATCTCCTTTGAACTACATACATATTTATAAATAGATTACAGATTTCAAAAATCTAACCTTTATAATTTCTTTGAACATTTTAAAACCCCTGCATTTTTATTTTTAACAACAAATACTGTAATATGCCATAACCAAACTAATTTCAAACAATACATAAACAAATTCTTATTATTATTCTGACAAATCACTTTAGCTGTTTAATATTGTCAGTTAATAAACTTAATTAACTCATTTCAAATTAAAATTTTAACTAGTCTACTCTACATATCTTACTCCATCTCTCACGATAAAAACAATATCCAGAACCAAAATAAAACAAATAAAAAAATAAAATAAAATAAAAACTCACCAAACTTCCCAAAGTAGGCTGCAACCCGATTTAGCATCCAATTCACCTTCACTCGATTTGACGACGAGCACAAATCATTCACCTTCAAGCCATTGTCGGCCCTCGCGAACCTCCAACGCCACCACGCGACGTCGCGATCGACAACCTACAGCGCCCCCAAAAATCGAGCTCCACGTTGCAGTCCCAAATCCCATAGTCTTCGTCAAATAGCGACCTTAACTCAAAACCCTAACTCGTGATTATCTCCAAATCCCGGCCGAAATTCCTACGCCTTCATCAAATCTGCAAACCAACTCACTATCGCCCTTCCTTAAAAGCGCGACCTCCTCCTGATTTGATGAACCACGACGCGCGACTTTGCTTCGCTCGCCGACGAACTCCACCATAACGCGACAAAGAGACGTGCTCAGTAATTGATGATCGAATAAATTTGATTTCGTTTAATTGGGGTACGAAAAGGAGGAGTAGCTCGCCGTTGTTTACTCTTTTTTTTTTTTGGAGTTCGGTTTTATTATCTGCTTTTTGGGAAATAGAGGGAGGGACGGGGAGAAGATATCGAGTTGGGGAGGCTTCACGAGTACGCCTTGAACAAATTATCTCTGACATATGTACTTTAAAATTTATTATATAATTAAGTATTGAAAATATCTCGCGTGGTATAACGTGAAATCCCAAACCCCGAATCAGACATGCCGACGGACGTTTATAAGGCTTTACCCGCATTCCGAACGCAATGGAACAGGTTTCGCAAGCTAATTTGATCATATGTGCGAGTTACGGAAGTAAACGATCAATTTTAATTTAAATCGATTAACATAGTTCGAAGCGTTTTGAGCTGCAGGGTCAAACAACAACTCCGATTGCTACAAAAATTGAAATCCGATAATAACTAACTATCACGGATGCAATGAAACTGGTTTCATCGAATTCCGAGACTGTGCCTCGGAAGGCTATTTTTAAATATCGATTTAAACAATAAAATTTCAAAACTAAACAAATCACCTTTAAATTAAATTTCAACCATTCTATTATTTTCAGTGTCATCATTATAAATTTTATAAGCCTTCAAATTATTTAAACAGGCTTAGAAATTTCAGATTCAACAATTTACCCAATTTCACTTATTAAATTCAATATTTAAACTATATAATTCAATGTTTAATTACCAAGTAAATAATGATGTCTTGAATTCAAGTTAAAATTAAATTTTAAATACTTAAAATCGATTAATTATTCCAATTTAATTCGTTAAAATTTCCGGGTTGTCACAGTAGCAACCTTCCCTCTCAATCCATGCCACCATTTGCACATTTATGCATTTCCACCATCATAAATAGTTCATCACTGAACAGTCTTAATGTTTGGTGCTAAACCGTGGAACTTGGACAAATTTGGCCAAATTTCCCCCAGTGCCTTTCTGCACCCCTTGTCCATCTTCCCTTAACACTGATTTATGTGCAAACATCCAGATTTGCTATCACTTGTCATTATTTGTTCTTTGGCACATCGGTTCCAAATCTCGCTCTACCAATATATTCTCCTTGGTTTGCACAACTAATACTAGTGATTTAACATCTCAATCATCGTACTGCACTAGATCCACGATGGAAATATTACTAGACTCTAATTCTACTTCGACTAGCGTCTTCGGCCAATACATGAAAACATAGTACATACATGCAAACTACATAAGTTTTCATACAAACAACCATCAAATATGCATTTTAACAAGCATATTGTTAAGAATCAAAGAAAACAAATATTAGAAATTAGTCCATATGAAATCCAATGAATGGTACAAGAAATAGTTAAAAACAAATAAAAATTCATATTAAGTTATTTATTCTCATTTCAAAACATAACCTGGTTTAGATCTATCATAAAACGTGTTTAAAATTTAAAAACCATTTTAAAATCATTATTTGTTACTAATGCAACAATCATAGTAAAGTGAGGGATATAAATAATTAAACGAATTGAAGAATCCACCTGAAAACATGTTGATGCAACCCAAACAGCAAATACATGATTCCAAATACAGCAATCCGAAGATCCAATAGACTCGCTTCGCTAATCTCATCTTAATAATTCAATCTAGCTAATTAAAGCAAGGATGTTATAGTATTTTGGCCTAAAGAAGATTAGTGGAGGTTTGGCAAAGTTTTGGGAAATGATAAAGGTGATTAGAGAGACTGATCTTGGTTGTATTAGACACAATCCCTAAGATGGGTTAATGGGTTTAATCCCACGTAACTATGATTACCTAACAATCTATCCAAGAACAGTCCAAACTTCAAATGGCCATATCTCCTAAACTACAAGTCCAAAAATCTATCATGAGCACTCTACAAAATGGGAAATCATCAAATCTTTCATTTGGAAGTGGTTTCTAGACCTAGTTCAAATCTTATCAAAAGTTATCAGCCTCATAATATGTTCAAGGTCAAAACTATCTAGTAAAAATTTAAGGGTATAAAATGTTACTTAAACCCAAATTATAGCATCGTACGACCCAATTTGGATTCTAAAATAATATTTAACGATTACTCGATACGTAAAATACTGGTCATTACACTCTTCCCCCTTTAGGAAGTTCAGCCTCGAAATCCCATCAAACAAGTTAAGGTCAAACAATACAGTTACCCTGCATCCTAACAATCAAAAGCAAGCATAACAAACTATCAAACATGCACAGATAAACAAGTAAATATAATAATTTGAATTTTTATAACCCTTGAATTGAAAAGGTAGTAAGTTAAAACAGGTTTAAAATTTGTTAAGCATCCTTGTTAAATAGAACATTTGATGTTATTGGGCTAACTAATAAACGTCTTTTGTCTAAGAAAAGTAGTCTCTAATCTTGAGTTTGGATATCAGAGTCCTACTCTACCTAGCTACTTGCCTAACCTGATGGATGAAGAAGTCTATAAGATTGACTCGAATTTAAGATCCAATTTTATTTTGGGCCTTCATCGAAATTTTAGGAAGTAAAATAAGTAGGAATGTCTTATATATATACCCTTAGGATATAGTAGAGTATTATACAAGTAATGAATTCAAGTCTTGAACGTTTTCAAATGAAATTTTGTTTTAATAAAATGTTTTACAAGTAAAGATAAGTCTTTATGAAATGTTTGTAAACTTAAGTAATGTTTTAATAAATGTTGCATAAATAATTTTAGTATTATATAAGAAATGATTTTATGTAAACAAAAGTGATTTGAATGAAAATTATTGGTATAGTTAAGAAACCAATAGAATAAAGATGTAAGCTATATGTAGATCATTTTTATTCGCATGATAGTTCTCGATCTAGGACTCGAGTACATGACTTCGAGGTGATGTAAACCAGTCCAAGTTTGGATTTTTCACTAGATTCTTAACGGTGACACTTGACATGGATTTTTGATATGATTCTTAAGTTTTCTATCATAGTATATGGCTATGTAAGGAGAACGGAAGTGTCTAATCAAGGAACCATATCAGAGTCCGCACTAGGGAAGTCAAGTGAGATATAATAGCTTGGAAGTAGGAATTTATGTGATCAAGCAAGTGACCAGATTTGATATTGCATATGGATGACATATGTACATCATAAAGGCTTTGTTATAATTGTATACTATGTTTGTTGGCTTATGGTGGATTTGAAAAAGGACTCTTTGAATAGTTTAAGGTAGTATGCATAATCGACTAACTAATAACCTGAGTCTGTTGAGCATAAGGTATGTTTAGTAGGCCATTTATCATCCTTGTGCGATGAGAAGGTTTCCGAACCTTGGAAAACCATTGGCTTTGTTTGTTAGTAATTTTAAATACTAATAAGTATGAATATGTGATTTTTACTTTGGCTACTCATGTTGGAATTTCAAGGGCAAAATATTATAAGGGGGAAGAATGTAACGACCTAGAATTTTGAACATTTCATATTTAAATATCGAAACTATTTAAATATTTGAATCTAGGATTAATGTAGATAAATAAGATTTTATAATCTTATTAACCCCTTTATAATTAACAACTAATTATAGAGAATTCATTTTTTTAATTTTGTTTATAAAAATTTATACTTTGAAAAAATACTGAAAATACGATGGGAAAACGTTTTGTTAAAAATTAATTTTTTATTCGATAAAAGTTGCATAAACGTTTTTGAACTTGTATAGTAATAGAATAACATATAAACAACAATCAAAACCTCTCTTTAGCTAATCAAACTTGTTTAAAACTAAGTGAAGACATAAGGTACTAATGGACCCATAAATCAAGGAAAATTTTCTTAAGTAAGGTATAGGTATGGCTCAGAAAGGTGGAAGTCCTTTTTCTTTATGGATAAGGAAGGGTATCCATGGTCATTTACCACCCCTTTACAAGTCTATAAAATCACATACAAGGCCTCTTTATTTGCTTACAAATTCACAAATTTTAAAGTTGCAAATCTTCCACTTCATCTTCTCTTTCTCCTCTCTAACATTATAGAAGTCTATACAAACCGACTGCTTTCTCCACCAAACTTTCATAAAGTTCTTATATCATCATTAGAACATGGTTTAGCATCTAAGAAGTGAAGAAATGACGAAGCAAAGGGTGACATCCTTATAGGCTATGAGTATTTATGGGGAAAAGGGACTTAGCCATGAGCTAGAAGCAAATGAGGGTGATGGTAGGAGGGTTTGTGTTCATGCTTGGTTGAGGTAGGAAGATGGTAGCTTGGAGGTGGCTTAGGTTAGGTTGCGTGCTTGTGTATGGGTGAATTATCTCACTCCTTGAATGAATTTAAAAGCATGACAATTGCTTGTTGACAACTTGACGATTAAGTTATTAAAAACTTGACGATTTAATTGTTAAAAGCTTAATGATTTGGTTGCTATTAATAAAACTTCCTAACTACTTAAAGTTCTAACCCATAATTGTGTGTGTCGAAAGGCATGTGATTTTGTTTATTTGTTTTTCCTTGGAAGGATTTGAATTGTGTTGTTTATTTGAGCACCTATAATCAAAAATTTGAACACTTGTTTTGGATATATTACATACAAATGTTATACCATGCCTCTATGATATGGTTTGAATTTGGAAATCATATTGTTTCTATGATTGAATGATACCGAATATTGAATTAAATACGGAATTGTCCATATAGTGATAGTCGCTATAAACATACTTTGAATCCCTTACCCTCAACTTGTGAAATTTGATGATTTATTAAATTATCTTTGTACATCTTGTTTTGTTGTTATCTACACTTTTATAAGTGATTTGGATAGTAGAGAATTGGTTTGGAAAGTGGTAGAAATTGTAGATCAAAGTGGCAAAAGTTATAACGAAATAGTTGTTCTATGAGCACTACGTAAAAGATATTGTTTTTGAAATTTTAAAAAAACATTTGGAAAGATATCCTTAGGGATTTCTTTATGGTTTTGATAAGTAAAATATAATTACTTAATAAGGTAAGCATATCAAGGTTTGAAAATGTTTAAAACTAGTCAAACAAAGTAAAGAAAGTGCGAAGCAAAAAGGTCACTACATGAGTAGTCCGTTTAAATAAGTTGTTTTAACAAAATTAGGTGATCATTTTTAAAATTAAGTATTCCTGCATATTCCTTTTAAAAGTATTTTATAACATATACAGGAGTATTAGTCTCAAGTTAAAATGTATTTTGATAATTATTTGTAAATTTTCAAAGTTAAGGGTTTTAAGTAAAACAGGTGTATTTTTTGTTTTTATTAAATTCCAAAACTTATTTTACATGGTATTATATAAAAGTCCCTAAAACATCATAATAAGTGTTTTTAAAGTTATTTATATATAAGTTTCAAAAAGTAAGTTAAGTATTTTATAAATAAATATAATAAAGAAAGTTTGGATTTTAACACTTAAGTCAAAACAAATGGTTTTGTGAAATTAATTAAAAGTGTATTACCTTAATCAATATGTATGAATATGCTTTGATCTTTAAAGTAAGTGTTTTAAATTTAATGACAAGTATAGAAATGGTTTTAGGTTGTAGTAAATAATGTTTTAGTAACATTTATTTTTAACCCTTGTTGATTATAATCAAGATTATAATTAGGAATATAATTAAGACTTTAATAAGGAATAATTTAAGGATAATTATAAATAAATTATTTTGGATTTTTTATGATAATATTTTAAATAACACTTGTCTTTAAACCTTCTAAATGTAATATGATCCTTAAAAAGGAATTTTAAAGATGATGATTAAAAATGAAGTGTTTAGGTTTTGTAGTAAACAATGGTTTAGTAACATTTATTTTTAACCCCTTTGACAATATTTTTAAGCAAGTCAAACTTATTAAATGATTTATGAATATACCTATACCATCGAGATAAGCATATGAATATTTTTCAAGTACTTAAAAGACTATGAACAAATAGCGAATTGGTAGAATACAATTGTATATCTTTTGTAAAGAGAAATTATATATACACACACACACGCACACACAAATATATGAAGGAAGTTTTAATTAATAAAGGAGTATTAATTAATAAAGGAAGTTTTGATTAATAAAGGAGTTTTATTAGTTAAAAAAGGAGTTTTACTAATAAAAAGGATTTTTACTTAATAAAGGATAAATTAATTAAAATGAGGTTAAAAGTCTTTTATGTGACTTGATCATTCTTTCTATGAATTGATAGTGCTTGTGTGTTTACTTGCTTGATGGAAAGTATACGGGACGTAGTTTCCTTATGCAATCATTTTCGTTCTTGTTGAATATGACCTTGGTTTGATTATTTGTGGAATGTTAGTATTACTATGCATAATACTAAAAGCCAAGCGAGATAGGCTTCTTCATTTGTGAGAGTCGAGACTGATGTTTGAGTAGGGACAGAGCAATAAAGCTCTAACCTACCAACTTCTTCTTATCCAGGAAATGGTTAAACTGGAATGTCGGAAACATGTCAAGTATATGAACCTTGAGTTCATAAGCAAGCGCTTAAGACTCGATAGTCGATTAGTTGACTGCCGGTCTTGGCTAAACTTAACTTAGGAAGTATACGAAAGGCTTCATGGATTTATACCAATGAGAACCCCCAAGGAGGAACACTGGTACGAAATGCCTCTAGCTTTCAATTACTTCTAAAAGAATCGAACTGAGTTAACTGGAAATTCATCGATTGGTTTTAGGGAATGTGGGATTGGAAAGTATTTTACTTTCCGAATACCACTTCAAAATTATACAGTTTGATCTTGGGGAGACCGAGATCGGTAAGTGTTCTACTTATCGAACACCACTTCAAGACTGAGATATATGTTCTATCTATTGGAAGTGGATTTATTCGAGATATTGGATTCTATATGGAGATTCGAGATCTGATTGAGATGCTCAGACCCATGAAGTGGTTCATGATTGATTCAAGGGATAGGAATCCATGTGTTTTTTGGAGATCTATTGAGATATGAGAATCCATGTGTGGTTCCAAGACTTGTTTGAGTTATGGCTCGTGTGCTGGAGTATCGGACGTAGCCTCATCATCGGTATTAACAAAATCTAGAGCAAGGAGGCATAATCCTAGGTTTAGCTAACTCTTAGGGCTACATCAACTCCATATCTAGAAATGCTTTCGATTGTTGTATCCAGTTGCTGTATCCAGTTGCTATGTAGTTCAAAATAATGTTCTGGCACTGGGACCAGTTGTATTAAACTTATGGTACATCACTAGAGATGTATGCTGTTCGAAAGGATGTCTCTGATCCTCATGCATGAGGTCGGATTCCACTTGACCGAAGAGATATTTATGGAAATCCTACACAATTAGCGAACATGCTTTAGTAGTTTTGATTGTATAACTATTATCGTTGTGGTGTACACTCACTCGCAGCACAGCCACTTCCCTTAGTTATATTCTATATCTTATACATTATTATAATATCACCAGATTTTCTTGTGAGATGATTTGGTTGCCATAAGGTAAAAATCCGTCTGTGTTTACTTGCGGTGCGGTCTTACGAGATACCTTTATTTTTGAAAGTTTTATAAATATAAAAATCCATATGATTGAGTTTCTCACATTGGTTTTACCAGACTGATTCAGGTATTATTTACTTATAATGTTTGGGTCAGTCCCATGTATATTGCTACATTTTGTTGATGTTCATTAGAGCTCTTGAAGAGGAGTTGGATGATTGCCTACCATGGTTTTTATTTCCGTTGCATTACTTTGTTTGTTTATATCAGTAATTGTAAGTATATGTTGTTATAACTGTCCAGGCTAACGACGACTTAGTTTGCTCTAATTATTGTATTCATATAGTTTTTTCTTTGTAAAGACCATTTTGAGATATTGTATATTTTCATTCCACATGTGAGATTCTGATATAGTGTTCTTCTTTCTTGTTCCTTTTCTTTTCTTCGTTTTCTTTTGCCAAACAATCGGTCTTTTTTTCGCTTGGGTACTCAGCATGTGAATACCGTGGATATTAGTATCGACATTCGAGGGTTAAAAAGGACAGTCCTCATACCTTCCCTGAGCCTTAAAAAGAGGTTGGTACCGATCTGTAGATCTTCCCAAAATTTTAGGGTTAAGTCTTACTTCCATTTCATTGCATTCCTTGATGTCTTTCCTAAAGTTTCAGAGCCTAAGTCTCGAAACAACCACTTCTACCGACCAGATCTGCAAAATCCACTAATTTGAAGTCGAGCAACCAAATCACCTCCAATTGAACTACGACTTAAATTGCAAGCTCCCCAAACCCCGCAACAACTTCTCGAAGCCTCATTCGATTTTGAACTCATTTGACCTTGTTTCGCCCAAATTAACAACAACATCCTAAGTACACTAAAAGCCATAACAAACACATCAAAACAACACATTCAGGAGGATATATCAATCACTAACATCCATGCAACATTTATAAACGTATTATTAAGGTTTAATCAAAATTTAAAATCGTTATAACATCAAAACCATCATTTTTAACTACATAAACATGCATAGAATAATGAAGGATGTCAATGTTGGAAATGCGGATTACGGATTTTAAGGCTGGATTAACACTAGAGGGGGAGGTGAATGGTGTTTAATGGATTTTACAGAATTTTAGAAATCTTTCCGAATTAAACACAGACAGATGCAATTCACAAACATAGAGACAATCACAGAACCAGATACAGATGCAAATATTAAGTAAAAGTAGTAAAGGAAAGAACACACCGGAATTTTATACTGGTTCGGAGTTACCCTACGTCCAGTCCTACACGATTTCTTGTGCAGATTTCTTTTCAAATAAAATATCAATACTACAACCTCGATTTCGAGGCCATGAGATACACCCTTCTATTTCTGAGTCCAGGGCAAACTCCCTTGATTTAACCAGGCTACAATCACACCCAATTGATTTATGGGCTACAATCACACCTAATTGATTTACGAGCCACAATCACACTGTTTCCAATCACACTTTGATAGAGAGACTCGATACACCTCGATGTTTTGGTCTTTGATTACAAATGATCCTATAACTCTAAATAACACTGAGATCTTTGAGAGAGTGTGGCAGAGAATCAAGTTAGAGACGATCGAGTTTGATTTACTACGATTTCAGAAGAGTTTTGTTAAGAATGGAAGACAAAGAGGAGAGGAAAAAAGAAATCTTAAGTAAAAGTTCATTGAAAACTACTGGTATATATAGGAGAATAATGGTCATGTCCATTCAAGAAAGGTTATGATAAATAGACACTTCTTTTGAAAATTCGAAATTTGAAATCTACAGCTAATATGGCGACATGTGGGGTATAGTCATGTCGATATCCCCTAGTATTTTTTGTAAATTGATTTAAAAAAAAAGAGATTTTCTTTCTAAAGCTTGTCGAAACAATCTTAGAACTTTGTAAACTTTTTTGGTTATACTTTATGATTATAAAATCCTTTGGAAAGTGATCTTACGAAATATAAAAGTAATAAAAACTAAATATATATAAATATTTTGAGATTAAAGCTAAAACATTAAAACCAGGAGATGGTTTAAAAATAAGAAATGATTTTGAAATTAATATGACTAAAAATATTTTTTGAATTAAGGCTCAAATATTAAAACCGGGAGAGAGATGATTTTTAAAAAGATAGTTTTGAAAAAAATCTAAATATAAGTCATTTTGAAAATTTCATGGATTTCATTCCACTAAAGAAGGCCATGGGTTCTATCCCACAAAAGAGGTCGTGGGTTCCATCCCACTATTAAAGCGAGAAGGTAGACTTCATTCCACAATTAAAATCCGAATAAAGATTTTTTTGCTATTTTGAAGTTTAACATAAATTTAGACTCATTACTTATCTTGATATCTTGAACTCTAGAACTCTTGATACTCATGAGTCTTCAGTCATGATTTTTTAATCTTGAATTCGTTAGTCTTAAATATCTGTACCGTACAGTATTCATTCTCAGTACATGCATATATATATCCTGCATATACATAGCATTTATATTTTATAATAAGTCCTAAGGTTGTTGTCATCAAAACCATCATTTCAGGAACTAACAATCTCCCCCTTTTGATGATGACAACCTATGTTTATAAATATACTCCACCAATCTCTGATTCTACTCTGACTCCCCCTTATTCCAACAAATCTCCCTTAATCTACGAACTCCTCCTTAATCTAAGCCTAACTAATAGCCTAACTATCATATTTTATAATTCTCCCCCCTTGTCATCAACAAAAACTAAGCCCAAAACTCCCCCTTAAACTAGTACTGTGAAACTAAATCCTATTTTATAAATTTTTGCAAATTTCTGAGAATCTTGCCTTGTTTCTCTTGTTCCTTTGCCATCCTTATTTGCATGACTTGTAATTCAGTCAGCATTTACAGAGAATCCTTCATAATTTCCTCGATCTTCATTACTCGAGCCAATGTAGTATGTTAGAATGGACCAAAATTAGGACAAGGGAAGGAAATGGTTGCATTTTGGTTTGATTTAGAAGAGAAGGCCATTACTTTGTATTTTCAGAAGTTATTATAGAGAAAATGGATTAAGAAGATAGATGATTCCAAAATATTGTGGTTATATAACCACCAAACTGATTTTAGAGGGAAAATCAAAATTTCAAATCTGAACGTTGTATGTCGACATGGGGGGTAGAGGCATGTCGACATCCCTTTGAAAATTTTGACAATTTTGTTTTTCTCTATTTATTTATATATGTTAACATATCTAAGTTCTATATCTCAATTATAGAACAAATTTCCAGTTCTCTTCTTAGTTTAATAAAGGTTGACTGATTCAAGGGTTTGGTCAGAATATTAGCGATTTGATTCTCAATGTTGATAAATTCAAGAGAAATAGTATCTATACTTATATTATCTCCGAGAAAACGATGTCTGATATCAATATGTTTGGTTCTAGCATGATGAGTATGATTTTTGGATAAATTTATCGCACTTGTATTGTCACAATAAATTAGTGATTTTGAAATATTTAATCCAAAATCCTTTAGGGTCTATTGCATATAGATAACTTGAGAACAAGCCAAAGAAATAGAGATATATTCTACTTCAGTTGTTGATAGTGAGACATTATTTTGCTTTTTACTAAACCAGGAAACCAAAGAATGTCCTAAAAAGTGCCAAGTTCCACTTGTACTTTTTCGGTCTCAACATCACAATATAAGATTAAATCAAATGAATCGTTTTTAGGGTAAAATAGGATATAGTCTAAAGTGTGTTTAACATAACTTAGGATATGTTTAACAGCTTTTAAATGGGCTTCTTTGTATTGAGATTGGTATCTTGCATAGAGACTGACACCATGATATAAGGCCTACTCGTAGTTATATAGAGTAGCGATCCAATCATTCCCCTGCATAGTTTTCAATTAACATCTTTTGACATGTCTTTTTTATTCAATGCTTCATTGGTTACCATAGGAGTGGGTTATCCACTTGCAGTGGTCATACCAAACTTACTAACTAGATCCCTAACATTTCTTGACTAATGAAAATACCACTATCTAATTGTTTTATTTGCAATCTTAAAAAGAAAGTAAGTTCACCCATATGACTCTTCTCAAACTCTTTTGTCATTATTTCAGAAAATTCTTTATTCATTTCATTGTTTTTTGATCCAAAAGTGATATCATCTATGTAAATATGTACTATGAATATCTGTGATGTCCCAGAAATTTAGGCAATAATTATTTAATAATTTCTTTAATAATTATTTTAAAAATGTGAAATGTTGATTTAATAATTTAATTCAAACATAAA